>OY728579.1:3616020-4216020 GCA_963422195.1 Carabus problematicus
GGTTCATATTTGTCATTTTAGTTTGAAAAACGAATGCGTTCTGTTCTGTTGTAAATTAATATATGTGTGAAGCGTATAATAGTTCTGATTGTTGTTCACAGATGGCAACACACCCAGTGATACGCCATTCTTGAGTAACTTCTCTAAGCGGCTGTCGCAAATGTCAAACGCAGCACCACAGAAATCCACAGATTATAGTTACAAGAACGATATCATCAAAGAACACGACGCGAACGGTAGTTCCTCGTATAACCGGTCGTATTTGAGTCGGTAAGTGTGTTTCCTGTTTGTATTCTACGCACCATATGTGTGTGTGTGTGTGTGTGAATTTGATGGAATATTTGTTCCTGGTGTATTATAGAATTCGTAACCGCGATTATCCACAAGACTTCAAGTCGTCACAGGAGAAGAACATCTTTAAGAACAATATTGTCTCGTTTACGTTGGTCGGCATCGCTATTGCATTCTTCATTGTCATCTCGGTGATGTACATGGGCATTCGGACAGAACAGTCGGCTGTAGCTGATCATTCAGGTTAGTCAAACACATACACACACGAACACACGTATAACAAACTTGATTATAGAAACACAACACTTACATCTTGCTGCTCCGATCCCAAACTTTCATTTTTCAGATTTCACAAATTATTAAAACATCTTGTGATTTTTCCAGATCCATGGCAATAAAACATCATTCAATCAGGGTGCCTTTGAAATGAGTATTTTGATTTTAACACACGTTTTTTTTTCTCTTCTTTTAATATCTCATATTTATTTCAACGTTTGTTTTTAGTACGTCCAAGTTTTACTCGATTTTTTTTTAAAAATATGTTTTATTTATTTACAATTTTGTATTTATGATTGTTATTATTTTTGTACTAGTTTGAGCGAAACTCTCTCGCCGTTTTTTAATGATGATGTAATAATTTCTATTTTATATGTAGGCTTTTTGGATTGGGTAACATTTTTTTTTTCTGTGGAGGAAGTGTAAATTTGTAAATGTTTTGAAAGGAGAAATAAATTTTGAGCAATAAAACCGTATGTCTTATATTATTTATTCCCTTCACAAAGGTGCCCTGATTGAATTATAAGTTTATTGATTGTAATTTTCCTCTTCAACTAAATGATTCGAAGACTACGATTGGTAGTGTGTTGTGTAGTTACTAGGTTCAATGCCCGTCATACGACGGAAAAATATTAATTACGGATATGTAAAAAAAAAACCTTGAGTAACGCAATCCATTTGAAATTTTTGTTGTTGATATTTTATATCTCTAATACGATTTCAATGCAGGTCACTTCAAAAATACTTTCAATATCAAATCATTAACTCACATGCCTTTAAAATATGTCGTTACACTTTTAATAAAACGCTATTAATTAAATGTCAATTCGTTCGAAGACAATGACAGAAAACAGTGCTTTGACAGATACACAAAACATCGCCTCTTGCATTTATAGTCGGCTTGGTCTGTTTTGCTTTTGTCAACAAAACGTCCAATGAAAACGCACCCAGGCGCGGAGCAGCGGCAGCAGCCGGACCTTAGCGCTTTCTATAATAATATAAGATTGTTCCTGTTACGATATCCAAATATCCTCGGGTTTTTTTTCTTCCAGATTATGTGATTCCCTTCTGTGAAGACATGAAATCACCACGGCCGAGTATCAATTGTGTGTTACGCGAGGACATCACCCACGCGTTAAATCTAATGAAAGTTTTACTGCCCGAATTGACGAAAAAATCCATCATTCATCATTGCACCGACGCCAATATTAAACCGTACATGACGGATGATCAAATCGTCCGATTCGTGTCCGCAAACTACGCCCTGAAAGACCCGTATGAGATCCAAAAAGGCATCAATAACTTACAAGTGCTGCTGTTTAAGAATCCAAAGTGGGGCCTCTCTGTAATACATGCGGACAAGTTCGAGACAACCAGCACGGCATTGGATAATATTGTAAGAGAAAGCGCGACTGATGAGTTGTGAATGGTTTTAAATCTGACATTAGAACAATTATTCGTAGTGCTCAGATTTGTGTGTTTTTGACGGATGTTTCACTGTTGCAGGAGCAGATTCTAAACAAACGACACACACGGAACCTGGCGATGACGGTTCTCGACCCCGCGTTGCCATGGAAATGCGTGATCTTCAATAAACTGTACACAATTGTGTCATCTCTGTTGATTATTGGCGCAGGTAAATCAATGGCTCAGTCTACAGTGGCTGTTATAATTGATTCTACATTGTTTTTGCAGGTTTCGGTTCGTTATTCCTGAGCCAGAAAGGTTACAAATACTATCTGCAAACGCAAAAGTTAAAGAACGATCAAATCTACTCGATGGTAGAGAAGATACTTGATATTTTGCAGTCCAACGCATCGGACAATACTGACAATTACCTCGCGGTCAACCACATACGAGATATGCTCATATCCCCGCAGGATCGGAAGCGGCTGGCCTCCGTGTGGACCGGTGCAGTGAAGTTTCTACAGGAAAATGAGTCGAGAATCCGTACGGAGGTACAAATAGTCGCCGGGGAAGAGTTCCACGTGTGGAGATGGGTCGGCAGTGCTGGTTTAAATGTCACAGGGTATGATAACCAACTCTGGGTGGAAGTTCTAAAGGATATTCATTGTTCGAGGTGTGTTTTTAGGTCGCCAAAATCTAAGAGCTGGCAAGGACAAGCCTTCGAAACGCAGGTGGGCTCTGTGAACAGTTTGCCGTGCAGTCCAACGCCGTGTTTAAAGATCAGAGGCATGTTTGACGAACGGTAAGTGTTCACTATCAGTTGCTAACCGCTGCTAACCAAGAACTTGCTACATTTAGCGCTGCTAAATAATATATTTTAAAGCATGTCCAGAGCATTTTTAGTAAAAACAATAACCGTGTTTGAATGCCAGTGTTAATTAGTAAGAAGTAATACTTTCATCAAGTAATCACTGAATGCGATAATGAACACGCGGTGATCTTAACTAAAATTAACAAGTTCATAACATGGACATATTCTTATTAATAATATTTTACGATGAACTTACGGAATCTATAATAAAATTAACTTGCGATCTTGTTCAGCGAACGTAACTTGTATCCTGTTCGTGAGGCTGTGCTGAGCAAGTGTGCACATCGTTGCAAGATCTTACACTGCGAGGTTGACATGTCGTCCGGCTGTGTCTATCTGAAGTGCGCTAACCAGGCGGAAGCAGCTGTCGCTTACCAGAACTTGCATGGATGGTGGTACGATGGTAAGTCTCGGCACACTTTGTAACTGCGTTTCACATTTCAAATCATTTAAATTTAACCTTGAAAAGGCGGACAATGTTTCAAATGTGACGTCATAAAAAAAAAAACGAATCATTGGGTAGCCCCGCCCCTTATGGCGATGTGCGTATAGATTTATACGACTCAAATGTGTAGGAAAGAGATGGCTTGTTTTGTGTACGTTGTAAATAACATTTACCCGATGTGACGTCACTCCTATATGGATACACCATATTAACTATTACATTCTCCCCATGCGCTGGTGCAGGACGTCTAGTGACTGTCAAATACCTGAGACTCGAGCGCTACATGCAACGGTTCCCTGATTCGCCAACCAAGGGCACCGCCTACCTGACACCGTCAACCAATCAGCCGCTAGAGAACGACTGGTCCAATAACGACGAGTAAAACAAGTGCGCAAACGAAGAGAACTGTGTTTTCTGGACTGTTCATTGGCCGCCCGCGTATACGCGTGCGCGTTTATTTATAAATTATTGTAAAAATACCTTCAATCACAACAGTTTTGGTGGTGTATCATACACAGAATCAACTGGAAAATCTTTGAGAACCACTTGCCTTAATAGTATATCGAAAAAAAAAATTCAAATCCTACTGATTATGACAGGCAAATGTCAAATTCAGACGGTAAATTTAAGAAAAAATAACATAATTTGGTCACTGCCGATATACCTATTTGTAAATAAAATGTTTTCTAAAAAAAAAAATTTTGACGAATTTTGAGAATTAATATGGATTTGTTTTAAAAATATAAAGTTTCAAAACGTATTCAGCATTCTGTCAGTTCGATCTGAGTTTCTTCCAAGGTAACAGTTTTGTTTTGTAGCTAAATAATGTAAAATGCAAGAGATATTTTGTTGTATAGTTGTTTTTGTATGTGGACCGAACTAGTAAATAAGAATGCTGAATACGGCTCTGGAAATATTTAAGTTATTATTATATTTGTGTACTGCTCTTGCAATTATTATTATTATTTTCTTTTTGATATTTTTAAGTATCGTAAATGTTATATTGTAATTATTAAATTAATATTTAATTGTTAGACACGCACATTTGCCGCTCACACTGTTAGTGTAAAGCACAATTTTTAATGTTTAAATACGTTCTAGTTAAAGTTTCTTTTGTAATTTGACTCATTAAAATATATTGTAGTAAAATTATTAATCTTTCCGTCATTTATACCAAAATTCAAAGTTAGTCAACCAGCAATACACAGGTGTTTGACATTTACTGTTCAATTTCTTCAAGTTGGTTGGACTGATTCGTTATAAAAAACAGTACGGAAATAAACAAAATCTTACGTGAATTGGAACGTTAATTAGCAAAATTAACAATGAGTAAAGTACAACCACGAGATATTTCACCACTTCTGCAAAAACTTCGCAATTTTCTCCTGGGTGTAAGTACGAATGTTATATAATCATAACCAAACTTTCAATTGACAGTTATTCTGCAGCGACCACATATCTCTGCATTGAGATTCGAGGATTTCGTAGCGACCAGATCCCCGCCACCGCCGTGCATTCCTGACGGTCCCTCGCATGGAATTGCCGCAAATTATTACTTCAGCCGAGATGTAAGACGCGAAGTTCATCCTCCAACACTGGTAGCCTCAGCCAAGGCTGCCATTGAATCTGGCAGGTAAATTCACATCAATTATACGGAGTTATACACATTCTATATCGTCCTAATTGTTGTTTCAGTGCCCCTGCAGAAGGAGAAAAGAAAAAATTACCCACCCCAGGCAAAGTATATTTGTGGGATTAAAAATCGTATTATTGAGTAGACCTGTTACATAGATGTACATATTGATTAAATAAATAACTTAATCCAATCATGTGTTCATTCGTAATTTTAACCGTTTAGCGGTTTTTATTATTCAATACGGTACGGTGGCCATCTTGTTTCTGTCAGCTGATTGATGTTGAGGTTGACGTTTGTAGCAGTGTTTTAAAAATGTGATGTTTCGCAGTAAATATTGTGATTTGTGCGTAAAAGTAAGTAGAATATGTTGTTATTGTGTATGTGTACATTATGACACAGTTTAATATTTTACTTGCAAGCTGATTTAACGTGAACAAACAAAAAATACTAATGCAGTTTACTTTTTTTTTCAAAAAGTGGATGCAAGTACATCAAATTCAAGCCAAGTGTTTGATAACGGTTTAACGCTGTATTTCGGTCCGTTCGAGACTGTCCACCGATGGAAGCGTATGCCGGAATGTGACGAATTTGTCGGAGCCCGGCGTAGCAAGCATACAGTCGTCGCGTACAAGGACGGTATATATGTGTTTGGCGGTGATAACGGCAAGAGTATGCTCAACGATTTGCTCCGGTTCGATGTGAAGGAGAAATCGTGGGGCCGTGCGTTTGCTTCAGGCTGTCCGCCCGCTCCGCGCTACCATCACTCGGCCGTTGTACATGGTACGTCGATGTTTGTATTCGGCGGGTACACGGGCGACATACATTCCAACTCGAATCTAACGAACAAGAACGATCTGTTCGAGTACAAGTTCCAGTCAGCACAGTGGGTGGAATGGCGGTTTACGGGGCGCATTCCTGTAGCACGGTCTGCACACAGTGCTGCTGTATTTGACGGAAAGTTGTGGATATTCGCAGGGTATGATGGTAATGCGAGGCTGAACGATATGTGGACAATATCATTGACTGTAAGTTGCATATCGTGTTTGGTGTGTGTTCTGGTTATTCATGTAACTCGTATACAGGGTGACACGCATAACTGGGAAGAGGTGATTCAAAAAGGTGATTGTCCACCTACCTGCTGTAATTTCCCTGTAGCCGTTGCTCGAGAATGTATGTACGTGTTTAGCGGTCAGAGTGGAGCAAAGATCACAAACTCACTGTTTCAATTTAACTTTAAAGAAAAATGGTAAGCCTAGTGACAAAACCGTGTAGCACAACACTGTTCTAGATATTGTTGGTTATGTTCTCTAGTTGGACTCGTATCTCTACTGAACATATACTAAGAGGTGCTCCGCCTCCGCCAGCAAGGCGCTACGGTCATACAATGGTTGCATTCGACCGACATTTGTATGTGTTTGGTGGTGCGGCTGATAGCACGTTGCCGAATGATCTGCATTGCTATGATTTGGATACGCAAACATGGAGTGTTGTGCAGCCAGCACTAGAGAGCTATGTACCCAGTGGCCGGCTGTTCCATGCGGCTGCTGTCATGGGCGACGCCATGTACGTGTTTGGAGGCACCGTGGACAACAACGTAAGAAGTGGCGAAATGTTCCGGTTCCAAGTAAGTTCGAATTGATAAATCAAATAATGTTGATTTCCCAATACTTTTAATATTCTGTTATGTAATAATCACATAATTTATAGATATATAGGTTAACCTATATCAACCGTTACAACAATAATGTACTTTAAAGATTTGCGATTTTATTTTTATTTTTTATTTCACACGATAAAACAGTATTGTTTCGTCTAGTTTTCGAGCTACCCCAAGTGTACACTCCACGATGATTATGGAAAAATCCTAGAATCCAAACAGTTCTGTGACGTTGAGTTCATAGTGAGCGAGGATGAAGTGAAGATTCCCGCACATTTGGCTATTGTAGCCGCCCGATCACAATGGTTGCGGAACCGAATCCGTCAGGCGCGTGAAGCACGAGACCGACATCTAGAGAAGGTGTTTGGTACTACACAAGTACAGTTCAAAGAAGTACCACTGCCCGAGGTAAAGTCTATTCAAATCCGTATAGAAGTGACGTCATATAAAAACAAACGAATTATTGAGAAGCCCCGCCCCTTGTGGCAATAGATGAGCGTATAGATTTATACATAGTCAAATGTGTAGGAAAGAGATAGCTTGTTTTGTGTACGTTGTGAATAAAATTTACCTGATGTGACGTCACTCCTATATGGCTTTGAATACACCATACACACTTGTAATGTCAAAATATTGTTCAAACATTTACGATTATTGGAAATGTATTTTTTGTTAGGTTAAACTTCTCGATGCTGTTCCTGAAGCTTTTCAGATGGTTTTAAACTATATTTACACTGATCGAATCGATCCAACAAAGACAGGCAGTGAGGACCCGTTCTCGAATCGTATCGTTCTGCTCATGATGGATGTGTATCGGCTAGCCGTGCAGTTTCATATGCGCCGCTTAGAACAGTTGTGTGTCCAGTACTTGGAAGCTACCATCAGTCTCCGTAATGTCCTCGAAGCGCTGCACAATGCCTCGCATTTGCGTCTGGACTTCATCAAGGAATTCTGCTTGCGTTTCATTGTGAAAGACACGAATTACAACCAGATAGGCACGTACAACTTGTGAATTCTTGAATCGTAACCATGAATAGCGTACAATCTTGTTGTTGCAGTTATGAGCAAAGAGTTCGAAACGCTCGATCGACAGCTTATGATCGAGATTATTCGACGTAGACAGTTGCCGCAGAATCGTGCACCGCACGAGACACACTTTGAAAATGCCGGCACAACGTTGGAACAAGATATGGCAATGTTCCTGAAAACAATTGGCCTCGAGTTCTGTGACATTACACTCTTGCTAGATGGCACTGCAATACCAGCGCATAAAAGCGTATTGGCGGCGCGTTGCGGGTACTTTGAGGCTATGTTCCGATCATTTATGCCAGCTGACAACACTGTACGCATACAAATAGGCGAGATGACACCATCGAAAGAATCCTTCGATTCGTTGTTAAGGTAACAAGTTTTAACCGAAATATGTTTGTGTAACAAATGTAATTATTTGCACCAGATATATATACTATGGAGATGTTTCGATGCCACCCGAAGACTCGCTGTACTTGTTCTCGGCCCCATTCTTCTACGGGTTCACCAACAATCGTTTGCAGGCGTTCTGCAAGCAAAATCTCGAAATGAACGTAACATTTGAGAACGTTATTCAGATACTGGAGGCCGCGGATCGGATGCAAGCAACGGATATGAAGAAATACGCGCTGAACATGATTGTTCATCATTTTTCCAAAGTCGCCCGCTTGCCCAAAATGCGCACACTAAGCCGGGAGTTGATCCTGGACGTGCTGGAAGCGCTGGCGGATGATATGAGTGATAATAAGATGTGTCAAGACATGTCCTCGGTGAGTTTGAGTAGCGACTGATTAGGAACGTACGTATTCCTGAACCTAATTCAGTGTTACATCATTTTACTAGTGATATCGTTCAATTACTGTAATGTATTTTAGCAAAGTATTCTAGCATATGCAATATTATTTTGTAAGTACACGTTTTGATAAATATATAATTTAATTAGTTTTAACATGATTGTGTTTTATTTCGAAATGCGCGCGATATGCAAACGGTAGTTCGGTTGATGTCCGTTTGACATCGGCGGCGTTAGTGTTGGTCTGAACTTTTTGAAAACTGTCAGTGGTTCATAAAAACGACAGATTACTTAATATTTTAAACTACTGACGAAAGAATGATACGGTTTACTAGTTAGAATTCGACTAATTAATACTCTCATACGGAATCCAGTCATTAGTGTACGTTTAAAGATAATTAACCAATTTGTTTAATTTTTCTGGAGTATACTTATCGTCTATTGTGTATTTTACAAAATTTTGTAAAACATAAGTGTTATATCAAGTGAAATAACTAATACTGAACGTTTGTGTCAGAATGAAACAACATACAAGGTAAGAAACATTGTTTTGTTTTCTGATTAATAACAAAACACTTTGTGTTATAAATTTATTATCAAACATGAGTCGGTACAAAATTAGTCTCTAAATACAGTTCTGTGTTAGCTGGTCATCACATTTCGGATCCATTGTAAATATTTCGCTACGTCCGTGAATATTGCATAATGCGAGGTGTCACATATAAATTCGCTCTGCAACGCAACACTGATCGACACTACGCCTCGTATATGCCAGACCGGTTGATTGGGGTTGGAATTGGTCTTTGGAAACACCAAACCTCCACCCGAATCACCATTGCAGACAGATGTACCTGTAGAAATAATGATTCCACTATCTATCCGACGCAAATACATTAAAATATATCAGTACACATACCGTTTCGGAAACCAGCGCATAATGTACGATTGCTGACGAATTTCGAGAAGAAATCCGGATACGACCAAACACATTGTAAATGCTCAATGACGGGCATCGTAGCTTTCGTCAAATGTTCTGTAACGCGGCCGGTGTGATCGTAACTATAAACAAAACACAGGAAAATGTGATTAAACTCATGAAAATTAAATGACTTGCTATTCACAGCTCAATGCTAACGACACTGCTGAAATTTTCTTCTAAATTTGACACTGTTACTATAAAAAAATGTGTCTTAAGCTCTTAAGCATTATTGTAGCAATATTATTAATTTTCGTAGCGGCATTAGTATCAAGCTGTCAATAGCAGTTATGGAATCTATGAAGCGCATTGGACAATGGAATGATAGCTGTTTACCTTGTATTTTGATTCGAACAAATCGTACAGCTGAAAAAATGTGATAATATCAAATTTCTAGTTTGACTTATCTGTTCGCGGGTTGATTGTGAGGTTATGAATTGTGCGCCGGTACTTACCCCCAGCCTACAACAGTGCCCTCCTTGTGTACTACTGTTTCCAAGGCAACATTCTCCGACCATAAACAGACCGGCCGCACATAATCAGTGTACTCGGCCGATCTGGCCAGCTGTATGACAGCTATATCGTTTACATAAGTCCTGTAGTTGTATTCAGGATGCATGGTAATCTTTTGAACCTGAAAATTAACAGAACTTGAGTCGTCTTCCATAAGTAACAATATCTGAAGAAGAACCGTTTCAGAATGGCCAACATGACGACGAAACAGTACATAAAATTTAGTTAGAGTAAAAATCCTTTTTCATGGCGTCAAAATTGTTACAGAAGTAAAGCATTTACTCCCTAGCGACGAAATAAGACAACACATTTCTCTCGGCTAGTTTCTATTATAACAAAGGTTTTTGTAAACAAATGTCTGTTGTCCGTGGTACGCGTTGCATGGAAACATCGCCAACAGCTTCTGAATATTGTAATTTCGCGCCGATTTATTATAATTCTTTATTTCTGAAATTGAGTGTTTCTACTCCCGATCGTGGAAAAAATTGTGTATACACTTCGGGAGAGACCATTATTTTTCCCTCGATGTAGCCCCCGCGGGGCTTCAAATTACAGTTCAGGAAAAATACAATGCAACATTTAAACATATTTTCATTTACCTCTACGTTTTGTATTCCTTTGCCGGAGAATTTTCGCAAATGATATTTGCCCAGATACACTTCTATATCGTCATTTGAGATGGCAGTGTTCGATTGTTTTCGGGCAACGCAATGTCCTGCTGTGAGTACGTGGTTCATTGATATCAGCGAAGCGCCACATATGTACTGCAAGTCTATACCCTTCGGATAGTACAGGGCCGCGTGCCAGGGCCACTGACCCTCGCGGGTAACCTCTCCGTGAGTGATCAGCGGACGCGGCCGGGCCGCTACCGCACCACAAGGGTACCTACTACTACCGAGTCCAGCGGGCCCTAGGTAAGAGAGTGTTTAATACCGATGACTATAATCCATAACTTTGCTCTGTACAATACAAGACAGTACTTACGGTTGCCTGGAAGAAACGTAGGCCGCGAATTTGGATTAAAATCAGAGCCAAAGACGGGGATATCAGGCGTTGTACCCGAATCGGACGGTGGTAGCGTTATCCACTCGTCAACAGCCGATGGTGATTGTGTTGTACTATGGCGAAACAAACAGTTTACATCGGAAACCAAATAGAGTATATATCTTTTTACAAATCTAAATGCTTATGGTACACCTATCATACAACGTCGTAGAACATACGATGAAACAACAGACGAAAAATAGCGACTCTTCTAGTTTCATCGCACAGCAAAATACAATGAAACGTCATATCACGTATCTTGTGTCTTATTTTACATTAGTTTGGGTTTATATGTGTCATTTTGGTTTGAAAAACGATGCTGTATTATAAGTGGGACCATAGCCATTAGACTCGTTCAACAAATGTTCACCTTCTCGTAGGTGGTCTGCCCGGCCTGTCTGTTGTAGCGCCCTCGGGACACACGGTCTCAGCATTCAGCCTGAAAGACGCCAATTTGGGCACCGGTTCTGCCGGGTTATACTTAATAAAAAACCGAATCGGTATCGTGTCGCCCGGTTTAACTTTTTGGTTACGATTCTTGACCAAGTACTCCATGTTATCCTCGGTTTTCACCTCTCCGAACCAGTTCTTAAATATAAATATTCAACTTAGTATTTACATTTAAGTGTTAGGCATAGTAAAGATGTTTAGCCATAAGAAATCAAATGAAAAAGCTCAAGTTTTACCACTACAGTAGGGCACAATGTATTAGAAGCAAGTTAAAATATACTAATAAGTATATTTATAAAAATTACTTTGTTTTTATTACGTTATTTTGGTTTAACAACATTGTGTCATCTTCAGGAATCTTCTTAGATGTTTTTAAAGGCAGATTTCAAGATCCTAAGCACAGACAAAACTAGTTGAAGAGTCGAATATGTTCCAATTGTTATATTACATGATCTGCTAGATAGTTTACTTTGAATGTTTGATTGTATTGTGCCCCCGGCTGCAATGTAAATTGTGAAATGAATGAAAACTCATATACAATACCTCTTCACTCACCCCTAACTGTATCGAGGGCCGGTCCAAGACAATACGTAACCACACGCCGGACAATTCCCTGTTTGACTGGATCTGTATCGTGCCATACCAGCGGTCACTTTCCGCGCCGGGCGGTTCATATTCAAATAACCGCGGACACGGTGACAGTAGTTGTGCGGGCACCGATACTGTTGTAGTTTCAATCATACCATTCTCCGGGCAAACTGTTCGTCCGTTCAACCGGAAACCCAACAGCCGAGGCGGTGTGTCACCCGGATTATACCGGGCGAATATTCTGATTGACACGGTCTCGCCAGCGGCGATCTTATTCTTGGGTCGTCTGATCAAGAATTCACTCGGCTCTCGCTGAACAACTTCACCGAAATCTGACTGAAAATTGAGCAAAACACACGTATACAACTGCCCTCTATGAAGCAGTAGTGAAAGTAGTTTTGTTTAAGAACAACTGTCATAATCACGATTACGAAATGTAACTTTTATACATAGAATATAAGTGTATTTGGCTGTGGTAACAAACGAGGGTATTTGTTGGATAAATATGATTTCTTACCCCAAGTTCTGGGAACGCTCGGTCAAAAACCATTCGCATCCACAGTCCAGAGTACTCCGAGTCTGCAGTGATTCGGATATTACCATACCAGCGGTCGCCAACTACACCTTCCGGTTCGTACTCGAACAGCGAGGGACACGGCGATACCAGATTTTGAGCAGCACTGATTTGCACAAAGATAGTCACAATCAGTGGGCTTAATACCGCCCTGAACATCTCGACGAGTATACACTGTAAATAAAAAAGAATAACTTGATAATGAAATTATGTTCTTACATGTTCTTGACTGATATGCATGTAGCGCAAAACTGTAATAAAGTTTATGCGTAAACGAAGCATCGCTTGCGGCCAACGAAAAGTTAAAAAGGCGGACTATATTCTGTTTAGTGTAATACAAATTACTATGTATAATGTGATTTAACGAATATTTACGACCAATTATTGATGTATTACAACAGCAAACTTACAAGATATGATCACCATTACTTTATAAACAACTAGTGACAGTGAAATATATTCAAAACCACATATTTTGCATATTATATTATCCGTAACCAACAATGAGACCAGTGGCACCCAACCATTTCTACAATTCACTTACACTACAATTACAATAGTTATTACGCTGCTAATAGTTTTTAATTATAGATATTACGAAATGAAATGTTTTTCTACAAAGTTAGCAATATTTAATAACCAAAAAAAAGTCTGTTATGATAATTTGCTTTAATGAAATTGACAACTATGTACTTATTATAAACATGTAAAATTATTCACTGTCCTTGAACTTCCACAGCCTGCTGTCTCGCCTCAACATTCGCTGCAAGAAATCATTCTCGCATGTCGATTTTTCAATAGTCATTTGGAAAAATTAGGCACTTACTGACGATTTAACAATACGTACAACAGGTCCGGACTTGACGTTTAATACAGGACTGTATTCGTCCATTTTTTGTTGCAATGTTGACCTTCTATTGTTATTGTATTTTAATTACAGAGGTCAAAGTTGAAGTTGGATATTGTTTTGTTAATACGTCAAGATTATAAGTGACATCATTATCTGTTTATAAAACCTGTTTTAAGGCCGTATATTTCGGGTATTTCCAGATATTTTATTAGTGGATAAAGATTCTGAGAAAACCAAATCACATTATTGTCAGAAATTTTTAGTTTCGAATATTTTTTACTTCTAATAGAAATCATTATGTCTCTGTTTACATAAACATTTTTTTAATATCAAAATGCAAGGACAACTATTAGTTTTGTTTTTAAAAATATGCAATATTTGAACGCAATAAGTCTATATTTTATGGTTTACTACAAAAATTCTGAGTACTCATCTGTATATTTGGGATTGTATTAGTTAAATGCTATTAAAGTTTTTCAGTTAATCTTTTACTAATCGTATTTCTTGGAATATTAACAGTTTTTGTATAAAGGTGTTCTACCTGAAATGTTTATCTAATACCAAAGACTACAGTAAAAATATAAAATAACATTTGCTAAGTTGCCATGACAACCTTCAAAATACATCCGCGAATATAAAAGAACAAAATCGTAACGAAACTACGTGTTTCCATGACATTAATACTGTCAGACCGATTCGATTTTGTTTGATTCACGGAATTCAAAAACCACGTTAGAATTATTAACTGCTATAAAGTAATTTGAAATAACATCTGAACTATAGTTTATTTTGTAAACTTTTTGCACGTAGCTTTTAGTTATGTACATATTAATACAGATATAAATAAATACACAGACAACTTACATGTCTTTATTTGTTTAAACTGAGAAAATCACTGAATAATGTCAATATTTGCAGTTTATAACTTCATATTTGTCACTACGCACACCATAAACCTTGACAGAAGACCTTCTTCGCAAGAAATTTTGACCACAACTGACCGAACATCTTGAAACGTACAGAATCAGTGAAAAACTTGTTTCAATCCAAAGTGATATTGTTGTGTATTACCTGATCGAAGAATGTTGACTAATTACGCTGCGACTAATATTATAATAATCAGTGTTAAATGATTATCTATAAATGTAACTGTAATTTCTGTTATTACAAATACAATTAACATTTGCTTATAAATTAAATAGGTTTTGTAATTAATTTTTGGTGACTCCTTTCCGCTGGACATAGTATATTTGGGAATAACCTTTTCAAGACACTTAATTGTGAGAATTTCTTTAAAAAGTTTATATAAAAAGTTAACTACTGAATAAATAGGATGATAGTTCCGTTTTGTAGAAAAACAACATTTACTTTATTAATTACTCGCAATTGACGATTATTACTTACGTAATAGATCGTGACAATATTTTTTATAAAGCGGTTTTATGCATAATTTTTATATTTACATATATCAAAATACGCAAGTATTTTTTGCCACGGTTGGCAACACTGAGAATTCACTCGTCTGTTTTGCTACGTTGGCAACACTACATCACACTACATGTACATAACCAAACATTTAAACGTCAATAGTAGCACATTTTATCTTAACAAATACATTATTATAAACCATTGTAAAAAGAAAATCAAGTTAATATGGCTAGTTTAACTAGATATATACCGACTTTATTGAATAATATCCAGTGAGTATTAAAAAATATTTCAAATACATAGTAGTTTAGCAGTAACAAAATCCTAGCTTGGTATTACCGGCGTTACTAAGAGCTGCTATAATTGACACTTACTAATGAAAATTGTGTATTTTCTATAGCATTACTATACCAACAGTGTCAATTTTAGTGGATTTTTTTGTAGCCGTTAGTATCAAGCTATGACTAGCAGACTACGTAACTATGTTATTATTATTTTTAGACGATTACCATCAACAATATTAGGTGTTGGCTTTCATAACATAGCAAATACTGTTACAAACGGTACTAGTTTAGTACCAGGCGGTACATTCACGTTAGCTGTGCGAAACAAAATCCGTTGTTACTTTCCCCGTCCATCTGAACGGAAACGGATTAAAAGACACGGCTGGTGGCATCGGATGTCTACTCTCGCGGGTCGTAGGACCTTAATGCGACGCATTTTAAAAGGTCGACATGCGCTTTCACATTAAAATGTACTGAAAATTAGTTGGAACATTGTGGTGTTACGTAATAAATTGTTTATTTCAAAAAGATACATTGGGTACATTATTTATTGCATTAAGTTGTGAGGTACATGTGTAAAATCAGTCTTACAAAGTTACAGTTTTGAATAAATCAGTCTTGAAGTGAATAAAATCAGTCTTAAAAAGTTATTTTTTGAACAAATTAGTGGGAAAAAGTGATTTGGTTAAAGTGTAAGTGCCATTTCGATCCAGTTTCTGTACTTGGCCGCGTCTGTGAAGATTGCATAGTGATTGTAATCACACAGTCCTGTCTCTGCATTACGTACAGCTGTAGATACAATGCCACGGATCTGCCAGATGTCGCTACCATCGCGCTTAAACACCATACCACCACCGGAATCACCATTGCATACTGCCGATTCTGAAACAAAACACTACCTGGTAACAATCCAGCTCTGAATTTACATGCCGTGGTTGCTACGGCAACGTTAAAATCAACAAACGTTGCTAGCACGAAACAAAACAATGTATTTGTTGAGAGATTCACACAAGTCTTAATAACGAATCTCAAGTATTTGTTTGTGTTGAATTTAAAACATCGTGATCGCAACTGTTGAAACATTTGACTTACGTGTTAAATTTCCCGCACAATATGTATTGAATGACGTGTACTTGGAATAGAAATCTCGATGCGAAAAGATACAAGTGGGCGTGTCCACTACAAGAATATCGGCGAACAACAGTTCATTGGATATTTTCCCCGTTTCTGTTACACCAAAACCGACTACTGTTCCCGTCTGGTTGACAATGTACCGCATATCGACTTCGTCTTCCCACAAACATACCGGCCGTACCCAGTCCGTGAACTTAACGGGTCTCTCGAACTTTATCACTGCGATATCGTTATCCGACACTGTGTAATTCGGGTGCATAATCAGCTGGCTTGCGAGCGGACGCTGCACGTGGCTTGCCGTGAACTCTTTACGATTGATCAGCCCAAAGTAGAGGATCATTGTGCGGACATCGCGTAACTTCTTCGTCGTTATACTCTCGATGACGCAATGTGCAGCCGTCAGGGCATGGCGCTCGGAGATCAGGGACATGCCACAGATGTAGTCCAAGCCCGTGGACTTGGTCAAGTAAATGGCACCGTGCCACGGCCATTGGGCATTAAAGGCTCGTTCACCACGCACGATCAAGTTCAGACTCTCGGGGATAACAGTCCCGCAGGAAATGTACGAATTCTGCGATACATCCAATTCGGTAGTAGTCCGTACTAGAACACAACACATAGAATTTAAAAAAAAAATGCCTTTTACATCAACAAAATGTCAAGTTAATGTTGGCGTCAGTGACCATGGGATTTAATGTGAATACTTCAAACTTATTTGTCCATATTTTGATTCAGCGACGAGCATTTAAAGCAGCATTTGAAGCAATGGACGATTTTGTAGGGCACAAGGTCAAATTTAAATGATTTGAACAATAATTTGAGATGTAAAACGCACTTAAAAAGGTACTCAAGTAGCTTTTTTCGTATAAGTTTTATGCTTACCCATTTCATTTGGCTTCTCGATGACAGATCTAGTAGAATGTGGCGCCAAAATGACATTACTAAAAAAAAAATCAAATCATAAATCAATTCGTTTTTTTAATACAGCATAATATTGTTATAAGAACTATTACACAATTATTATATTGGTTTTAGACTTAAATCTGGGATAAAATATATTAAAAGGATAGTTTTTTAATGTTAATTTAAATAATGCTATGCTTAAATGAAACAATTGTCATTGAATCTGACAATGAAATAATCTTAGAATAAAGAAAAATAATAATCTATGAATGGTTTAAATACTTTTATTTTGTAAACTACATCATCACTGGTTATTATATAATACTACAAATTGCATGCAAATGTTAAGAGTTACTGGTACATTGTTACATTATTGTTTATATGTGTATTTACTTTTGATTGTCCGCAAACTGTCCACAAACTGTTCGACCATTCAACCGGACTGATTGGACATTAGGTTTACGATCCAGCGGCGAAAACTTGACCCAAAACGGCAGTCGTAATGGCCGACCCGGCGTCAAGACGTAGTCACGATTCTTGATCAGATATGACATATTATCCGTGGTCTTAATTTCTCCAAACTCATTCTACAAAACACAATAATCATAAAGTAAGGTTACCGAAGTGCCATTTGCTGATGAAACTTACGCCGAGTAATTCTGCAGGCGTGTCCAGGATTATCCGTATCCAAACACCTCTCAGTTCCAACTCAGAGTCCAAGTTCAACGTGCCGTACCAGCGGTTGTCTTCGAATTTGTCCTGATTGAAACTGAAGACGCCCGGACACTGCGACAGGCCGACCAATGGCTTGGCCGGACACACAGTTCTGCCATTCAGACGGACTGATACGAAGCTTGGGATTGGCTCGAGCGGTGAATATTTCACAAAGAACGACAGTTTCAGCGGTTGACCGGGTACCAACGAATATTCGCGATTTTTAATAATGAATTCCTTGTTATCCGTCGTTGAAACATCGGTGAATGTCGTCTGAAATTAGCATATTTTGGTAACACAATCTTTGATCTAGGAATTCTAGGAATGCCTAATGCGAAAAGATTTTAAATTCTTCGTACTCGTTAAAGTATTAGACAGTAGATCTTTTGGAAGACTCACCCCTAATAGCTCGATCTTACGATCCAGAACAATCCGGATCCAGACGCCTGTTAATGGAAATTCCGAGTTGAGCGTCAATTCGCCGTACCATTTTCCATTTTCTTCCCTGGCGGTGTCATATTGGAACACCTCGGGACATGGACTAGGATGCTGGGCGTTCATCAACGCATAAAATGTATGGAAAATCAACGCAAATAATAGTATCTTCATGATTGGAGATCTTTTTCCAATTCTATAACTGAAAAATCTTCAATTGAAAACATGTATTATTACAACAATTAATGAATATTTTATCGTACAGTCTACAGTGATGAATTTAAATATAATACAGAAAAACACAAACATAATTCTATACTAATGTATTCTTAATGACACGGAGCTTCCAATAATTAATAAGAAAAATATACACCTTAAAATATATTATTGTAATTAATAGTTACGAACCAATGAATATCTGTTAATTGTAAATGGTAATACGACGATGTTTGCACTACGAAAGTTCGCACTCGACTGACTCGTAAACAAATATTTTAACATACCACAGCCACCTCCCTCCATTTTTCTATACGAATTGTCTTAAGGTTAACAAGTTTGTTGAGAAAACTCTTCATGTCCGGGAATTCCCACAAAGAACCATATTACAATACCCTCGAGGCCATTGAAGATGTTATGCAAAGTAAATTTGTTTACGACGATTCATATTTGTTCTCACTATTTATCTATTTTGACAGGTGTACAAAAAAGTTAATTGCACAGGACATAGTAATCACATTAGAACGTGTATTCATTCTCAGAATTCGGTACTTTATTCTATCCAAAGATTTTTATTCGTTTTTTGTTTATCATCATTGGCAACATTTATCGTTATATTTGGCGTGTTAGCGTCACAGTTGGTAGCGCTGATATATTAGAACTGTCAAATTGTACTGTCCTACAACACTTTTTTGTGCAATATTTTGTATTTTCCGGTAATTCAAAGTGATTGTTTTATAAAGTATGTGTGAATTTTAAATTATTCTGTGCGAGAAATTCAAATATGGAATCAGAAATGTTCAATATAGATTGTTCAGACGACGAATGCCCTGTGAAAAACGGTATTTTCGAACCACCCGCTGAAGAAATTGAACGGCTGTACGCGTTGTTAGATGAAGGCAAGCTACCAGAGATGAAGTGGCAGAGTCCCGGTTACCGGTCACCAACGCCAACCAACATGCCAGCCACACCGATCAAAGAGGAACAAATAATGACGGAAGAGAAGTCAGACTTTGATTTCATGGACGAGATGAGTTCCCCGAAGCTTCCTGTTCGCCGGGAGGGCGAGGGTGCTCTGAAAGGCAGTGCTAAGAAGAAAACCACCTCTCTGGACGGTGTTTTGTCAAATATGCGTCGTCACAGACGACTTGAATTATTGGATTCACAACAAAATCCTTCAACTACTTCGTAAAATCAACTGTGTGATCCTAACGTTACAGACAATTGTTTTCATCATAACAGAACGATTATTTTTTTGTACAAAACACATTTATTATCTTGTAAACAACACACATTATTACTATTAAATATCGTGTACGAAAAATAGAAACGTTATATTCTACAGCTAAAGTTATTTAAGCGCCTGGAGTTGTTGTTGAATTGTTGGTGTTGAATATCCAGTCTGGTGTTGTGAATATCGGATAAAACAGTTGTCCGAATGTTGGAAATGTGAGAAGAACAATCAGCCATGTGAATAGTTTAATTGGTAATCCAGCTTTAATCTATAAAGAAAAAAACGTTTAATAAACTTCAAAATCTACCTGATCTCTTGTCAGAGTCGGTATTAAACTATATTACCATGTCTACGGTCTTTATATTAGCCTGGTCAGCTACGATTGCATTCGGTGGAGTGCCCACTGGCATCAGAAATGCGAAGCTGCAGTTCAAAGCTGCCGGGTAGGAGAACAGTACAGGATGTACTCGCATCGCCGGTGACTGAAACCAAACTAACCTAGTAATCATCGCTCAACATGAACTACAAGCGGCGCTGCTTACCATTTCGTTCAACACTGATATCACAATACTGCAGATAGCCACGTTAGATGTCAGCTCCGTGGCCCAGGACGCGGCTAAACTGGTTATACCGAGTACAAGCATCTTGTTCAGCGATTTCATCACCGATAACTTCTTGCCAAGATAATCAGACATACCGGACTTTGTGCCCGCATCGGCTACAGCGAATCCACCGCCCAGCAGGAACAACAAACCCCAGGGCATCTTGCTCTGAATCACTTTCCACGTGACAAGCCCCTGTTCTCTTAGCTTGGGCCGTTTGGCATCTACAACAAGCACCGTGCAACAGATTATGCATCTCTGTACTGCGGCGTAGCATAACTAAACACGCATACTCACGATCTTTGCTGCAGAAATACACAAAACTAAACGAAGCCGGTATAGCAATTAGCAAAATGGTCACCAGAATGGCCGGGCTGGAGTCGGTCACCATTTTCGCCGGATAGAAGTCGCCCCAGCCGGGTATGAACTGCGGTTTGCGGAAGAACCACAAGAACACGATCAACAGGAAGTTGATGCCGACGCCAATCTCATGCCAGGTCATCGGCCCCAGTTCCGTCAACTTCAGCTTGATGACGCCGCGTGCCATGTCTTGATTCGCGGCGCCCTGCTTGATGATCTGATACTCGGGCGACTTCCTCCGAAACATGCCCATCAGTTGGATCTGTAACAAGCATCGATTTCGCAGCGACTAACCCCTAGGAAATGTTACCGAATTCGCACCTGTAGACTTAGCCACGTCAGTATAGTCATTAGGAACATGCCGGGAAAGTTGTACAACAACCAGTAAACAAATTCGATCTTATCGCCATCGGGAAAACGTCTGTGAATTAACAAACAAACAAAAAATTATAGCGATCCTCGGCAAATAAATTATCTTTAGTTACTTTTCATAGAGTCCTTTGTATGTTAGGTTGGTACCGGTGCCTACTAAGGTTCCAATGCCGCCAATCGAAGATGCATACGCTGCAGCCAGGAAGTAGGCCATGGTAATGTTGGTAGGACGTGGTGGTCTGCCAAAGAAGCCAAAAACAACTCACATTATAATACCGTTTATGATCAAATAAATGAGCTCTTACTCATCAGGGTGTACGGGGTCCTTTGGTAAATACACACTGCCGATTCCTTGCTGCAATTATACACAAAATCATCGCGTCAAGCGACATTACAAGCGATAATTAATATAGATTTGCGTACCGCTTCCAACTCTGCTAGCACAGCATGTATTATGGGACACATCATTGCCGTCGCAGCGGAATTAATCAGCCACATAGAGATCAACATAGTCACCAGGGTCAGACCAAAATGAAGCTTCCGTGGACTGCAGCCGATCTAGAAGCAATCAATTCAACAACTCGTCCACACGAATACGAATGAATCGCACAGGAATTTACTGTTCTTACCCCTTTTATAGTATAAAGAGCAATACGAATATGCAATCCAGAGTGTTCAATTGAAATGGCTATGAATAAACTCGCGAGAAACATCACATTGGTTTCGTTCAAGTAATTCATACATACTTCACCTGAATCATTATCAGCATTTGAATAAGGTTTTGAATTTAACTGTAGTTTGTGTAGTTACCGGTTGGTTGTATATTCATCATTGGCATCAGAACGATCGGTATCATACCGGTTACATACAGGGGCATACACTCGGTAACCCAGTACCCCGCCATCACCAACACCACAAACAAACATCTGTACTTTGCTTCAAAGCCGAGTAAAAATACTACCATACATATGAACGGCCAGATTAACATAAAAATTGTTCGCCAATAAAATCCAATGAAATTACACGTCAATCGACATTTATTGTCACTGCAAATCACGGAAAAAAACCGTAGTTCAATGTAGTATTATCAAATCAATATGTTTATATTTACGTTAGTACTTCTTCGTCTGCCATATTTCCACACTTTGCTTATAAAATATACAAGATTAACTGAGCGAAATACACATCATATTGAAACAAGTGATATTTTATTGTAGAAACAAATTTATTCCTATTGACAACAGGAATCATCGGTGCTTATTTACATCGATATAGCTATTTTTTTTTTAATTATCCACAAGGTTCACATGTGTTGCCATCTAGCGGAATGTACGGAAACTATGAACTGTCAGTTTGCAGACGAGTGACAGTGATGTGTGTTTTGTGTTAAAAATGTTTATATTATGATGGTTTTTAGAGTAACTTTATAGTGTAATTGTATCTTGTGCTATTTGTTATCTAGTCAACAGTCATTTATAAGGTATTGATCAGTGAATAGTTTCGTATCGGGTGTAATCTTGTAACATAACCTTATTCGTCGACTGTTTTACCAATTTAAATATTTCATTTTAGCGAGCAAAATGGACAAAGAGGAGATTAAAAGTATAGAAGAAACTCGTGAAGAAGGTAAGAGATAGAATTTTGTTAGTGTATTTCATATTCTGAGAATTACTTTTCAAATTTCTGACTATTTACATATTAGTTAATCAAAATACGGGTAGTATTTTCAACATTTTATTTTCAAATTAGCTATTAGTGTAAATTCACTACATAAATGCCATGTGTCAATAAACATTGAACTATTAATACAAAAAAAAACGAGTTACAAAAATACGTTGTATTCATTTGTGACATTTTCCCAGAGTCGGTTCAGCCCAATCGGGCCCGTGTAACCAGAGTATCACTTCTAACAGTAAACAAACCAGCGCCAGGCCTGTATTTAGAGGGGCAAAATTCTCTAAAAATATATATTTTTTCCTACAGTACAAAAATATAGGCCTTCGTCTGTGTGTCCTACAAATCGTACTTAAGTATTTCTTTTTTATTGGTTTAACTTAAGCCTATTCAACTATATGTTACAAAATAATAACTTAAAGATAATAAATTAAATTCATATTAAATTGCAGTCTGCATTTGAGGGCCTGTCGTCTCAAAAATATTCCTGATACAGCACTGTACGTGTAGAATAATTGTAATTATTCAGGGGGGGTAGGGGTGGAACTGTCGTCATGTCCGTTGATAGTTCCGAGCAAGGAGCTTTGAATTTTGCTTAATAAATAAATCTATACGTCTCAATTCAGCGGGTGCCTATAGTTTCATAGTGACATTTGCTATCGTTATGTTGGGACCGGCCGCCCACTCTGGGAACGTGTCCAGAGAGTAGATGACATCGCCCCAGGTCGGGAACAGTACTGCCAATATGACGAACGTGATCACTGATACGCCTATACCAGCTTTAGCCTGTGAACAAAAACGTACAATAAAATCATTTACAGTAAAACCTCGATTCAAAGTAATAGAATCTTTGTAGAAAATTACAGAATAAATAGTAGTACTATAGACTTTGAAATGCTGGACAGCAACATGTAAAAACGCATGTACATACCATATCTGGGGTGCGAATGTGAGCTGTAGCAGCCGCCATCGCATTCGGGGGAGTCCCCACGGGCATACAGAACGCAAACGAGCAACACAACGCAGCCGGTAACATCAAATAGAGTGGATGTATCTCCAGAACGACCGCCTGAAACACACACACGACAATATTTAAATAACATTCTCGACGAAGAACTATCTATAAATTGAGAATCGATCCTGTTGTGTGTCGCTTACCATTTCGGCCAGAACGGGCAAGATAATATTGGCAATGGCAACATTCGATGAGAACTCTGTCAGTGTGGAAGCCACCAGGCTGGTGACTATCATCAGAGCCAACGGTGGTAGTGCCTTCAGCCCGAACATGTAGTCAGCAATCAGCTTAGACATACCGGTAGCCTTGGAGCCTTCGGCAATGGCGAAACCACCGCCCAGCAGGAACAACAAGCCCCAGGGCATCTTCTGCTGGACGACTTTCCAGGTCAACAGCGCTGGAGATGGTTTACCAGGCCGCTCGTGAGCTATGGAAGATGACACAGGCACATTGGACAGAGAGAGATATAATAGTTATTCATTACATTACGCATGAAAACAATTCGGTTCTTCACTTACGATTTCGGCTGAATGATTTGAAGAAATCTAGGTTGGCAGGAATCACAAACAACAGCATCACTACTATCAACGCAGCCGTGGCATCTTTAACTTTACTGTAAAAATAAAACACATATGGTGATGTAGAAGAATTCAATTGGAAGAGCTTACGATGCTTACTGTTCTGTAATACGTTCAGCCCAGCCCGGGATAAACTCTGGCTTGCGGAAGAACCACAGACAAACGCTCAGGATGAAACCCAGTCCCACGCATCGCTCGTGCCACGTAGGCGGACCCATTTCTTCGTACTTTCGTCTGATAATCTTCCTAGCGACAGCTTCATTCTCCGTACCGCGTTGAACCTACAAGCAAGATGTATAGTGCTACCGCTAGATAAACTATAGTTTGAGAAGTTTTATTGAAGAGATGAGGATAAGTTTACCCTATTTGTAGATAAACTAGAGTTCAAGAAGTTTTGATTTTTGTTTGAAGAGATAAAGAATGAGGTTTTTTTTTTGCTAAATAGAAGAACGAAGGGTTAGATTAGTTTACCTGCTTGGCTTCTGGTGTGTTGGGCCTCCACAGGCCCATGTAGAGTACCTGCAGGTACAACCAGGTCAGCACTGTGGACAGGAACATGCCGGGCACGTTGAATAGAATCCATTTAGTAAAATCTATGCCGGGACTGGTCGGGAACCGGCTGAAATCATCGTAAAAATGTTTATAACCACAAGTATAATATTTTAAAATAGTAAAATCGTTTGCTTACGTCTCGTAAATGCCTTTGAAGGTAAGATTGGTACCACTGCCTACCACAGAACCCGTTCCACCAATACCAACTGCGTACGCACTGGACAGGAAATAACAGATAGTCGTCTTGGACGGCATCGGAGCTCTAGAAAATGAAATAAACGTGATAAAATCATATTTGATTTAGAAAAAATGTGCAGTTAATATTTACTCTTCGGGATCCGGTAACTTCTCAATGACGCCAGATTCAGAATCTTCGGGTTTTTCAGTCTTTTCAGCTGGTTTTAAATACATATCACCTAGTCCTTGCTGTAAAAATAATAAAACAACTTAGGGACACATTTCCACTGGACGTAGTATAAGAGCACCATAGATCTCTAGCACTATGGATTGCCCGAAGTTAGTTGATCGTATACTATGGATTCGCAAAATACGTACCTCTTCTAGTTCTTTCAGTACGGCCTCCATAATTGGACACATCATGGCAATCGCGGCTGTGTTTGAGATCCACATTGAGACAAACATCGATACCATCATCAAGCCGAAGATCAGCTTTCTGGGCGAGCATCCTATCTTTAAAATAACCCACAAGGCTGTGCGTTTATGCAAGTTGCAATGCTCCACAGCAATGGCTATCATCAGTCCCCCAACAAACATCATATTTGTCTCTTTCAGATAACATAACGACGTCCTAAAATGCAACGGGAAAAATTATTCAACTACGCCTATGACTTAAATGCGTAGGGGGTCATGTACCCGCAGCCCCTGTACACATTTATCAAGGTGTTTTTTTTTTTGCTAGTAATTATGACAAATAAATACTTACTGATCCGAATCAAGTACTCCCATTAACGGAAACAGAACCATCGGTATCAGGGCGGTTACCGGTAACGGTAACGACTCGGTTACCCACAAACCGGCCATTATCAACACCACGTACATACATCTGAATGCCTGTGCACAACAAAAAAAAACACACACATTTTGAAACCTGCTTCTTCGAATATTCATTGGCCTTTGGAAAAAAGAAAGAATTTTTCTTGTGTATCCGCGCAGAACAGGTATATTTTCACCGTTTTTTTCATATTATTTTTTTTTTTTTATTCAGCTAGTGTATATTCTCTGTCAAATGAATCAAATATTTATGAAGTATAAACCAGCGTGTTATGTGTAATAAATTATGAGTAAGAGAAATAAGTTTTCAAATGACTGTTTCGCGAAAGCATAATAAATAATATTATTGTAATTTTTTAACTGCGTCTTACGTGAATAACTGTTTTCATGTTTTGTTATACATATTTCTACCGTTACGCACACGTGCAGCTAAATGATTATTGTTAATGATATTTGACTCTTGGTGATTTGTCATTGAAGACACAACAAATATAAACACGAATGACAATACTCTTTCGATTTTGTGTTGTCCACTTTCGAATTATTGAAACGCAACACTTCATTTTAATTGCGACGTGCCATCTTGCAAATTATATTTGTCATTTCACCATCTACCACTGTCCTCTTTCAATTTAGTTAATTGTACATGCAAGTGTTACAACAATATTAGCTTTTTCTATATCTCATGGATCTCACCATACCGAAACTATCCCCACCCTATTATCTTATGTGTTTTGCGGGTCATGGAAAAATAAGGCGCCCTAATTTGCAATTCACAGTCTTGATACGAACGACGCTATTAATTATTTCTACAAAAATTGACACTGTTTGCTGGGGAATTTTGTGTATTTTGGTAGCGTTACTATAAGCAAGAATGTACATTTTAGTGGAAGAATTTAGTAACTCTTAGCAGTGCCGTTAGTATCCAGCTGTGAAGTTTAATATGTTGTGTTTTGAATTCACGCAAGAGTTTACAAAACACAATGATGATACTCACTGCAATGTTGTTGATCACAAATACTGGAAGCAGCACAAGCGGCCATATTATAATGAACAGTGTTTGCCAGTAGACTCTGATGAACTTTCCTAATACACCGCACGGCGAGTCCAGTCTGTAAAGTAATTTAATTACACATTCAAGTCGCCATTTAACCGTCGTTCAACAATACGTCATTAAAAATAAACCATACACATGCATAGGTGATTTGTTAACAATGACAATTAAACAACTAGTAGTTATCACATCGAACAACGACGGTAATTAGCAGCCATGTAATTAAGAATGAAAACAATATACACTTATCCACTTATAGTGAACCCGCGCATATAGTAGACACTCGCTTATAACGAACGTTTCTCCGAAGCCCAACTAAATACATAACATGCTAATTACTTTCGTTATAGTGTCCGCTCGCTTATAGCGAACCAAATGCCTGATCCCTTCCAGTTCACTATAAGCGGATTAGTATTTATAAGATTGAAGTTACATTAGATGTTCAAAACCAGTCAGGAAATTGCTAGATAAGATAAACAAAAATTAGTGTTGGGAGATTTGAACCACATTTCATGTTTCATATGGACGATAACCACTGACCTACCTTGAACTATTGATTTGAACAAAGTATGTAACCTTTTAAATAGTCATTGATCAGTGACAACTTTTTTTTCATATTACATTAGTTAACAATGCAAAACGAAAAAAAAAAATTGTTACATTGACAAATTATCACCGGTTAAGGCCCTTGCACAATCAAAAAAATAAGAAATAAGAAATAGGAATAAGAAATAAGAAATAAGAAATAGGAATAAGAAATAAGTGCAATGCACAATGAGTCGATAGGAATAAGAATCGGCCAATCAGAGTGCTAGAATATATTTGACAGTTTCGGAAGCATAACCTGAAATATTAATAGTAAACGTCAAAATAAGTAAGTGTATAATTATTGTTTACTTGACAATACTTCACGAATTAGATGAAATTAAGTAGTTATTAATTATATGTTTTGTAGCATGCTTTGCAGATTAGCTTGCGATGGACGAAGAAAATATTTTATTATTTATTTGCGCGATGCAAGTAGCAAGTCTTGCATTACTTACAGCATGGAGGGCCAAAAAAGGCAAGCGTTGGAGAAATAGGAGATGGTGGGTGCGACCATTAAATACAAAACGTAATGAATATGGTGCTTTCGTAAACCTCTTTGCGGAGTTGAAAGAAGATTCCGATCTCTTCTTTCGGTACACAAGGATGAATGTACCGACCTTTTATGAGTTATTGGAACTGTTAAGACCTTTTTTGAAGAAGCGTAGTAGGAGGATTCCTATTTGTCCTGAACAGCGTCTTGCAATAACATTGAGGCAAAGTATATTTATTTAAAATACTATTGTATATTTTAATGGTTTATCTATTAAAAACTTGAGCATATTAATAATAAATTTATAATAATGTCCACAAACTTCGTTACAGATATCTAGCAACAGGTGACCAGATGTTGTCAATTGCTCTAGCCTATAGAGTAGGAGAGTCCACAGCCCATATGATTGTGAAAGAAACGTGCGCTGTAATAGCAGATGTTTTAATGCCAATTTATATGAAACCTCCGACTGAAGATGATTGGAAAGAAATCTCCAGAGACTTTTTGACTGCATGGAATTTGCCAAATTGTGTTGGGGCAATTGATGGCAAGCATATTACTATACAAGCACCCCCGAACTCTGGATCCATGTACTTCAACTACAAAAAGACATTCAGCATTGTGCTAATGGCTGCCTGCGATAGTCAATATAAATTTACACTGTTCGATGTCGGCGCTTATGGTAGCGAAAATGATGGCGGAATACTTTCCAGATCAACATTCGGTAGAGCCATCTACGGCGGTACGCTGAACTTACCGAAAGGAAAGGAACGTTTACCTGGTAGTGACAGAAGTACACCGTGCTATTTTGTTGGTGATGAAGCTTTTCAAATGGCAACCAACGTGATGAGACCTTATCCGGGAAGGCATTTGGACGAAGAAAAAAGAATTTTCAACTACCGCTTGTCACGTGCAAGAAGAACAATCGAAAATACTTTTGGGATTTTTGTGTCTAGATGGAGGATATTTCGAAGAACAATATACGCTGGTCCAGACGTTGCCGACAAACTAGTTCTAGCAGCTATGTGTTTACACAATTTTTTGAAAGTGAAAAATGATGAGAAATTACCTTACCAACAAAAGTATTGTCCACCTCAATTCGTGGATAGAGAAAGTGACGCAGGAGACCTAATTGCAGGAGAATGGCGAAATCAACCCGGAACAGCACATATACGAGCCATGGGAAATTATGGAGCACATCGTGCTACTAGGGAAGCGTATGCAATGCGAAACACCCTCTCGTCATATTTCCTCACTGTTGCTGGGGAAGTACCATGGCAGTATGATTATATACGCCGAGGACAACATGCAGATGTATGAAAAAATATGTAACATAATTATGTATTATAATAATTGTATTATTATACAAAATAAACACGTTGATGTGTGATGTGATTTGACATTTATTTATTTATATTAAGATGTCGGTTTATAATATAAAACTAAGATATAATAATAATTTGTCTTTATGAACTATTGGAATACAATATGTTCATAAACTCTTTTTTTAATTTTTCTTTCCTGGACCCAGTTGCTTTTTTTAATTCAGCAGTTACTAGCTTTCCAATTAGTACATCTGGATCATCTTCAGATGACTTGGCACCTTCTCCACAGAATTTGCCGGCCATTGTGCACAGCGTTGCGTTCATTTGCTCGAAAGCAACTTCGACTGGATCTACTTTGGCCCTCTTCGTTCTTCTCTGCAACCCACCCGAACAACTCCGTGGGCTTAACATAGCCTCGGATGTGTCTGACTGGACATCGTTATAAAGTACTGTTAATTGTCTCCTCATTAATTTAGTGCATTAGATTTTACTTACGGATACACACTGCTTTTCGGATTCACACGTAGTCCCTTGATCCTCCTCTTCGGTCTCTTCTTGGCTTTCGATTAATTGCCGGCTTGTAGATTGCTCTGCTTTTTCACTGTCGTTCACTTTTTGGGTTGGCCTACCAATGTTGGTATAACTCCTGAAATACATTATTTTATTAAATATGTAATAGCAACGAAATGGACGCCAGACAAATACAAGTATAAAGTTCATAATAATTCTTAATGACATTGAAACAAACCTTCTTTGCAAAACATGTTGATTTAAAAACTGCAAGCTATCGTAGAGAACCCATGTCGGTCTCTTAGATTTCCCTGCTCCACTTCTCGATTCGGTTTCCCGCATTATCCTCTCTTTACTGAACCTTTGCCGAAGTCGAAGAAATCGGGCCTTGCATTCCGATGCTGTAATACACAAGAATTACAATATGCAGAACAAAATTTTAAATACTTGCAAATAGACAAAGATATATGTACAGTAAATTATAATATAGTATACTTACGTGTCAATTCCAAAACGCTAGCAATTTCTAACCAAGCATTTTCCTTCATCCCTGCGTCACGGTAACCTTTTACGTTTTTATTGTACAAGTAAGGGCGAGATCTTACTAAATCAATCAATAAATCGTCGCCTTCCTTTCTCATATCTTCAGGCACATCAATTTCGTCGCACGCCTCCAGCACGTATTCAACTGCATAATTATGCGATTCCATTTTCTCAAATATTCTGCTAAACGACGGATGTAAACTATTGTGCACTATTGTGAACTAAGGTTACGAACTGTCAAGAAACGCGGGAATTCCAGGAACGCTGTGATTGGTTGGGAATAAGAAATAAGTATAAGATTTCCAACGCGTCGGAAATCTTATTTTTATTTCTTATTCCTTATTTCTTATTTCTCCGTTGTGCATTGATATACGCGTTTATATGTGTTGGATTCTTATTCTTATTTCTTATTTCTTATTCCTATTTCTTATTTCTTATTTTTTTGATTGTGCAAGGGCCTTTAGCGAACAGATTTAAGCGATATCTATCAATGATAGATTTTTTACAAGGTCCGGATAATCAAGATCGCGCCAATTTGACCGCAATTGTTTACTTTTCGGCCTTGTCTTATCGAATTTTTGTTTGTAAATATGAATTTACGCACATACATATATATATTTTTTTGTTAATATACTGTGATGATCAGAAATATAGTCACATGGTTTTACACTTACCGGACCATTGTTTTGATGGTTAAAGTATTCGGAATGCGTATGTGTGTGTGCGCGCGTGTTTGTGGAATTTCTGCTTGCTTGGGTCAAGAGCAATTCTACACAACCTTATTCACTGATCTTGCAGCCGGTATGACAACGTTGGCATGGCTTGTTATGGGATAATATAAACACTTATACGTTTTATAGCTGTAATAAATAATTTCAAATCACTGATTGCAATCGGGTTTTAATTTTATAGAGCAAAATAATGCACCATTATAAAAAAAACGCGAAACTACTTGTGACAAATGACGCTATTGACAAGTAACTCATTGAAATATACAGTAGTCACCACACAAATAAACTTTAGTTTTACTTAATATGAGACAAACAGCAAGAGCAACTAATTATTGAACACTGAATATTCGTTTAGTTAATATGACGTATATCTGCAAATCATAATTCTAATCTAATTTATTCATTATTCAAAGAATATAAAAAAAAAATACAATAAGAACATAAAAACAATCACAATTATAACTGGCAATAACCGATCTCATGATTGCACGGTACCCTAAGCATCAATAAATATTCATGTTTGATTAAATTATAACCATTTTATGACGTTCAGAGTCTATAAAAAATTATTACATTATTTAATCGAAAAAAAATATAGATTTACCGAAAGTTTTCATACACTATTTACTGTTGACAATCAGATCTATCTCTAATTTGGATAATTTCAATATTACCTAGGAATTTTCAGAAGCAAAAATGCAACTATATAGTATTATGATTTACAAATTACCTTTAAAACAAAAAAAAAAAACTGTCAATATTCACTTATATGTCCACCGAATTCTAAACTGATTTTATATACTGCAAACTTTGCGTCGAGCAAGTTTATACTGGCATGAATCAACACACGCTTGAATGCCTTGCCTGAATGTCCGTTAAATACATAGCCCCCACCCCTTGCAGAAGCTGAGAGCCGCCATCTTGAAACCCACAGTAGTCGTATTTTTGTTCTGTTTGACATGTACGGACGGTTATATTTTGCAACATATCACTCATGCTTGTGTTGGTAAACTTAGGAAAAACATTGATAAACGTTTGAAAATAATAATAACTAGTGTTTTCCAAAGAAGTCCTTTCGATAGTAATCTTTTACGTCATGGAGAAAGAATCACAGTGATGGCTTTACGTCAATCAGTATTTAGATGAGTGTTGTGATACAAAGTGTAATTTTATATTCATATATTGTGTAACAAGTAGATGTTTATCAACTGTGCGAGTACACACATACATTTTACAGTGGTTAACTTTGATCATTAACGAAATGTGTTGTTCGTTATGTGTGTTCTGTGAAGTTTGAGGTTAGTTAAACGTCAAATCACGAACCATTAGTGAAACCTAACATACAGTATTTAAAAACTAATATTGTAATCGTGTAAATTATGATGTTTTGAACGTTCAAAACTAATTTAGACACCTTATTATCACTAATAAGCTGATTATTGAAACTATATTCTAGCTATAGTTAAAAAAAAATTGATTTTTCAATAGTTCAAGGCGAATTGTTCTATATTAATCAGATGAAAGGAAGGTTAAGGAAAGTAGAATTTATGCAACAAAAGTGACAATGACAACAAATACAGCGACTGGTGCAAATTTCCATTTAAAACAAAAATCTGCGAAATTAAAACACTTATTTTGCACCACCCTGTATATACTTACGGTTCAGTGATCGTCCGTATTGGCAGTGTCACGATTCTGGGCGCCAAATTGAAATTCTCCTTTTCGTCTGGCATTTTTTCAATAATAATTTAAAAGTTCTACCCGTGTTATCCTGGACTGGCCTGAAGTTGAATTTGTCACATTAGACGCTCCAAAAGAACTGGCGGGAACTTGAGCCTAAAAAAAAATAATTAAAAATTAGTTTTTTGTGCCTTGTAGGGTATGTTGTACCGCAATACAGTATTGTATTGTTGGTTGCGGCAATGGCAGGCGCGAAGTAACAAACTTGCAACTGATTTTTTTTGTAGCATTTGTTTTTTGTTTAAATGTTTATTATTATACATGTACGTCTGTGATTATGTGCAGCAATAAGGTTGCATTATATTGTGTAATCGGACATTTCATACGTGCGATGATCGCAATGAATAATTAATAGACGCTTGTGCGTGATTAATTTTGGAGTTTGCACGTCTAAGGTCATACGCGTTACAAACAGCGGCTGTCAAACATGGACGTGTTGCGTATGTCATGTGATATAAGCCATTGAACTATCGGTAAAACCAAATTGATTATCTTAATTCTATATGAATAGTCAGAGAATTATAGTGCTGCTCACCAACACTCTTATAGACGCCTTCATACATGTAATTATTGTATTTATTTACTGTTTTTTTTTCTTTCAGTTTTCTCTCTAGAATATATTTTTATGTTTTAATTCGCTTCTATAGTGTAATGTTAATGACTTCGAACTGGTTAAAACCAATACACAACCAGTCCATGACCTGGTATAAGGTTGTCACATGCTGGTCACATGAAGGTAACCCAATCGTTGGTAATTGTAAAGTCAGTGACGTTCGTTAGAAAATGGCACAAGAGAAAGTAAGGTGCGCCAATCAGGTCGCCCTAGGACGCTGCGTTTTTGTTTATATGCACTAGCAAATGTTTTACTAACAGTTGTTGTTGTTTTTTCGTTTCTCTTTTTTTTTCTCTCCCGCAATATAGGAAGTAATATAACCGTTATCTGTCAAACAAAAAGTTGTCTAGTTCAATGTCAACAACGGTTTCAAATATAATGCACAAAAAATAAACAGTTGAACAGCAATAGACGTACGAATGCGCTCTATCTTTTGTTTATTATCTTTCCGTTTGAAGAGAGCTTGCGTAACGTCACGACACTCGCTGTCCTGCTGAACAGTGTATAAGCGCTGACCGAACCATAGACCTTGTGCACGTATGGATCGTAATACTATCACACATAACTGAAGCAGACATTCCAACACGTCTTTAAGGACGTTATGTAAGAATAATTTATCTAATTATGATTCATTAAGTGCCATACACGCCTTCGGTCAAAACACGAGATGTTTAAATAGGAAATGTGTAAATTACAGAGGATAATTCTGATTAACCAATGACACATCCGGTATGTAGTGTGATAAGTTGCTTATTTACTGATAATATAGTCTCTGTGTGCTGTATCGGTATTTTAGAAACAGTTTCCATTTGCAAATACTGTGGAATCCGGTTATAATGATCTTGGGACCAGGAAGTTCACTATAACTGAAGTATTTAGTATGTTATGTATCTAGTCGGAACTCAGATCCGTTCATTATAAGCGAGTTTCCACTATATGCCAGTTCGCTATAAGTGGATTACAATGTAGCTGAATGCTGATAATTTTATTATTTATTTATTATTTGTAAATGCATCACACTTGAGATTGTTATGTGTATATAATAAAAAAAACAGCTATTGTTCATCATGACAAATACAGACGTAAATATATAAATATTTCATATTATTTTTTTGTTTACACTCAATTATTAGCTCGTAATTGGTTACGAATATGAAGTAAATATCACTCAATAATGTTCACTCAAAGTCTACAGTGCCACACACATGACAATACTTTTAAATAATATTTCTATACAAAAATATATACTGATTTGTCCGAAAAACTTTTTCACTATCCCTTAACTATACAATAACAAATTATAGTTTTAAACTTTCATCTAAAACATTGTACATACTCTTGTTTTATATCGTTTTGTTGTCATAAAACAAATGTAAAACGTAACTATAGCAACATAACCTAAAACAAAAGCCGGAGTACATACTATTGTTATTGTTTTTTCGGTGTGACACGATGCGAATTTGTTTTTTAGAAACAATTTATTGACGCTAAATATACAGGTGTTGTGCGGAATTGTAAACTAAATCAGGTTAAGTGTGTTGGTTGAACAATTGATTTCATGTAACCCCATTTTGCTAATCACAAGCTTGTCTTGTTTATCGCGAATGTTTATACACTTTTTGTTAATCATATTTAGAAGCAGACAAAAAAATGACGAAAGACAATAATAATAGTAATAATAGTTCAGTCGAGTCTGCATCGTTTATGATTATTACAGGTGTAAAAATCGAAAATAACATTTTACAATGGTTCTCTATCTAGTTGGCCACGGTCCAAGGTCACTAGACGGATCGGCTGTTTGTATTTTGTTTTGATCGTTCTGCACTTGTAAAAACCTGTTTTACAGCAACACACATATTTTATACATACATATATATATATATATATATATATATATATATATATATATATATATATATATATATATATATATATATATATATATATGTATATATAATTAAAACCAATGGGTAATAAATAAACTAAGAACAAAAAATCCAAACGCCGCCCATGCACTACACCTTAGAGCAAGGGAAACAACTAGATTGATCGCATTCAAAAACTGTGATACGCGGGTTTTGAAGGTCAGTGAACTACTGGTCTAATGCTGGTTTGGTCCCCCGTAACACCTTAATTTAGAACTACGTTACCTGGCGCCACTGTGCAACCGAACGGATGTATTAATAGTTTTTTTCGGACCGTGTTTTTGACAGTGCGGCCCTGAATCTAGACTAGTTTACGTGCCACTGGTCTAAATCAAACTTGTGCTAATGTGTGAATATATTAACATAAATGTTAATTTTTTAAAACAATACGTAAGAAGCAAGTCACTCATTAATGAATAAACATTATATATATATATATATATATATATATATATATATATATATATATATATGTATGTATATACAAATGTAGTTTTATATACAACTCCAATTTAATTGTTAATGTATCAGAATTTAAATACAAAGAGCATTGTCAGGTTAAAGTAAAAAAGTCAGATTGAAAATAAAAAAAATAAATCGTATTTTTTAATTCATGACATAAATACATACATACATATATCTTTTCTATTACGTAAACAGAATATTTGATTACGCAGCATAAGTACAAATATGCGTAAGTTATACATATTATTATTATGCTCCGTTTCCGGAAAAAAGCATTTATACAGCAATATTATTATTTCAGAATTGCTTATTTTAACATTTTTTTTTTTATTGTGTGTTAAACTGTTATGAAATTACATTGTACATACAGTGGAATCAGCTAGTATTGAACTTGAAGGGACTAGGAATTTGGTTCAGTATAAGCGAGTGTAGACCAATACGAAAGTATCTAGTATCATGTTTTGTATTTAGTTGGGACTCGGGAGATACGTTCATTATAAGCGAGTTCGCACTATATGTGAGTTCACTATAACTGGCTATTATTTATTCATATTATATTTCTTAACAATATTAATTGCATTCTAAAATATCACAGGTAAAATATTACTTTTTAAATACGTACATTTTTACATAATTCCAATACAATACTAATATGCACACACGTCACTATCATGACCTATTTATTTTGTTTCATAATTTGTTTGTTTATTCCATTTTTCATTCGTCGTACGCAATCAAACAGTACCAAGAACTGAACATGGTAACCATAGCAACCGGCGCGCAAAACAAAATGTACTTCTGGTGAACAGTTTTCGGTGAATGTTACAGATACAAGTTATATGTATACACGCTTTACCTGACCACTGGCATATGTTATTACGTGTTATCAACAGGGAACACATACACACGAGTTGTATTCTAATTTATAGATTCTGGGAAAAGCAACACAATATCTTATGTACGTGTGTGTTTGTGTGCGGTTAGACGATATCTATCGGTAATTTCCAACACATAAAAATAACCACGATAATAATTCAAAACTTCATAGTAGATATCAAGAGTTTGCAAAATTACGCAATTAAAGAAAAAAAATATCTACCTGTAGTAATATTTGTTTGTCATCGTGAATTTTTTTTTATTGTACGTATTTTAATTGGTTTTCAATAATTTTCCATAAATTATAATACATTATAGCTCTATGATATGATGTATATTTCGTAATATTGTCATTAAATATTTTCGTTTATTTTACAGGGAAATTTATATACATAGTACAACTTTAAAATCTGTAATTATCTCTCATATTTGCACTGATACAATTTTAATCAGTTTAAATTTCGCGCCAAAATGTAATGTTTATGATTAAAATCGGCAATTTGGCAATTAGCATGGTCTGACGTCTAAAGGCGGGAATATAATTCAAATATTAAAGACATACCTTGTGTCCTGGCTATGGAATGTTCACACACACTCTCACTAAACACCGCACAAATTTTTTAAAACACAGTTATATTGCATTCACCACATATACACTGATTCTGTCTTTAAATGGTTCACGATAATCTAGCCGGCGGCGAGCTTGTGTGCAACCGTAGAACGTGTTCTGTCTCTGTCTGACGCTGAACTAAACACAAACCACAAACAATTGCCGGAGACTAGCTATCCTTCACAGAAAACCCGCTCTTCCCGTCCAACCAATCACAGCGCCGCATGGCAGGTCACACGGCACGATTGGAAATCAGCGCGCTGTGCGCTTGTTTTGTTTGCAGTGTTGCCAAACGTACACGGTGAGAAACAAACGGTAGACGATTTTGAAAGTTTTGCATTTGTTTTCTGTGTTATTATAATGAGTCAGTAATAATATGACGGAAGATTAGGGCAGTGTCCTGAAATAATATAAACACAGGTTTTTTTTTTACGCTACGATATAAAGTAAAAATGAATGTCAAAGCACTCCTTGTTTTATGCTGATATAATATTTCATACCGTATCGTACATTCACACGTTTAAATATAATACTGGATCAGGGCCAACGTGGATGAAAGTACTGACGTCACACCGTTTCTGTTAATAGTGAATGTAGTGTGTGTATTTTTAGGTTATTTGTCGGAAGAATTACACTGTTTTGATGCTACGCAAGTGTACCGTACAATTTGAGTGTGGATTCATGCTGTTACGGGATTTTCGTCCTGTGATTTTAAACGTAATTGTCAACTGTCAAACTGATGCAGGTGCAGCATTTGTTTTTATTTTGTTGTGTGAATCTTGTCCTCCTTGGTTACAAACAAATGCGTAGTTGCAGTTTGCTTACGTCACGCTGGGGACTTGTCATGACGACACGCAATTGTCAATATTTTATTTATCAATAAACATGTGCACCTGTATATTATTCGTGTCCTACAGTCAACTGTTTTAATAATTTTAGCAATGAATTGTGGCAACCGTAGAACGTGTGATGTAATATAGTCTTCACTTGTTGTTTTTTAGTAAAATAAGTACAGGAACAATACGATGAAAAGTTAGCGTTGACAAAGGAATTAATCTTTTGTTTCAATAATTTACAAACAATACTGTTGGTTCAATGCTGAGCAAAAATTAAAACTTATTTAATATGTACATGCATTTTTACTATTTCTCAAGGATAAACCTGAGTTACGTGAAAAACTGTAATATATAAATTGTTCCTTCTTGATTTAACACCTATATCTAACAGTAAGACTGCAAATTATAATTTATTATTTACAATAAATCGTTGATCTTATCATAATAGTTTTTTTTTTAAATACTTTAACATACTTTCCGCTGATTATTTTAATGAGAATTCACGTCTAATTCTGGGAAACTACGTGCAGAATTTGAGGAAAAATGCTGCGATAATTCTATTTAACAGAAATATTATGTATTTTTACCTTGAACGAGTTTAGCTTGAAATCATTCGGTTTTACTGCAGCTTATTTTCACAAGAATCGTGAACAGCAGTCTACTGACAATATATCCCATCGCCGCAGAGGCGGACCGTTAACTTTGGGGCCCCCTGGGACTAATAATGTTGGGAGGGCTGCATATAATTTCGTTTTTGTGAGTCGAAGCTGCAAATCTTTTGCATATTGGGTGATTTTTTTTTTCCTATTGTGCTAAAAGGTTGACTAGGCCCATAAAGACCTTGCTTAAATCCGGTCCTGTTCCATCAGAATGAACCAAAGTTCACTACGATACTTTATGTTAAGTATACACGAGTATTAATTCAATTATCCATTCAATTACAAGGCCAAAGAAGTCACAATGTTGTAGAAAAAATAGTACTCATTTGCATGCACTAGCCTCAAACGTGACCCCCGAGACTGATCGCGATCAGTTTTGAACTCGTACCAGCGCTAGTGGCATTCTAAATGAACCGAACTTGACACTGGAGATACATTTCTAAAGGATTATTCAACCAGTGTGGCTAAAAATATTTTAAACTCGAAAAATATGCGACAAAATTTGCGTCTACACCTATTTTTAACAATCAGAGATCGGGGGCACGCATTAATTCAAGTAGTACGTCGATTATAAATGTAAAAATATACGTTTACATAATTCTTGTTAACGTCATTGTGACTATCAGTATTGAAAATGCAAATGCCATGGTCGAAAAAACTATAATACATTAATGAAAACAATAGTTTCGTTTTAAAAACGATTCACAAATGATCTAAGTTCAAATGTACGTAATATATATGACGTACTATAGTAATCTTCATTCGGCAAAATCAATAGTTTAATTTATAATACTTGTATATTTTCATTAAACATACATACATATATCTATATCACTTTACATATGTCTATATCTCGGGCAACAGTTAAATTGCAGCTGTGAAAGTTCATCTAGGTTAAATACAGCAATTTGTAATGGTAAACATCAATAAACTGTATCTTCTTTGTTCAATAAAAAAATACATGTGCCCGGCAACCCGCAATACACGAATGCAGAACGGATTGCCGGTTCTACGTAGGCACAGATGTCAAATGTCTTGTGAATTTAGTCAAAAAGATTAATTAGTCCAGTGCCTGTACAAATATATCCGCATATGTTATCCGTAATATCGAAATCAATAATTACCCATACGTATTACAGATAAGATATTATATTAACGGTAAAATGAATGATGATTGTGACAAACTAACATATGATGGTACAATTTTATTTAATATTCGTTTTAATCAACTTTATTTCTATCTGCAAACGTTACATGTTAAGGATTAAAAGTATTCAAACTAATTGTATCAAATGTATTATTGTACAATGTTTCGTCTTTTTAAACCTTAAACTAATTATATTTTCCACCACTGTTCACAAAAAATATCTAGTGCTTATGAAAATATAATCAGTTACACATCAAGCGATATGTTTAAAATGAAATAATTGTTTAATTCCAGAGCGATGGCGAATGATTTCAATCCTGTCGTATGTCATCGTGTTGATTGGCTTTGGCATACCAATATGGTGGCATACAACGCGCGTCTACCGTGCATCCCTACCTCTAGAGGAAATGTTGCAGATGACATCGATGCCAGCGCCACCGTTGTCAGTGTACATTCATGCAACTAGCCGCGTACAAGTTCTGTCGCAAGAAATACAATCCGTGCTGGGCTCGACTGTTGTTGTGTCGCAGTATGAAGGCACAGTGCATTTACCGGCATCGTTACAAGATGCGGATGTTGAAGCAGCCGCTAGCCGGTTGCAAGTTGACACGGGCACGGTGTTATTTGTAGAATGGCCGGCTGCCGGGAATAGCGTAGTGTCAACCAGTCAACGTGTAGTGTACTTTAGCAGTGAGGTTAGCGGTTATCAACTCGCCATGCTGATAGAGAAATGGCCGGGTGTTGAACTGAAAACAGCGTTGGCGGATCCCAAGCTAGCGGTCCTGGATACCGATACTCTGCGGGCATACCCGGCTACGCCCAAGTACGATGTACTGTTGACAGTTGTCAATCCCGAGCCGCAACATTTAAAAGTGAATTGGAATATCATAGCAGCCAGTAATGGTAAATACAATGATATCTGTTTGCAATTCTCCGTCAACGTGACATTTGTGATAAGTTTCAGCTCAGCAAACTTGCACAAATTAGCGCACAGTCAATCTTTTAATTACCACATACACACTTTACTTAAATACGAATCTTTTAATTAGTATTTGTTTTGTCAGATTACCTCAAACCGTATTTGAATTCGCTCGCGCACGTCGCTAATTTCACACTAAAGTCGCAGTGGTTGTACTTCGTCGACTTGGGTGTGAATCCCCGTCAGGTTGGCGATCATTGGGCGCTGGCTGAGCAGCTGTTACCGCATATCATCACACCGCTGGAGAAGAAGTTGTCGTCGCACGTGTCCAAGAACCCGTGTATTAATCTAGTGGTCTACATTCCGCCGTGCCGAATGGCTCCCGTACATATTTATACGAAAACCGGTAGAAAAAATCATCGCATTTGCTTCTAACATTCGTATTATTAAATAACTTATGGTCCAGGTGTCAAGTCGTCCGATTCAATTGACGCTTTCGTCTCGCCTCGTTGGGGCAGCGTGCTCATAACGAACCCGGACTGTCCGAACGATACATTCGTTCCGGATAGCCAGCAAGTGATGTCCGTGCTGGTCACCCAGCTGAGTCAACTGCTGGGTGTGCCTGATATTAAGTCGAGCAGCTCGGGTGACGTGGTGCAGACTGGCCGGTTACCTGCCCTCTGGCAGGCGGACTATCTGCTCCGTGCGCACACGCTGGAGTATCTGGACGCGGCGAAACTCACACTGCGGTCGCTGGCGCAGTTGTTGTCGGAGATCAGTAACATTGTGATCAATGACGAGGTGGCTGATAGTGTACACTTGGCCGTCGCCAACACCGCCGCAGCGGAGCACTATCTACGTGACGGCCACGTGCTGGACGCATTCCAAGCTGCACAACGGGCAGCCATGGCCGCGGAATCCGCGTTCACCGATCCAAGTCTCCTGGCGCTGCTGTACTTTCCCGATGACCAGAAGTAAGTACAAATATCTACACGATGTACAGATGAGTACACAAGACGGGATTATAGGACACAGTTTAACGAGACTCGGTACGAATTTCTACGAACTAATGTTGATTTGTTTCAGATATGCCGTGTACATTCCCCTGTTTTTACCAATAATGATACCCGTTGTGATGTCAATGAAACAGCTGGTTCAATATATTAAGAAAAAATAAAAACAAATAGAATATGTAATGTCAGTTTTGTACCATTCCGGCTAAATCATTCGCAAAGGATTTATAAGACACTGGTTTATATAAAGAAAACATTGCTCATATATGATGGTATTACTCAAATAGTATTTTTTTTTATTCTTTTGTACCATATTTCATTTTCATAACCTAAAGAGTAAATCTGAAAATAGCACTATTATATATCGAGACAAATAAACCAACCAATCAATCATCGTAAAACAAACAATTATTCTCGTGAGAAGAATAAAAATTAATAAATCTATTATTATATTACAATAATAATAAGTTATAATATGTATTATTAAAAAATAAAGTAATACATAGTAAAATAATCTCAGGCTTCTTAAGTATCATAATAATAATAATAATAGTAAAATAACAATTGTATTATATACCTATTTAGCGTATTATAATTAAATAATAATAATAATATCGTTTATATTATATCATTCATACAAATATACCGTCAGTGATATATTTAATCTCATAAATATAAGTATTTTTAAATATCCTTTTTTTGACTAGAATAAGCGGCCCCTTCGGCAAAAAAATAATCGTCAAGTAACACTGTAGAAAAACATGAAAATATTCTTGATAAAATAGGAAATAGATATATAGGATAGATATATATTTATATATGATTTTGTTTTTTTTTTTTGGGTAATTTTCGTGTACATAATTTTTTGATTTTTAAAATAATATATGTACAAAAAATAACATCGCGACAAGAATGTATGTACAAATAGAAAACAGTCATTGGCAAGTGTACGATAATTGCAAAGAATATTCGTTTGGATTCCCAAAATCTGAAACGATTTCATCATGGAGTATAAGTTAACCTAAAAGTAAGTGACGAAATTTTCAGATTAAATATTATCACAATTACGTGCCAATCGAACAATATTTGTATTTGACGGTGAACTGTGAATCTAAACGGACTGTCAAAATAGTAAATAATTCCACGGATCTTCGTTAAATTATCGTTAATATAGCACAAAATAATATCATCACAAATGAAGCCAAAACGTACATTTGACAGCCATTTTTATTTCAATCTAATCTGTCAAAATACCGTAGTTTTTTTTTTTGTAGGTTACTGAACATTTCAATTCCACAATTATTTCAGCGCGAGACACTAGTGAACTATTTATCATCAAAGAAAATAAATACGCTTTTAATTTTTGGTATGTAGCATTTGATGAATCAGTTTTTCTGATTTATTTCAAGGTCAGAGAGAAAATGGCTAATTTATTTCTTGCGGAAATCACCTTTCGGCTCAAAAGCGTAGAGCCGAAACTATGACGCGTTATTCAGGAAGTTAGAAAGTGAACAATGGTGGCACATTGGGAAGGGTTAGTGACCGTAGGAGTGAGTGAGTGTGTGTATAATGACTAATTACAAATATTGGCATTCATCATTGTTAAAAATGTCATCCGTTGCTAGTTCGCGCGTGAGTATTGACATTTCAAAGATAACCTCCAAATACGGGCGTACGGGATGACAACTCTCTATATTATACCTTATAAATGTATTAATTCGAGAAAAAACACACGACGCGACATTCGCCTTTCTTCGGTAGCAGGATTTGCGCACAAACCGGAACGGAACAAACGAAAAAACCAACTGAAAATGGACCCCGAAACGCTAAGTCGAACGATTTTTGCTAAATATGTTTTTTGTTTAATTATTATTACCCAACAAACAGTCGCACAAGATGGCGCATTTAAAGTTAGGTTATGTCATTAATACGCAGGCGTGTAATGTATGTGTGTGTGTGTGTGTGTAGGAGTTCTCTCTCGCTCTCGCTCTCTCTCCCTCGCTCTTGATCTGGTGCTGGTGGTGTATTATTACGGGGGGCTCTATGTGACGGGACGAAAGCGTCTACAACGGGCGGAACTCTCCGGAGCTGGCGCCCCGGCCGGTGGAGGCGGCGGGCCCTCACTCGACTCGGGACTGCTCTCTGTAGCACCAATCAGACATGTTGGTACGCCTCTAACTCGGGCTCCTACAAAAGCACATGCCATTTGAACAGAACAAACACATTCTGACCGCAGCCGCTCGTCAACAACCTACAATTCTCTCCACTAACAGCGGGTGTCTCACATAAATAAATTGCATTACTCCATTTTGTAGATAATCATAATGAACGAACGTTATCTTCATCTTTACGAAGGTTATCTTCGTTTCTGTTTGCCGTTAAACTTAATAATACAAGTGTGTACCTTACCTCCAGCTGTCGAATGACGTTTAAACCGCAGATTCAACTGGCTCGGGTCCGTGACGTACTTGTCGGCCATTCGGCGTCTCCGTAGGCCCGGCGTCAGGTCACCCGACCAGCTCAGACACTTCGCCAGTCGTTGGTTGTTTGCTACAGCTACAGGAATGCGACTAATACGGCTGGAATCGGGTGCTGGACTCGTCTACAAATAGACAATCCACATGCACCAAGGTACGTTTACACGATACAGTTTACGCGCTGCAGTTTGTTGTAGAAATGTTCTAGGTTATGTGTACTTACAGAACTGTCCCTGAGTATTTGACTAGCATTATCTACACCGCTATCTTCATCGTCCTGGTCTGTCCGCTTGTCTTTCATCGTCTTCAGCGGGTGTTCCGTTGCATCAAAGTACTCGGACTGTTCCTCTATACCGGGACTCAATCCATTATGTACTAACTTACGTTCCCTGCACACGAATAATCATTAAAAATACCTCATATATCAGTGTAAATAAACTGATGTGATACCTAATAGTTATATCCTGAGGTGTGTTACTGCTGGGCGATACGAAAGTGACAGTTTCTTTCGATGTAGTCACATCCACAGACGGTGAAGCTTGTCGCACAGACTCCTCCTCCAACTTCAGCTGTGTCTGTTTACCATTTCGTACAATCGTCCGCTGGTTACTTTTAGCTTCCGCACTCTTCTCTTCGTCGCGCGGATCGTCTGCGTTCTTCGTTTCTGCTTTTGCATTCTCTAAAGGTGATTTAACGGGCGACACAATTCGCACCGGTGAACTGTGACTATCTGTAACTTTATCCACGCCGTTTACACTATTCTTCTTGACATTCTGCTCTTGTTTCTCACTCTCTGCTTCCTCTGGTTCTTCCTCTGCCTGCTCTTGTTCCTCCCGGGGTTCTTCTTTGTTCCTAATCTCGTATTTTTCCACATTCAACACACAGTGTACCTGTTCTAAACTCTCTTGTACGTTGGACGGTGCTGCTGGTGGTGTGTCGTTATTAACTGCACTGTTAACTTCATTCACTTCCACTTCATTTTCCGCCTGATTGTGTTCTTCTGCTGCCTGTTCCTCGGCCGGGTCCTCCACGTCTACTACCTCTTGCTTGGCAGGCTCTACAACTGCCCGGTCCTCTCGTCGATGCACCGTTGTGTCTGTGATACTGTCCTTGCTACCGTGCGTCGAGTTGTTCTTCAGCAGATTCTCCTCATCGAGCAACTCGGTCTTCCGGTCCATCCGATGCGGTTTCATACTTGGCGCGACATGCACATGAGGTTCGTTGACTTGTGTAATGGTCACCATTGGCTGTTGATGATTACCAGTGTTGTCTTTTGCTGTTGAATTCGCTTGTTCCTTGGGTACGACTCTGATTTCTAACCGGCCAGCAACCTGACACATACAAAATGGACAGAATAATTCAACACAGTTTCGCTACACGGCGTATGTTGTGTACCTCTTGTAGTTCTTCCTCAGCAGCGCTGTTGTTAGCGTTGAGCGCCATTGCTGGTAGACTGGGACACCGTTTCTCCGCTGCTAGCTTCTGTTGTTGCAGTTGTTCTTCGATGTCATGCTGTGCTTGATCCACGTCCGCTCGCGTTGCAATATTGCGCATAACATCTACACGAAACACTAGCTCATCAAAAGCGGCCTGCTGCAACAGTGGCGGACGCAGTCCCCGCCTGAGCGAGGGGCCCAGACAGGGCGCAGACCACGATCGAGGTAAACCACCTACAAGGACCAGTCAACCGATCACAACACGTTGCGATCGAACGAGGATCGAAGACGGAACACATTCAAGTCTCACTAACGAAATACCCGTAGTACATTCTAAGCCACGACGCGTGTTATACAAAACAGAATAGTATTAAAATAACTTCACAATACCAATCAAGAAAACATCTTGTATATCTTGCATTATCAAAGAAAAACACACCAAAATAACATATCAAAATAAATAAATAAATAAATATATATTCGTTTATTTAGTGTACAAAATAAAAAGGTACATAACAATTTTTAATATCACATTGATTAAAGTTGTTAAATAAATAAGAGAATAAAGTAAAAATGAAAATAAAAAAACAAATAATAACTTATCTTCATTTGAGCAATAGTGACTGTTTGAGTGAGCAGGCAAATTCGGAGGGGTTGGGGTACGCGCGCGCGCGCGGGGGGTGCAACAACAGCATTAGCAATCCGACACTGGGTCCCAGCAAATCAAGATATACAAGTTATGTCAAAAACCACACGCTAGCAAACAAAACAAATAAAACAAAAATACAATGAACATGGAGTACAACCGTGACAACAAAATTATACACAGATATTTTATTGGACATTCCTTTAACTTATATTAAGAATCAGCCTGTATATTGTACTTGTTGGTAAATGGAATAAGTGAAGAAGCAACAGTGCATAGTTGTGTGAACTTACCCATAAGTTCTGGGAACTGTTCGATGCCTGCAATGTTCACACACCGCCGGTGGCTGGTGCGCGAGTCCTCGCTGATGCGTGACAGCGCGGGCGGCACACTGGCCGGGGGCGGCGCATTATCCGGCGCGGTGTTAGTCGGTGCACCTTGCAACACGCCCGGCTTATGCTCGGGACTCTCCGGTTTCCATTCGTTATCCGTCGTCTCCTCGCTATCGTCGAACTGTGACTTCCATTGGCTGGCCAGCGTCAATGCTCCGCCCCTCGTCACCTGGAACACAACCAATGAGAACGCGTGTTCTGGCCAGAAAACAAGTGCAGCTGCTATTGCAGCCCCATACTTACTTGTTGTGAGACATTCTCGTCATCGATCACAGCGAACTGCGTCAGACTTTGATCTCGTGTCCGTCGCGTTGCCGACGTGGGCGGTTGACGTCGTGTCCTAGGTCGGTCAGCGTCGGGTGTCACCGGCGCCGTGGTAGCAGATATCACCGGAGGACTGCCGATCTCCTAAACAAATGTTTATTAGAATATTCTCGCGCGAATATTTCATATGAACACGTCTCGATTTGGTAGCGTGTATGATCTGGTGTTACCTGAACGGAACCCGTGTTCGAGCCGGTCACTACACGGAGTCGTCCCAGGGTGGCAACACCTGATGCACTTTTGCGTAGTGGTGTTGGAGCTGGCGACGTTTCGCCACGTGAAGCTCGTTGCTGTTGGTGGGGCGTGTCCGAACTAGATCTAGGCGTGGCCAGGGCTGCAGCATCATTGTCCAGCCTCTCGGGCGCTTGTTCCAAGTGCGAGGTGGCTCTTCGTCGTGGTGCTAGACACACAAACGCACCGCGGTAACAACTACTCTTGCATTTTCTAAATAAATGTTAAGTAAAACGTAGAGTGTATCTCACTTTGTATAGGCGCCGTGTCCGCTGCAGTTGCATTACAGTTCTTATCCACCGCGGTCTGTCGTGGAGCATTCGTCTGTGTATCCGTCACTAGGGGTGCTGTAGTCTCGGTCTCAATACGCCGTCGTCGCGCCTCGATCTGTGCCTGTAAAATGCGAACATTGACTGCTTATTTTTGCTGCATTATATTTGCCAAATACACACACACACCGATAGACATCAAATGCGTTTTGCATATGAGAAGAATCAAAAGCGAATGCAATGAAACTATTGCTAGTGGTGTACACTTAGTGAACTGTGCGAAACACAAGTGTGAAGACACTGAATGAACGATTGGACACCGAGAAATTATAGTAGTTGGAATTACTTTGGCCAGTCTGTCAATTCTGTTCCTAACCAACATAAGTATCTCACGTACTTCTTTGTTGTCCGTCGGCTCGATGTTCTCCTGGTTGTTGTCCACTGTGGTGGTGGTGTTGTGCAGCCGTGTGTGCCGCGCCAGCGTGCTGGGTGCGGTGGGTACCGGCTGTGCCCCTGTACCGCCGCCTACGACATCGCCCCCGCCCGGTGTCTTCTCCCAGTCGTACGGATCGGACTCCTTGACACCGCGTCGCTTCATACATCGCTCGAACAGGCCGATTAACATCTGCAACAGACAACACCAGACCATGGGATCATGTGTAACTTGTCAGTGCGCATTTATACACCGATACCACACTGATAATTACACAATTAGTTAACCCGCTGATCACTTACTTGATAGTCTGGCTTGTCCGCGTACTCTAGACCCTGTATATGCTCCAGGAATTGCCGTAAGTCTGATGGAAGATGTTTCAGTAACAGTCTGTGGTCGTACTTTTCTTTCATCAGTCCCACCTGTCAAAATAAAACCCGTGTAGGTGTAGTGTGTGGTTCTGTTTATTCCGTGCAACTGGCTTACCTGTTCTTTATCTTTTATCTTTCGCCACGGTAATTGTCCGTTGACGAATTCTACTAGCATATAGAACAGACTCCACAGATCATCGTGGCGGCCCATCTCGCGGTTCCGATGAGCATTGATACTGGCATACCGCACTGTTCCTCTGAAGCCGGCAGCTGCACGAGGCGCCCGCACCTCCCCCGTGCCCGTGGTGTACTGTCGGGCGAGTCCAAAGTCCAGCATGTACACTTTTCGGCAGTTATTGGGCAGACGGCCCATTGAAAAATTACTCTACACATAGGAACATCATTTCACAATACAGGAACATATTTGCTACACACTTACACCCCGCAATTTCTGTTTGTAAACGTCAAAGGTTGATGTGATTGACTTACAGGTTTAATATCTCGATGTAGGAAACCAACTTGATGAATACTCTCGATCGCGCGGAGTATTTGAAGTCCTAAGCGTAGTGTTGTACTGAGACTGAACGCGGCGCGGGGCTGGGCCCGTCGCAATTCAGCCAAATTACGGCCCTGTAATTGCATCACAACGTAGTTGAAACGGTCGTTTCGACCGCATCCGATAAATCTGTAAAGAAATACGAACATAATATTATATTTTTAGTTTCATTGTGAATATTATTAGTAAGATATATGGATAAAATAGACTAAGTAACATACCGACACACATGCTCCTTTCCCTGAAGTTTCTTAAGTACCGCTACCTCCATTTTTAAGACTTGCTTTGGCTGTCTAGCGGATTCAACTTTCAACGCGACTTGTTCTCTTGTGATCAAGTCTAGTCCTTCGTAAATCTCGCCAAACCCGCCGCCTCCGATTTTTTTAACAACCTACAAACACAAGAAATGTCGAAACACACACATGATTACAACGTCCTACAGGATTGAAATATTTATTTATTCGAACTGAAGTAGATGCGATCATAGTTATTTCGTTTTCCATTATTACACTAACCTTCCATCGCTCTTTGACAACATGGCCCGGCTGTAACAGATCTTCGGATGTCATTCTGATATTGTTATTCTGATCTGTCGAATCTAAAGCCCCTTCTGAGCTTATTGGTGTAGCTCGCGGCCTGTCAACAGTACAAATCAACCGTCAACCAAGTTATTCCACATCCATCGTTGCACTTCACCGCGATATAAATATCACAATTATTCATAAAATACTGTATGTGTAGTTAATAAAAAAAAAAAGGAAAAAACTATGCAAGAAAACGTATAGAATATCTGCAGTAAATTGTGTAAAATCGGTGTAAAAACGGACGAGTATAAAATGTTCTTTGTGTACGTGAAAAAAACCCTTGCAGAAACAATATAGCGTTTAATTTTGACAGCTTGACAAAAAACCCGAATGTGACAGCTGACGCCAATGGCAATTGGTTACGACAAACTGCAGTCCGCACAAACATTATCGGCACTTGTCATCAGAGAAACAATACAGGTCGAAACGTATTCACTATCATTTTCACGCGGAAAAAGTAAAACTGTACACAATTTTCACTGAAAAACGACTCAGGAGAAAATTTTTTCACACACATGCGCCAATATGAAGGACGTGTGTCGTTGCTTGCACCAACCGTACACACCCTCATATTATTGATTGGAGAAAATTTTCGCGAAAATAATGAGAAATGAATCGATTTTGGGGTTTTCCGGATCAATGAGAATGTGCCAAGAAACACTGTGATCATGCAACGGCTTAATCTGCATAGTAATTACATTGATTTTTCGCTTTCCCGCACCAACTGTATGCAAACGGAAAACTAGGTTAGGTGTCAAGTACTTTTAAATGTCAAAATTCTATGTATAATATGAATCATGCAGAGAATTATATGAAAACATTGTGCACTAAAAATGTCATACACTGCCCTGCCCCAGTCAAATAAAAAAAAACCCATAAAGCGACATGACATTATTTTCGTATCATCCCGTATTATGTAAAATGTAGTTTTTCGGCAGATGATAAAAAGTTCGTGCTGATTATTGTGCAGAAGCCGATGTGCTGGTTTGTGTGAGAGAGAGATATATAATGATTGTGAACACACATTACCTGCTTTTGTGTTAATATTGCAAATAACTTGCTACATTTTTTTATATATATCCTGATAATCTACAAGGAACAGTTAAAAATTGTTAACAACACACACAGCACACAACTGGATCACAAGCAAACATATTTCGCATAATTAGCACAATATTAAAGCACTTTCATTATAATTTCATATGTTTCTTACGTCCAAACGGTGGAAAAATCAATACCGTAGCCATTTCTTAAGACACCGCAGTTAATTTAGCCGCAGTTTCGCAACGTGTTCCGAACAGACAAAAAATAACTTTTACGTTACGAAAATAAATGCCCCTAAACACAATCGCTACCTATAATATACATTTGTAGCAAATATCTATGTATATTTGTGTTATTTCAGTACAATTTACACTTTTATCTACATTATTATAACGTAATAAGTTAATACACATTCACCATTCGGCAACCATATTCAAGGTATATGTTTACCAACAAATTATATAATTATATCACCTGCGAGTTTATTTCGAGCTTGTTATTTATAGCGGAAATAAATATAACACTCCAATTGTCACTTAAGAATAGTGTTTCAGTATTTTATTATACGATTTTACACAGTAGTAAAATAAATTTATAAATAATACAGTTTATATATATTAACAAATAATAACGTAAGTCTGTGATACAATGAAACAGAAATAAATCTGTCACAACGTTTAACAATGGACTTTAAATTACGTTTTTTGAATTCATATCATTGCTGTCCGCCCGCCATTTTCAAATCAGTTGCCAAGGGATACCAAACACTAATATAAACAAACACCGCTATAAAGAAAAACACATTTGTATCAGATATTTGACAGATTTATAATGATAGTCAATGATAGTTCTGAGAAAGTACATACGTGTGTATGTATTACGAGAGTCTGTGGCTGAAATCTGAATTTGCTAAGGTCCTCTTTTCAAAATAACAACGGATAAGCTTTTATTATATCTTGAAGTGTCAAAAGTGTTCAGTGAAACATAACCTTGTATCATGTTTCTCTAGAAATATTCGTGTATTAGCTGTCAGTATTACACTTTGAATAAACAAATATTATACTTAAAATCAACCATAAATAATAAAAACATTAATAATACGTATTTATAGCAAGCTTAACGATAACTTCTGTGTTTTCTATTACATAATCCAATTATATTTCAATCTGTGTTTCTGTTTGAATGTAGCAAAACATTGACCAACGGTAAATAAGTTAATATATTTTCACAGAATTATTAGCCTAGGTCTTTCGAATATTTGGCAATAGGTAGGACAGAAGAGAAATGCACTTCTATTTATATTGAGCATTGTCGTAAATAATAAATACAACACACCACATGGAAAATATCATTTAATTTTATACATATATACCATGTATACGTCAACAGATAGCTGAAATATATGTCTCGCAACATTTACAAGTGTCAACAAGCCAGCAATTTTAAGAATTTAACTATTATAGTGCCGTGTGTATTGTCAAATTTAAATAGTAACAGTTTTAAACACCAAATTTTACATATTCCTGTAACTGTTTAAAGAAAACATAGAGAACATAGTTTGTCGAAATGAACATTAAGATGCGGAACATGTCAAATCGTACTTGTCATCTCACACTACATTCTCTGCCGGCTTCACACTTCATCAAAGACACACGCACAACCATGAACACGGAATTGCCCGGTAAAAGACACGACATACGTCAACAATTGTCACACACACGCAGCTGTCAAAAATATATCTGTACGAATTTAAACGCATTCTCTGGGACCCGGAATTGTGAATTGTTGGGACGCTATAGTTCCCCGTGCTATTTTTGGGACATTTAGTTCAACAACCGGTAGTTTAGCGAACGTACGTTTGTGTGTGTGAGTGTGAATCTGTACAAGTATTGACTTAGTTTAATATATTTAATTTCGGACATAAAATCCTGAACGCATGATGCCACCTGTCAAATCGCTCGACGAGACAGGCCCGGAATCAGTGGTGATTGACGCTAATATTTATAAATAGTCTGTCACAGCTGTCAGATCATATATTAAACGTTTATCAAATATAAAGTTACTAATAAAAACTGTAGAGACAAGCACACAAACTAAGAACAATTATTGTTAAATTAGTAACACACGTTCAACGATTTTCATTATTGTATGAATATTCTCGTGAAAGTTTAATAACAAAATAAGTAAAGCATGGAAAATATTACTTGCTTCTAGCTTTCTAGATTTTCAACATTACAAGTGTTATTTTAAATTTCGCGCTTTTATTGTTAGTAAACAAATGATTCAGGTGAATAAAATCAAATACTTGCCACTTCATATTGACGTTTAACTATCCAATGCACAGTGTCTGTCAAATACGTTGTTTAAAAACAAATAATATATGTATTGTTAGGTATGCACTTGTTCACAATAATGCAACACTGAAGTTAGTCAGTAGTACTGGAGTAATATTCTTTTAAATGATTTCACCGCGATACAGTACGTCAAGTCTGAACTGATCCAGTACTGTGTATGCTTTGAGCTAGTACCACTACTACTGATAGCCGGTACACTCCCACTGAAACCGAACCAAAACTACTGGCCACTACTGGCTTGCTAAAATTAACCTCACTTAGGCCGGTCTACCTGAAAACACGGATTTAACTTTACAATTACACGCGGTACGGAACGTTTTATTAGTTAATAATTACCGCTGTGCAACAAGTAATAACATATTTACGAAAAGAATATCTACTTGCAAAGTGTCATTTATTTACCGCTATTTTATACAATACCAGAATACCATCGAGTGAAATAACTTTTGTATATTTTTACTTTGAACAGCACTAACTAGTTATAATTCGCAAGTATTTATTAGGAGATTTGAAGCAAATTCAGAATACCATCGAGTAAAATAACTTTTGTATATGTTAATTTTGAACAGCACTAACTAGTTTTAATTCGTAAGTATGTATTAGGAGATTTGAACTAAATTCTTGAAATAATAATCAATGCAGAATATTAATTTGTTACATTTATGAAATATAATCACAGGTAAAATAAAATATTAAAGCTATATACAGTGGTGAATTCGCATATTGTGGAAATTCACTTATAATTAGGGGTTCGATCCGGATTCCGAAAAAAACCGTTACTTTTTTAGGAACGAAAACCGAAACGGAAAAAATAACGGTTCGAAGCCCTGCTTATAATGAACGTATCTCCGAGTCCCAACTAAATACATAATAAATTAAATACTTTCGTCATTGCCGGTGCCTTTAGGTTCACTATAAGCGGACTCCACTGTATTTCAAATTATAACTTATATTGTCTATTTTCGATACCACGGTATTTTGGCAACACACATCAAATATCTGTGTTTTTTCTTAAAGGCCCGATAACTTATTCGTTGACGTGTGTATTTTTACAGCATATATTATATAAAAATATCTCTACTCTGCCTATCAATATATTGTATTTTATTTTCAGCATTTCAAGTTCAACGATATTAGTCTTCATTCCACAAATCATTTCACAAATAAATCAATGAGTTAAATATGTTTCTACACGCCCGGCAGTAGAATTCGGTTTCTATGGCGTTAAAATCGTAACAGATATGAAGCATTTACACCCCTAGGGACGAAAACACTTAAGGGATTGTTTTATTATAACAAATGTTTTTGTAAATAAATGTCTGTTGTCCGTGGTACGCGTTGCATGGAAACATCGCCAAAGGCTTCTGAATATTGCAATTTCGCTCCGATTGATTATAATTCGCTATTTATGAAATTAAGGGTTTCTACCCCCGATCGTGGAAAAAATAGTCTATACACCTCGGGCGAAACCACCATTTTTCCCTCGATGTATTTGTCAAATACACGTCAGGAAATATAAGAGGTTTCTCTCGCTTGGTGTATAATGTACTATTTTATTTATTATTATTTAACCGGGTATGATAATTAAAATTTAGTAGCTCTTGGTAGTGCCGTCTAATTACTTCACAGAACAATCATTAATGGAAAATTAAACAAATGTTATTTTGTGCACCACCATTTTAAACATACTTTTCCCAAAATTTCCATGCGCTCAAAAACACGTTTTTTTTTTGTATATAATTACCCAACGCCCATCATAAAATCTACAGATACGTGAAAATTCTACGAAATGAAAAATAAAATATAAGCGCGCGATCTACATGGTCATGGTCTAGCGACGGTGTGATGAGCCATTTGAAATTTTATTTGTTTTCAATGAAAACAAACGAATTTCGATTATTACCGCCCGGTTGCCATGGGTTACCGGGTGTGTTATTTATATCGGCAAATCGTCCGATATCTAAATATACGTGCACAGATTCAAACACAAAGTCGAAAGCGAAAACAAACCGTTTGATGGCTTCAATTTTTGTCCTCCAGTCAAGAATCAAAGTTATTGGTATGTATTGTGGGAAAGTGCCAATGAACTTATTATTTATATTAAATGTATTTGTTGAAAGATTGTTTCAGTCATATTGTGTACTCGGCTGTCAAAACTTGCATAACCTATACAAATTTAGTGATTTTTATTGCAAGTTTCTCTTAAAAACACAAATACAAGTCTAAAAATATTTCTCCTGTGATAGCAACACTTCGAAATGAACAATTTTTGCTATTGGAACTGTGTATAAAACAAATTGTAGTTGAATTTGACGACGAGTGTTCTAAATTAACGTGTCTTGGCAATGATGTGTTTGTGAGATTTGCTTCTGAATTATTTACGGTTTAGATAAGACAATTTTAATTGCTAGAATAATTGTCTTGCCAAACTGAGCACTTTTAAATGTGCCTGTGGTATCTGTTACGTGTTCAATAAGGTCGTAGTATCTTGTTGACAGATCCAGGGAGGAATTAGGATAGAAACTAGCAGTGTGATTAATTTTTTGAGACATTTTTAAAACTAAATTTGGCAAGGTAAATGTAAATAAATAAGTGTATAATCAGTTTATTCTAAACGGTGTGCCAAAAATGGCGATGTGGAATTATTTACGAGCTGATTTGAATTCGCGAATTCCGTGTAAAAGTTGAACGACAATGATCTTATTGGACATTTTTAGCGCGAAAAATAGTATTATCTCGACGAGAAATACAATGAAAGTAAGTAAAAGAAGAGAGTACACCGTTTGAGAGAGGTCGTTATCGCAAAAAATAGGTAAATATAGGTCATTAGAGACGATCCAGTTCATGGTATAATGATCTATTTGACCTAAAAAGAATAACTTTAGACTAAGTGTCGTCGTGTGATCGTTGATGTTTTGACGAATTGGTACAGCCGGGCAGAACACATTATGGGCCCATGCCAAAACACCTGCCCGTCGCCATAGTGACCCACTTACCAACAAAAAAAAATCTACACGAAAAATATTCAGAGTAAATACTTTTGTTGTGTATACTCTAGATCGAATTAAAACAGTACAGTATTTATGGACCAAGGTTGTTAAAAAATTAGGCTACTTTCTGTCAGGCAAATAGGACGATGTGAGCTGTCAAATGCCAGGAACGATCAGGTTATAATTGTGAATGAAAGAGTAAATGATGATTATTTTTTAATAATTGCACATTATTTTGTTCATGATTTGTAGAAATATACAAAAATCGGTTACACAGTTTTACACGTATAGTGATTATAAAAAAGTACAAATACTTCTGCTGCAGTCTATAACAGTGGGTGTCGCACAGAGATGGCAGCAGCAGCAGCAGCTGCAGTGTGTGAAGAGTTTCTGCCAGCAGTGCTTACACTGAAGAGGTTATAATATAACAATGCTTACTTATATACTAAATACTACACGTATTATGATATGCTATAAATATTTGTCATGTATGAAATGCGTTAACAGAAAATACGAATGATTAATAAATGTATACATTAAAGCCAGGCGTACCAACATAATATAAATAAACTCTGTCCGAATATAACGGTACAATTGGCGTAACCACCCAATTAGAATACCATGTGTGTGTGAGCTGGCAAGCACAGTACAACCAAGTTTTGAGCGATTTAAACTGTCAAATAAAGCAATTTATAAATGGGCATAGAAAAATGAGTGTCCCGCCGAAAAATAAAACCACACGCCGCCCATGTACTGTCAAGTCGTTTATCAGTCGCGAAATAAGAGATAAATAGTATGCTGATAATTACAGACTGTAATTTTTTTCAATTGCAACAATAATACTATAATTATTATTGATGCAAATATGTTTTAGAAATGAATATTGTACATATGTGAGTGTGTCTACCAGTTGTCCAAGAAATCCAGGCCCGTCTTTGGTAAGTTTGGGTTCGGTGAAGTGTCCCCATTACTCTCGGGGCTCACCAGTACCTCCTGCTCTGCATCGGGGCTCTGCTTGCGGCCCAGAAGTTTACCGAAAAGACTGGACTCGGTTTTGTATCTAGCAGGCGGTGCTTCAGCAATGGGAGTCGCAACTTTGGGCTAAAGAAATTTATATGATTATAGAATAAACTACATTAATGATTCTACACGTCTTACCGGTAATTTCACAACCTCTAATTTCGGTGTAACGAGCACTTTCTTGACAGCCTCACCGCCGAACAATCTCAAATCCAGTTGACTCATCGTTCGGAATGAAAACGGAGCGGAATGCTCGTCACGATACGACACATGATCATCAACAACATGTTTCCGCGCGTACGAATCACTTGTACACTTTTCACTATACCCCGTATTCTTCAAACTATACTGTAACGTTACTTCGGGCTTAATAATACACTCGTTCAAGATCTGTGACTGTTCATCGTCGGATAACGTGTCCCAGACACATTCATACGCGTTCCTGGTGTCTTGGAAATCTGCATAGATCCGCGATGCGATTGGATTTATATTGCTAAAGTATTCTTCTGCCGCCGAGGAAAGCGGTAATTTGCGAGGAGTCATTGTAACAACATGATCTGCACTCGTAAACAATACAACAAAACTATGTTCCAGCACTGAAAACCTATCAATGAAACCAGTTACTTGATTGTCATATTCCAATTACCTAGAAACTAAGATTAAACACTGATTAAATCTCAGTGTTTGTTACAATTAATTGATAAGATACTTTGCTTTACTTGTGCGACCTGAGCAAGCAGCCATTTTTGTTTTCATGCCATTGATCTGTCGGTAAATGCGAACATTAACCTAACCAACTGCAACTGACAGATAACCAACAAATAATTCAAGTAGAAAAGATTATTTTGTAGCAAAATGTAACGCGGTTTCAAGTTTAGATACTAAGAAATAGTGAATATCATCTAATTCGTATTTGTATATGTGAATATTAAACATAAATTTGGTTGTGTCGTAACCTAAAATAACAGATTTTTTCCTCAATTTCTAGATCATGAATCTGCCTCAAAAACCTGAAGAATCTGATTGTTGTGGTTCGGGCTGTTCTTCTTGTATCTTTGATATTTATCAGCAACAATTAGATCGTTACAATAAGTTAAATACAAAACAAAGTTTGGATATTGATCCAAATACGAGTTGTCTTTCGCAAACGAAATATACGCTGTTTCGCCTCACAAATATAAAATACGAATCTCTGGATACATATTTATATACATTCACGTGTGTGAAACAAAATTCTAGCACAGAAAATGACATGAGACTGTGCTATTCTCCCGGACAACATTTTTTAATGCGAGGAACAGATGCAACTTTGCCAAATAAATACTTCACCCGTGCTTATACACCGTTACGTAATAAAAGTGACAACCCTGTATCATTTACCGTGTTAATTAAGTTATACCAGGATGGAACAATGGCTAAGTTTCTTAAAAACCTAACCACAAATTCCGAAACATTGTGGCGCGGCCCGTATGGAAGTTACATGGCAAATTTCCAGTTGAAAAACATTCTAATGGTATGTCAAGGCACCGGTATAGCTCCGATATACTCAATAATCAGTCAAATTATTGACAATGAAGCGTGCGAAACGTTGTTAAAACTATTCTACTGTTGTCGAACCAGTCAGAGTATACACTTACACACTGACATCTACGGTTTCGCGTCTTATTGGAATTTCAAGTATGAAATATTTCTCAGTCAACTTGAGGAACATTTCAAGCCAAAATATAAAGAGAAAATTCATTATCGAAAGTTACAAGAGACAGATTTACGCTTGTATTTTGATAATACAGATTGTGACAGCAGTTTTCAAGTTTTGATATGTGGTAGCACTGATTTTAGTAAAGAAATAAAGGAATATGCGACAAACTGTGGTGTAAATGAAAAATCTATACATGTATTTTAATTAACGTAGTTTTTATTCACAAATTTAGTCGTTCTAATACAAAAGAAAAAATTGTATAAATACATATTTATTAGAATAAATTGTTACACATTATTTTTGACGTAAGGATTTTATTTTATGGCGGTGGTACTTTACAAGATACAGTCTGAAAGAAAAAAAAACAGTAAAAATATGTTTTAGTAAAAAAATTGTTGGTAGTGGACTGACTTTTTCACAATTTGGACATTCGCCACTCATTGTGCCAAACATGACTTGACAGTTGGGTAACCTGGACAACCACTAGAAAGTATAAACAAACTTTAGTAAAACAAAAACGCAAAGGTATAACTTTATTTATGCCTGTGGCACAGCTGTCAAACAGCGTCGGAGAAAATCGGATGAAACAACAGAACGCCGCCGTCTACGACGAAAAATAGCAACTGATCTATTTTCTACGACGCTGTACGATAAGTGTGCCATGAGCATTCAGTCGATGTATACCTCATACAAACAGTCATTGTGAAATTGTCTGCGACAAGATTCATAGTCGCACGTCACATCGGGCGCCTCGTCGTTCAGATGGTACGTGAAACACACACTGCACTCCGTGTCTCGGTCGTACAACAGTACTTCTTTGTCCAAGCCGTCTTCTTGGGCCGGTTTCATGGGAAAACAGTTCAGATCTGCACAAAGCATTTGTATCCACCCTCACAAAAAAAAATACACAAACTCGGTAACTACGAACCCAACAGTTGCATTACATTATGCAAAACATCGTAATCGGGATCCCAGTTGGCCAGGTTCTCTGACAGCGTCGACCGGAATGTTTCCAAGATGGCGGACGGGCCGAGAAACTTGAACTCGGGCAACTTGGACATGTTCCACGGGTCGAAAATGATCTTTATCGACACAGAATTATCTACACAGAGAGAGTGGTTTACGAAGTGAGTGTTTCGGGGCCGGTGCGGGTACCTGATATCATTATTGTGCGGTAATTATGCTCGTAAGTAGGGTTAGGTGGTGCGGTCACCCAACACAACATGTCGATGCGTTGCAGTGTCTCGTGGAACGCAGACACCTCTTCCACATAACCCAGCAACTGCTGGTGGATCACTCGCAAACTATACTGCTTCGCGAACAGTTTCCTCTGTTTGATCTCGGGAAAACTAGACTTCAGCACCGTGTACATAGTGGACGCACTGTCATAGAAATTCAACTCGACGACAACACTATTCTCAACCCTACACGAATCCACTTGCGTGATTGTAAACGTCTCCAGTTCGGAGTTAAACACGAACTTTTCATCTTGATAATGTGACTTCAGTTCACAGTATTCATCGTAAAATATACGGAACAATTCTTTACGGAAGACGCGCTTCCTCGGAACGGCAGCTAAAGCCTGTTCGAACAGTTTCAAGTATGCTAAAAAGTTTAAATTGTTGTCGTCGATATTTGATTGTAGAATCCGCAGACCCGGTTCTGTCAACTCTGTGTCACTTTCGTAAGTAACAGACTTGGCATTCGGGTAATCCGGCACGTTGAATATTACAAATACGCTGTCAGTCTAGAACAAGACACAGTATTTTGAATCACACTTAACCTATATATATCAAAAGAGGTTACAGTGTACCTCGCCATGTTTAAAAACGGCCACGAATTTTCCATTACTCGGCTCTAGCGGTGCAACCGTTGGAAACAACAGTTTCATGTTTGTTTCCATCGAAACCATTTTGTTACAAAACAACAAACCGTTGTTTATTTCTTCACAGCATGAACCAAAAACACCAACTGTCACTTTAGTTCACAAGTGTGAAGTTGTCGCGCTACCAACCCACGTTAGTGAATAGTCCCAAATCTGAAATATCCCTAGGGGGAAAAAGATACACTCGTTGCTATATTCATGCTTTAGCAAAAAATAATACATACGATACAGGAGACTGTGATAATTATGTACGCTTGTTTTATGATTACTCTATGTAAGATGAACTGTTGTGATTGGTGACAGCCTTCATCGCCAATACCAGAGAATCTAGCCTGTGAGAGCTTATGTGACGTCACAAGTTAGGGTCTCAGGGAATAGGCAAATCAGGCCTTTCGAAAATTACCAAAATAAAATGAAAAAAAAAACACCAGACAAAATCGTTACACCAACACAGCGTGACATATTACGACGAACATTCGCCTAAAATACGAACAACGAACACACACAATTCGCTGTTCGTCATCCGACAGTGTGTGTGTGTGTGTGTGTGATACCTGCGCGACGTTGTGCGATCGTTGTTTGTTTGTTTGTTTAGATCCCGCGTTGCTGGGGGCAACGTCCAGGAAAGTTAGCAGGCTGTACAGTACTCCGAAACGGTGTAATACTTACTATACAACCTACTACCTCAACTGGCCGTCACCACTGGTGCTGGTAGCAGTGGCGCCACTTGCCAGGGCGGCACATTTGAACTGCTGGTACACTGTTTTGTCGAGCGGCACCATCAAGAGATATCCGTAAAGACGAGCTTGTGAGCAACGAACACAGTAACACAAGTTCGGATCTACGGGTTTCTCTGAACGGAAATATCCCTAGACCATGGGGATGAAATGTTCCTGGAACCTGCAACCCACCTTACACATACACTAATTCTTATAATACAATTAGTCACAGATCACACACAGTGATTGTAATGTCTACAGATTATGTTTTTGTCTAAGAAATACAGCACAAAATGGACGGCTCCCTGACACAGGGAGCCGTCTAGCGGTGAACGACAGCGTCACAAATTCAGCGACTGCTTGATTCTGTTGGACGCAAGGTTGATTGGAATTCCAGTACATCGACGGGAGCAGCCGGGCCAGACAAGTGCAATTCAGCGCGTTTGGGAACGTTGCCACGGATCGATTAGCACCGGGACCGTGGCGTTTCGTCTGTCTCGGGTCGTTGCCAACCTAGAAAAACGTATTTTGATTAGATGTCTGTGTATTTTATCGCCTACACAATACATTTACAGATAATATAACAATACTGATAGCATTTACTCTCTTCATACGAATACATACTGGTGCGTAAAAGTGTGCGAGCAGTTCAAACATGCAATTAGTATTGTCCAAGAGTAACACAGCGTAATATCTGTGATGTGCAATAGAAATACACACATTTACAGCATAGATATCATTGCTGCGGTATGGATGTACCAAAGACAGGCAATATTTTTGACAGCCAATGTACATTTAGTAGTTCGTAATCAATTTGTAACTGTAGGTGTGTCATTACAATAGCATTTAACCGTTGTATTTGGTAACAATTCAATGGTAAATGTTCATTTAGTACTCGAATTTGATTACAATCAGATACTAGATACAATAGCTCAACATTTTCGGAGCATCATTGGTTTTAAAATAGATTTTGTAGCGGATAAATTACAGGAGATGTTAAAAATCTAATTACAGTACTGTATACAGTACATTTTTATTGTATTTCGCAGTAAATATTAACTTAAATGCTTTGAAAATACCGTAGTTATGCAGAAAACTATAAACTACGATTTTCCGCCTGGGCTGTATGTTGTGCCGCAATGCACGAGTGTATCACGTGACACTGCCAATCATGTCACCCTGGACGAGGCCTCAACTTGTTATTTTTACTAAACATTCGACAATTGACAATAGTTCGTAATACAAATAACGACGCTTACAGAATAATAAACAATCGTTTGTTTAATGAAAACAGTCGAATATCGTCGCTGTGGTTTTGTATCGCGTTGCCGAGATCAGGTGTGACATTTGGCAACGCTGTACATTATTTGCAAGTTCAGTGCTCGCTGAGTAAAAAAATTCGCATGCCGGGGCCAATGATCGACCTTATTCTACATTTCTTGTACCGTTCGTAGAATATCGTCACTTGTAACGCGAACTCGTGTCTGCTGTGTCTCACGTCATTTATCCATGGGCGTCCCTTGTGGGGTAGCGTATACCAATGAATCAACGTGTTATTTGGCTATATAATAAGTGGCTATGAAATACAGTATGGATAGCCTCGCTTAACGCTAATTCGTTATAACGCGGTTCATGAACACACAATGACGGAAATTACGGATCAATTTATAGAAAATCAGCTCGTACAACGGTTATTATAGCGGAATCCGCTTATAGTGAACGGTGAAGAGACCAGGAATATGGTTCACTATAAGCGAGTGTACACCACTATAACGAAAGTATTTAGTTGAGATTCAGTGATACGTTCATTATAAGCGAGATTCTCACTATAAGCGGGTTCACTATAAGTGTATTCTAGTGTATATTTTAGCACAAAAATTGCTCAAACGATACACTTTTGTAATACATTCGCTCAACTACAAAATAGATTTGGCAAAATGTGTGTGTGTGTGTGTGTGTGTGTGTGTTCGTCTACTGCTGTGAATTCTGGTTTTTTTTGACAAGCAACCGTAAAAATCAAAAGCGAAATTTAATCGAAAGTGAGAGAGTGTGCAGAAAATTTTATGCCGAATATTTCCGTACGTGGCTGTGGAGCAAGTTGAACCTGGGCTCTACTACAGCAACAGTCTACACAGAACGAACGTACGAGTGAGATGGAGGGTAGTGTGGACGGGGCAGGGGACACTAGGAGCAGCGGGCGGGCGGGGAGGTGTAAGACAGAGACAGTGCGAATCACACACACACACACACACACACACACAGGCAGGCAGGCAGACAGCAGGCTTTAGATTTAAGTATGGCAAACTTTCTACATATATACGCGCCTATATATGTGTATGGATGCATGAATGCGCGCGCGTATGTGTGTGTGTGTGATAGTATGATTGTTGAAAGGCAAAGAGTAGGGGCAGCAAAGTGGGTCGTTCAACTCTTTGCACAGATTCCAAGGGCGATCATACACACACACGCACACACACACACATTTAAATGCACATATGCAAAGGCACCGCCTGATCTGTCATCACAATGCACTATTTCAAACGCGATTTCCTCGATATACAAAAAGATCTGAGCACTGAATATGGCATCATCTTATGCAGATTTTAATGCTGAACAACTTTTTTATTTAGACTTTTGCTCTAAAATTGTTTGTTCAGCCCGGAATTAGGATTTTTCTATATTCTTGAGACACCCGGTACATTTATATATATATATATATATATATATATATATATATATATATATATATATATATATATATATATATAGAGAGAGAGAGAGAGAGAGAGAGAGAGTGTGTGTGTGTGTTCTATCCGGACCACAGCAGACAAGGGACCAGACGCACTGTTGCCAATCCAACAGAGGTTCGCTGAAAAGCAACCAGACGATAATACAGATCGCGCAGCAGACGAAACGTCAAAGCACATATGTACGTACACCACGTTATCAGTGGCCAGTGATAATGTAACTTATATATACAGCGAATACCATATAAAATCACTCACTGCAAATTAATATTGGACAGTTATCTATGGATAGACAAAAATTATGATTTCGTTTTACCAAGAATATATTCGTAACAAAGTTAGAATTAATAACTATATAACATATTATTATTAATTTCAAATATGCGTTATTTGTTATATTGAGTAAATCAATTTAGATAGATTGCTATTCAGAGCTCGATACTAACGACAAAGGCTACAGAATTTTTCTTCTAAATTTGAAACTGTTACTATGAGAAATTGTGTATTTTTCTAGTATTATTATAGCAAAAGTGCCAAATTTAGTTGAAAAGATTAATAGCTCAAAGTAGCGCCGATATTGTCATTGTAATGACAGATCAGTGAGGTTATGAAACAATAACATGCTTTTCTTTTGTCATTTAAAACAATTGTTTAGGAACTGCTGGTGTGCTAACTAGTGTGGGACCACTGGCAAATGCACCACGACACCCAGTTACAGAGATATGCACATGTGTTTTGTAAAGTTGGCTGTGGATCTCCTGCGCTAGTACATTATAACCTGTTGCTATGACAACACTGCACATTTGTTTTATCAACAGTTTGTAGGTAAATAAATACGTACACAAAGTAAGAGAGTAGGCACTGATGTAGGTTGACAATCGCTCGCTTGTCAGATGTTTTAGTTTGACAAATCACAACACAGCACCACGGCCAATACGCGGCCCGTAAGTGACAGATGCTCTCTTATTCTTGTTATTCTTAAATACAGAAAGCGCGCGCTTTTCAAACGTGGTTTACGCGTAACACGTAAATAATTGCTGAGTTATGTTTTGAATTGTAGAGCATTCAATGTTCTCTTACACTCTGTTGGAATAAAATTGAGAATGTATAAATATGTGTTTGTTTCCTCTCACAAACAACGCTGGTTCGTAATTCTAGAATCTATGACTACTATTCAGAGCTCGATACTAACGGTTACCAAATGTGACACTGTTACTACAGTACAGAAACATTGTGTATTTTTATAGCATTATTTATAGCAACAGTATCAAGTAGAGTGTAAATATTTAGTAGCTCATAGTAGAGGCGATAGTATCGAGCTGTGATTAGCAATTCGCTTTATTACACCGGAATATGTTTTATAATTCGGCACAAAGAATTAATACTTAAGTGTAGTTGAGTGACTTTCAATTTCAATTAGCGAAAATGGTGTGTGTTGTCTGACAAAAAGCGAAATTTAGTGAAAGTATGTACACTACAAAAAAAGAAGGTGAATTATTTAAGAATTTTGCTAATTTTTCGCGCACACACACACATACACACATGTATGTATATTTATGATACAATAGCTCTAGTCTGTAACACTGCATATTATTAATTTGTAAAACAGCTAATTTTGTTTCGTCGCCACATTCCACAAAGCTTCAAACGGGAATTAGGAAATTTGAACAATTTTGTTGCAATTACGAATTATGTTTACGGTTTCTTCAATTATAATTAACTGCTATTTATTAAGGGCTACTATATTTGCCACTGTTGCTATAAGTAATACTAGACAAATGTAAGTTTTCCCTCGTGACTGTGAAATTTAGTAAAACTTAGTACTCCTTTAGTAGCGTTGTTAATAATGAATTTAACAGTACGCTTTTTAAATTTAATATCCATTGCTCTGATTGGCGCTTCGTTATGGTATTCGTCGTTTTGACAGCCAGGGGGGACCGTAGAAAACTTGATTTTTCTCCAAATTGCCCCGATGGAATGAAATGAAATTTCGTGTAAAAATCAGTTAAATCATGGAGAATACACTGTCGAAATCAGAAATGCATTATCAGGAATAGTTTACAAAATATAGCGTTTTTCAGTAAAAACCTTGATTTAACATTTTTTTGTTTTTCTTTATCAAACTATTTGACTATTTCTCAACTAAATGAGTTCAAGTGTACCGGTTTATTAATACTTGCAAAGGCTAATTAGAAATGTATTATTTGGAATAGTTTACAAAATATAGCGTTTTTCAGTAAAAATCTTACTTTAGCATTTGTTATTTTTCTTTATCAAACTATAATTTCTAAATATATATATATATATATATATATATATATATATATATATATATATATACATACATATATAGCCATTGTTTATAATTTTGTTTTGTTTACTACAGGGTGAGTTTGATTTATGCTATGGACTGTACCAACGGTGCTTGTTTTTTCATGGATAAAAAAATCGGCCCCTTTCTTTCAAAGTTGAATGTTTTTAGGGGAAGAATCTGCTTAGACATTCAACCACGTCTCAGCAGCGGTGTACCAGTGGTACTGCAACAGTGCGGCCACCAACCAACATGTATTCTAAAATATTATACACTTTATGCAAATATATATTTATATTCGTAATAATTTAACAATGAAATACTCGTAATTCTTATCATTTATGATTTTATATTGAAATATGTATTTTAATAAATATATACACTGCTGAATAAATTAAATAAATATTAGCCTAATTATTTTCCATGGTTTATTAATTATTATTTTCAGAAATTCCCAAAAATTATTTTTAGCACTTATTCTGATACTATTAATATTGCTATCTGAGTATGTACGGAATTTTTAATTCAGAACAACTTTTATATTTATATTATTGCTCCGAAATGTATTGTTCAGCTCGTAATCACGATTGTTCTATATTTACATGTTAATTCCCTTTGTCCCAGTTTTCTTGGGACACCCGGTATATATGTACGTATGGTTGCTAAATATTCGCTAAAACACGTGCGCAAAGTAGGCCACGGTCGCAACGGCCTTCTGTAATGTCATTGGTAATTATTTTGCGAATTTTTTTTTTTGCACAACGACCTCCTAAAATTATTAAAACACCGGACCGAAACGCCGATATAGTAACATTTCGTTGTGCAATTTTCGGATTTTGCACAAAAAATGTCTCATATTGAAATTATAATTGTTAATTTTTTTTTTAATTAAAATATTTCAATTGGAATTTTGCGTTGTGTAATACAGCCTTTTCACTTATTGAGACTAAACAATTAAAATATCACATAAATAAGAATAAGATTCATAATTAATGTATTAAAAATATTTTTAGAAAAAATAAAACTCACCAAGTATATGATATCCAAAATATCCAAAGAATAATTTGGGGGGGGAGGGGGGTTTCACTATCACTAATGTAAAATCTGCACAAATTATAGAATAAACACTGAATAAATTTAATTTAAAAGACTTTACATTACACAACGTAAAAACATTATTTAAACACATTTCTCATTTGTTAAATTATGTTTGGCGCCAAAATAACAAATAATTTAAACAATGTAGTTCCATCTGTAGTGAATTTTATCAACTACACTCTTTGTATAATAACTTGTTTTTAATATTTATTGACATTGACTATTCGTATCACTATAGCAACGTGAAATAACTATGTTTTAAAACGTAACACATTCTACGCGAACAGTTGACAGTCAACTGACGCGGCGCAAATCATATTTTAAACTGCCCACGTACTGCGCATGTGCACCAAGCAACACAAGTTCATCCAACAAACGCTGCCATCTGTGTACGGTCTGCTGAACTCGTACGCTGCACTGGTAGGCGGAGACTTACGCTCCGCCCAGACGCATGCGGTACTGGTGGAACATGTCGCCACGCCTCTGAAGCAACATGGCCGACTAGCATAGACCAAGGCCAGCTGTATTATAAATAGCACGTTTTTATTTTAAAATGATATCTCGATCATATTATTAGACGTACAAAATGTATTATTTGAGAAAATGTTTAGCGGTAAATTCGTAAATAAATATTCTATTGATAACGTACGGGCTTTCGTTACATTTTGCAGAAGATAGAAGTGAATTTTTAGGCCTAGTTTGTTGTTTTTACGGGTTAAAATATTGAAGAAAAACTATTAAATTCAGACTAACAATTCTATACTTTCTTTATTTAACAATAATGTGTATTTGTATAGCGTTTTTGGTAAAATTAAAGTAATATTTGGGGGCTGTTTAAAATTTCGATTTCTACCACGATTTTGATAATTAGATTATGTTTTCTTCAGTTTAAGAATCAAGCTAAGATAAAATAAAACAAATTAATAAAAAAAAAAATTGTTTTTAGATGACAATTGAAACATATTTGTATCGTATACAATTATCTACACAGACACACACACACACACACACACACACACACACACACACACATATATATATATATATATATATATATATATATATATATATATATATATATATATATATATATATATATATAAATAGTATGTATGTATGCATGTATTTATGTGTCAAGTATGGAGATAATACATGAAGGTCATATGTTATCACGTGACTTGGATTAATTAGTTAACCGTACGATTAATAATAAAGAACAGAAATGTAAATTTACAAACGCTAAATCACGATATATAATATACTCCTGTGAGTCACAATTTGAGAGCCCGCATTCGCAAACGGGCCGCAAAATGACGAAATTCTACAATTAGTAGCCTCCTCAGCAAGTATTAATAAATCGGTCATACATTTGAACTCATTAAATTATAGTTTGATAAAGAAAAACAAAAAATGTTAAATTAAGATTTTAATAAAAAACGCTATAGTTTGTAAACTAAATCAGATAATGCATTTCTGATTTCGCCAGTGTATTCTCCATGATTTAACTGATTTTTACACGAAATTTTATTTCATTCTACTGGGGCAATTTGGAGAAAAATCATGTTTTCTACGGTCCCCCCTGGCTGTCAAAACGACGAATATTTAATTTAAAAAGCCTATTGCAAAATTCATTATTGGCCATACTAAAGGAGTACTAAATTTTACTATTAAATTTCACAGTTACGTAGGAAAATTTATATATATATTTTTTAGTATTACTGTTAGCAATGGTGTTAGTTTGAGTACTATTTAGTAAATAGTATTTAATAGTTCTCTTTGGCATTTTGATAATATGATGCTCGGAATATAGTAATTACTCTATTTGAATTTATAATAAACCAATATTTTAAAACCGAAAATTCTGAATAATTAATACAAATATTTTTCCATTATTCCTTGCAAGAATCAAAGATTAATTTAGCTTTAAAATAATCACATTTTACTATTCAAATTCAAGTAATCTTTCTATACAATTGCGTATTTATGAAAAACAAACTTAATGATTTCTTGTTGTTAGGTAAACGACGTAGAATATTACGCGAAAATACTAAAAGCTGCCATTGCATAGCTCCAATACTAACAGTAATTGAATTACGGGCTATTAAAAACAATGACTACTATTCACCGCTCAATACTAAGGATGCTACTAAAATTATCTACAAAATCTGACATTGTTACTATAGGATTGCTATAAAAATACACCATTTTCCTTAGTGGTAGTGTCAAATTGAGAACCAAATTAAGTAGTTCATAGTAGCGATGGTAGTATTGAGCTATAATTAGCAGTTTGACTAAAACTGATCTTAAATTGCACGTAACGTGAAAAATATAATTGTTCAAATTTTCAGATTTAGTAACAATCTTTTACTTAATTGTAATTGTACTTCACGTTTTTGAACATACGCATTTAAAAGTAGTAAATTACTTACAAAATAATGTCCATAATAAGCGCTGCGTTTTTGGAAATATGTCCACACAAATTTGGTCACACTAAGTATTTAGTTCACTAAAACGATTTTTGTCCAATCCTGTGTCACATACAGTAGAGTCCGCTTATAGTGAACATAAAGTAAAGAACATTTTGGTTCACAATAGGCGAGTGTACACTATAACGAAAGTATTTATTTAGTGTGTCATGTATTTAGCTGCTGGGACTCAGCGGTTTCATTATAAGCGAGGTTCCACTATACGCGAGGGTTCACTATACGCGGATTCCACTGTATTTAAATATAAAATCGCTAGACAATATATTTGTTTATTACGAACGTATATACACCGTGTGTGTATGTCTGCTGTTCTTGTCTGTCCGATATGTCGTACTCACTCGGTACACCCCCTAAAAATGTGCAATAGACACGTCCAATAACCAAACCAAGGCCAACTCAGTTTCACTCTCGTTAAAAACACGCCGATGTTGGATCAGACAGAAATGCATCGTATGCAATGTACATTTTGTTGGAATAAATAATTTCACAAACGCAAAAATCAAATATAAACATCCGAATTACTCGACATTTGTTCTCAAAAATAACAATACATCACTTGTAAGACAGAACATTACTATTAGAAAGAATTGAAGTCGAAAAATTTTAACAACTTATTCTGAATAAATTACAATTTCCTAATGAATTATTAACTATTGAAATAGATGTTTAGAATATTTTTTTAACGTGTTTTTTGCGTGTACATTTTTAGTAGAAATTATTGAAATTGATTTACCTGAATCGTTACGAAATACAACGTAGAAATATTCAGTGAAAAGTGTAGTTTAATACGTACATGATTTCAAGAAACATGTCTATTTTAGATGCGCATATTTTTAAGGTATAAAATATCGAATATAAAAACGGTTTTAGAGTAAATTGCACCATGATTTACATTGATTTTAATTCCGTTTTTTCCACGTTATATTCTACAATTTAACCGGGGAAAAAATCAACAAATAAATAACATACCAGGTTTTAGTTACATTTCTAACCGTTACCCGTACCAACAAAATGGAGCGCAGAGTCACTATCGCACACTCGCAGCATGACTAATGCATTTCATCTTTTGAAAACAACGTTCATTTTGAAAATTTCCCAATAAACATACCATTTTTATCGTACCATATCACTTTTGGAATAGTAATAACTAAAATATTAAGCACAGTTTTTACACAACGTGAATTTAAACCCGCAATATTTGTACGAAACTCGCTTGGGTATCTTAGTAAAAAAATAACTATATTTTTATAATCTACACTATAATTATTATTGACTGATTTAAGTAGGGATTTCACCTGACACGCACACACATACACACAGAGATTATTCTATTAACACTATATTTAATTACGAAACTTCACTAAATTCACTTTGGATTTTCTGTGATTTCACTTGGTAGAACTTTTCGTTTTGTCTTTTAGCTCATTCGTGCAATTGTTGGTAAAAATACGGGCACACTACTTGTCACTAGTTGAGTATATAATACTGTTGTTTAATGTTTAGGGTTGTCCAAAATAACTAGACATTCAAATTCGTGGTGTGATTGTGCGTATATATGTTTAATATTAGTGTACGTACGTACCTATATATACACGCATTATACATATATATATATATATATATATATATATATATATATATATATATATATATATATACATACATGTACAATGTATGTATGTATATAAGAATCTATGTATGTGTGTGTGTGTGTGTGTGCAGACACTGTGGAACCCTGACCTAACACAAAACACAGACTGTCGGTTGCAATGTCTGCTTAGTGCGCAGTACACGCCACCCCGCCCCGCCCGTGCCCCGCCGCCATTGCATACACGAGTCATGTAAAGCGCATATCACTTGCGCATGCTCCGTGCACACCAGCAGTACCAAACCATCCACCGACAGCGGGGCCAATCATACAAAACGTACATATGTACCATACTGCACGGCAGGACACCATGTTGGAATTATCACTAGTATTCAGTAGAACTAGAACTAGAAACGCAGTTTTACATCGGGTGTATTTATTTAAACTTCAGAGCGCACTTTGTGGAACCTGCGGATTTATAAGAAATTCAATGGGAACGCTACTGAATTCAGTGCGGTTTAAGCTGCACACATTGTACGAGCCAATCGCTAGTGACAGAGTAGTTGGACAGAGAGAGAGAGGGACTTAGAGAGAGCGAGCACGAGACACACACTACTAGAGAAAGATAGAGCGTGCGGCAGTGTGTGTATGGAACCCGGAAAATAACCTTAAAAATTAATAATGCAGCCGCCAGGACTGGCCAATACACTAACCAATCAGTAATGCCGACGGGGAGGCCATCCATATAGCTACCTGTGCACACACACACACACACGCCCTCCGCCCCTGTACTGACACAGCACACTTAGATGCACTAGTGTCTATTCTTGAAATAATATTAAACAATCGTCAGCTTCATGTACAGGTACAGTATGTAATATTATATATGTAGTACGATCTATAGTTACATGTTAATTGTCTATGTCTCAGATAGCATGGGGGACACTCGCTTAACGCTCTCTCGCTTAACGCTCACTCGATATAACGCGGATTTTCCGTGTACCCCCCGGCTAAAAAGCGTTGAATTTACAATGATTCAACGCGGTTCGGAGAAGACAGAATTAGGGAAATTATGAAACAATTTATAGAACAATGACAGGGTATTCAAATAACCTATTATAACGCTGTTTCAGAGCGTTAAACGAAAATATACTGTATGTATATTTATAAGAAGGTGCGTACGAACGACATCCATAATGGAACCAGTTTTCAGAATCAGCAAACAGCAGAGACTTGCATACCCACATATACCGGGTGTCCGAAGAAATCTGGCACATAGGGAATTAACATGTAAATATAGAATAATAATGATTACACACTGAACAATACCTATATATTTTAGAGCAAAAATGTAAATAAAAAAAAGTTGTTCAGAAGTAAATACAGCATACTATTATCTTATGCTCAGTGCTCAAATATTTTTGTATATCGAGTAAATCAAATGTTAATTATTGCATTTTCATGACAGATCAGGACGTCGTGGCACAAAAATTGCATGTATTTTTGTTAATTACAACAGCAAATAATCAAAACAGCGGTTTCTGTTTCACGACCTCCTAATCTGTCCTAATTAAAATGTAGTATTTCAAAATTGATTTACTTGTTGTAGAAACATATCTGAGCGCTGAATATGACATTATATTGAGCAGTTTTTAATTCTGAACAATTTTTTTTATTTATACTTTTACTCTAAAATGTATTGTTCAGCCCGTAATTACGTTTTTTTTTTCTTTCTATATTTACATGTTAATTCCCTGTGCCGGATTTCTTGGGACATCCGATATATATATATATATATATATACATATGTACATGAATTATATATTGCATTATATAATCTAGGTATTGAACATTTAGCTTCTCTTGCCAGTCCAAGCCCGGACAAATCAACCTAAACGAAAGAGTGTAGCATAGAAGACGGATGGTAAAGCAACAGCAAATACGGTATCAGCAGAGAATGAGAACGACACCAACATCAGCAGAGAATGTAAAGACTGGTTTACACTGTACCAACTAGAGAACCGCAGGAGTAAAGAAACAGCAACAGCTGTATGTACATATGTATACGGACTATGGACAATGTACACATACATACATGGTATATATATATATATATATATATATATATATATATATATATATATATATATATAATACAGTGGAATTCACTTATAATAAACCCGCATATAGTGAAAACTCGCTTATAATAAACCTATCTCTGAGTCCCAACTGAATACATAACAGGCTAAATACTTTCGTTATAGTCTACACTCTCTATAGTGAACTAAATTTCCGGTTTCTCCACGTTCACTATAGGCGGATTTCACTGTATATAAAAGGTGGCAGAGATTATATACAATGGAATCCACTATAGTGGAAACTCAAAATAAACATGTATAGTCTCGACTAAACACATAAACATATTAAATACTTTCATTATAGTGTACACTCTCTTATAGTGAACCGACTTCCCGGACCCTTCAAGTTCACTATAAGCAGATTCCACTATTCATATACTTACATATATATACATATATATATATATATATATATATATATATATATATATATATATATATATATATATATATATATATATATATTGTGTGTGTACGTAATTACGGTTGAACGAGTAGCTACAGCATACATACATACATACATCCACAGATGCGTGTGCGTGTGTGTATGTGTGACCAACCACGAAGACCGACCCGCTATACCAGGACCTATGAGATCCATACAAACAACGTGGCGAGGCCTCTACATAAACGATGGTAAAACTCACGAAATTATAAACCACTAAAGACACCGATTTACTTAACCAGTTATTAACAAATAAGTATTACAAAACCACCACCACCACCACCACCACCACCACCACCACCACCACCACCACCACCACCGGGCCAGACTAATAGTATGTAAAAGTCACACGAAATTAGCAGATTTCTAATATCAACCATGCAATCAACATGGTCTAGCAAAGCTCAGAGGAATTAAAGGAACAATAGTTGCTATTCACAGCTTGATACTAACGCCGCTACTGAGGGATACTAATTTGTTTCTACTAAATGTGAGACTGTTACTAGGGAAAATTGTGTATTTTGATAGCATCGACAGTGTAAATTTTAGTAGATCAATTTAGTAGCGCATACTAGCGGCGATACTATCAAGCTGTGAATAGTAACCATTGTTATTCACAGAAATTATGTGTTTTCGGGAAACTTATAAAAATTACAAAATATCAAAAATTAATAATTTGGCAACTTTTGCGTAAGGAAAAACTGATTTCCCGTGTTAAACGCCTGTGGCCAGTTTTTAAATAACACCCGGTATATATATATATATATTATATATATATATATATATATATATATATATATATATATATATATATATATATATATACCGGGTGTTAATTAAAAAACTGGCCATAGGCGTTTAACATGTAATATCAGTTTTTCCTCCTGCATTAGTTCCCAAATTACTTTAGAGAAAAATACTTTAAATAAAAGTTTTAGAGAATTAAATTCTGCATCTAACTGAGAAATCAGATTTCATTTTTGACATTTCATATCTGAGAAAATCAAGTTTAAAATTTCATGAAAACACATAATATATAGGAATAGTATGGAATTTAAACAAAAATAAAAACAATTGTATGACATTGTAACTGTCAAAAATATATGTGTTTCGTAATTTTCGTTCAATAACAGATATTTCTAAAACTATGGAACAGTTTTCACATGAAGAAAAGCTTCTGGACAAAGTTATCGAAATATTCGTGATTTAATAAATTTTTTTGACAGTTACAATGTCATACAATTGTTTTTAATTTTGTTTAAATTACATGGCTATTCCTATGTATTTTGTGTTTTCATGAAATTTTAAATTTGATTTTCTCAGTTATTAAATATCAAACATTAAATCTGATTGTTCACCTAGATGCAGAATTTAATTCTCTACAACTTTTATTTAAAGTATTTTTCTCTAAAGTAATTAGGGAACTAATGCAGGAGGAAAAACTGATTTTACATGTTAAACGCCTATGGCCAGTTTTTTAATTAACTCCCGGTATATACATATATACATATATATACGATGCTATTTTTAAACATTTTATCTTTTGTTTTCGCTAGAAAATGTTTTTTTTTTAAACTCCGATGAACAGTCATTACACTTTTATCATTTATTTGTATTCGTTTTTTTTTTTTAATAACAAACACAAAAAATAGCATTTTAAGAACGTAATACAAATCAGCTCGATACTATCGCCTCCACTATGAGCTACTAAATTGTTCTACTAAATATGACACTGTTGCTATAGTAATGCTACAAAAATACACAATTTTCCACAGTAGCAGTGTCATATTTAGAAGAAAAATTCAGTTTTAAAATCGAGCATTTTTAGCTCATATTTGGTACTTATTTATTTGAAAGTAAAAGGAAAAAAACTGTTTCTAGCAAAACGTCATTTTACTTTTCCAATTTGGCGATAAGAAATTGGAACGAATTGTTAACAATATTGGGGAAAAAATGGACAATAAAAAAAGTAACATTGCATCATGCATTCGAGTAGGAAAATTATGATAAGAAAATATAAAAATGTTACATACATGTACATACCATATACGTTATTCAGTAGTCAGTAAAGTATTAAATATAATCCTAAAACACCTCACGTAATGACGTAGGGCACTATTGGCACTTAAATCGTACAGCACTACACACTCAAGTGACGCGATATTTTCGATAAATTCACAAACGTTACAAAAATATTCTTCAAGTAAAATCGCACAGAGCACATGATCAAAGCAAGCGTTGAAACGCACACAGACAACACACAAGCAAGCGACTGTTTCTGCCTATTTGTGTGTGTGTGCGTGCAGACATTTTGCATCGTATTGTTTACGCACACAGCTCGCACGTACGTCCGCGTATGTTTAGGAAATGCACTTGTGCAACGGGCAAAGACGTACGTCTGAGATCGATAACCAGTTGACGGTTGTGCAGCGCGCAGCGCCTCTATAGTGTCTGCCGGTGAACTACACTGACATTTCTGCATACCGCAGCAAATACATACAAAGCGATATATAATACGTGTGCGTACAATATTAACTGCCTTTGTATATCTGTATATGTATATATATATAAACGTACAAGAATAAAATGTGAAATATTTGTGGTTATTTTTGAATTCGTTGCATTGTCAATGTGAGATGCGCGTTTGTTTATTTTTTTCCCGTTTTAGTTTTGTTTTATTTTTAGTGTTCGAAAACTTTGCGGGGTGTAGTGTATGCGCGCGTGTGTGTGTGTGTGTAGTTGCAAGACAAAAGCCGAACGAACACGACGGACGGAAATTGCCGAATGGCAGTGTATTGATCCTGAAATGTGCAGATGCATCGGTGGATGATGCCAGAGGAGTGTTTGAAATACCTTTACCGAACATCTCATGGGACGATTGAAATTATAACACATACCGATATATGCGTAATGCACTCTTGTGTCAAATATAAGCTATGGCCCTTCAAACTATGCTCGCTAAATTTCGATAATCTAAATCTTCAAAAACGCAAAACACAGTTATTCAGAACTGTCAAAAATACACTCAATTTGTACGCCTCGTGGGTTAGACTAGACCGCACCACAAGGCCGTAATGTTGGTTGCTGAATGAATACTAGAACTGCGAATATGTACTAATGTTTACACACTATTGAAATGTTGCTAAAAATTCGATAAACAAATATGGTTGCCGTTACAAGTTGTTGCTGATGAAAACTAAAGGCCGGTTTGGATATATCATACACCGGTGTAGAATTACCATTGGTGAAGAATTCAGAAAATAAAGTTTCTAAAATGTAGCAGAAAAATCGTCAAACCAGTTTTAGCGAGTATATGCGTGTGTTTGTGTGAGTGTATGGAACAAAGACACGGGCGAAGAGAGACATGTGCGTACCGAGCAAGAGATGCTGTGCACATGGTACGTGTGAAGGGTTGTTCACAATGTGCAACGGGCCTATTCACAATTGCACACTGCGTGACCTCTGAATTATAAAACATTAATCTAGTAACTGCATATGTATGCATACACACATACACACACACGATATATATATATATATATATATATATATATATATATATATATATATATATATATATATATATATATATATATATAGCGTAATAAGAAACGTAGGGAATTAATATGTAAATATAGAAAAATTGTGATTATTTCTGAACAATACATTTTACAGTAAAAAAGTTGTTCAGAATTAAAAACTGCACAATATAATGCCATATTTACTGCACAGATATGTTCCTGTAACGAGTAAATTACTTTTGAACCACTGTTTTTAAATGACATATCATAAGGCTATGGAACAAAAACGCTGTTTTGATTATTTGCTGTTATAATCAACAACAAAAAAAACCTGCAATTTTTGTCACATCAAAATGCGCAATTTCAAATTTGATTTACTCGATATACTAATGTATTTGAGCACTGAATATATCATTATATTATGTAGTTTTTAATTCTAAACACCTTTGCTATTAACACTTTTGTTCTAAACTGTATTGTTCAGCCCGGAATTTGAATTTTTCGATATTTACATGTTAATTCCGTATGTCGCGGATTTCTTGGGACACCCGGTATAGCTATATATGTTACTTAACACTGAATTAACATCTTTAAATATAATTTTTAGCGACTATTATTAGTGAGAACGTCTGATATTTTAAAAATATTTTATTAAATAAAAAAAAAATACTGATTATTGAATCATCTCTTCACTGATTGATGGAATACGGGGTGTATTGAGGGGTAGCGAGTAGGGGCGCGGGCGGGGTATAATTCGATGTGGAATCTCGGGAGTATTGCCGAAATCCGTTGTTCGCGCGGACGGTCTGTCTGGACGTCTAGACAGCGTCGCGGCGGCCGTAAGACAAAGATGAAGAGACATCTCACAAGACACACACACGCACACGTACTTAGGGGGGTTGCGGGATGCACTGGTAGTGACATCTACCAACTAGACATACTGTCTATGTCTATTCAATAGAATCCGCCTATAGTGAACATCTCACAAGACACACACACGCACACACGCACTTAGGGGGGTGGGGTGCGGGGTACACTGGTAGTGACATCTACCAACTAGACATACTGTCTATGTCTATTCAATAGAATCCGCCTATAGTGAACGGAAAGGGACCAGGAATTTGGTACACTATAACGAAAGTATTTAGCATATTATATACATATTTAATTGGGACTCGGTGTATACGTTCGTTATAAGCGAGTTTCTCCCTGTATGCGAGTTCAATATAAGTGGATTCCAGTCTATATAGTTTGATATCTTAGTTTACCTTTTATTTTCACAAATTCATCATTGATAATTTATGTGTATGCCATAAATGTAACAAATTAATAGTCTGCATTGATTATTATTTCAAGAACTTCGTACAAATTCGATTGTATGTATTGATGTAAGTATGTATGTATGCATCATATAATACAATATTACTAATTGGTATATGAAGATATCTTATAAGAATAAGTATACATGCGTATAGTGTATACTTATAGTGAACCGCGCATATAGTGAACGTATCTCTGGCTCCCAATTAAACACATAACATACTAAATATTTTCGTTATAGTGTACACTCGTCTACAGTAAACCAAATTCCTGGTCCCTTCAAGTTCATTATAAGAGGATTCCTATATATATATATATATATATATATATATATATATATATATATATATATATATATATATATATATATATATATATGTGTGTGTGTGTGTGTGCATGTGTGTGCAATACGGGTGCTTCGCAAGGCAGAAATCCTACGATGGAGTCGTCTAGGTAATCAATATCAGACCATGGAATCCCACACACACACACACACAGCAGCAGTAGCAGTAGCAGAGCCCGAGAGTATACAGACGCCGAGGTCAACTCTGGGTCAATGCCCCCAACGTTTAACGTGCCCCAGACGGGACGCTCATGGCCACACAACCGGCATGTAATTATTAGTAGCCCTTAAAACATTATCCCTGCGATAGATACCATAGATTGTAATAATGTTTTCAATAAATATCTGCATGCTACCGAGTGTTTCATAAAACACAAGGTTTAAAAACAGAGCTTTCGAAGTAACAAATAAGAAAAAGCCTAGAAATAAATTATAAAAGAAAATCAGACAAAATTTAATATCTAAATACCTGTGTAAATTCACTGGTAAATCTTACAAAACCACAATATTAATTCCCTAACTCCTGAAATATACAAGCATTATAAATTTACAGTAAATTAATTTCAAAGTTTGCGAAGTTTTCTTCAACAAAAAAAAAACTAGAAATGGACGCCAAATTTTCTACTATAATCGCCATGTACAAAGCTAGATAAGGGTGTGGTAATGTCTATAAGGGTCGTGGCCCACCCTAGGGTAAATTTCGGGCCACCCCCGGTGCACTGGGCCAGCGTTAACAAAGGTTGCCCTAGCCTAGACCCGACACGAGCCAATGAGACCTTTCTACAGAGAGCACTAGGGATAAACATGGCGAAGTACACGCTGGGCTTAAATAAAATGGCACTTTATAGGAAGATCTTCGTACAGCGCTTGCGAGGCGTTGTTGAAGACAGAGCGTTCAACGAAATAGTGTTTCCGAGGTAATTTTCTACAAACTGATTCATAATTATCGTAGTTGCGTCTTCCGCGATCCGCGTTATAACGAATCATTGTAAACTTAGCGCTTTTTAGGGGGGGGTGATGAAATAATAGCGTTAATCGAGTTAGCGGGGATCAAGACCTTACTGCACAGACTAGAATAAAATAAAAACATACAGGTATAATACAGTAGATTAAAAAAAAATGTCGATATATTTTAGCCTAAACGAGGAAAATGTATACTAACACTTCGATAGTAAGAACAAAACTGAGAACTACTATTATCTCCACGTTAAATGACACTAATACTATAGAAATACTAATAAAAAATGGTCAGAATTAGTACACAAATATAGTATCGCCTTCTTAGTACTCAGCTGTGAAACTGCAGTCAGTACTATAGTCAAGAATTAAATAAATATTCAAAAATATCTCAAATACATATTGCAATACTATGGATAAAAATTTCTAAAATACTAAAATCTACCTTGGCATAGCTCAAATACGAACAGCAATTGAATCGCAAATAATAACATCTTGTAACAAGAATATTTCAAGTATAAATTCACAAACTAAGCAACAAAAATCAATAAGAATCTAATAAGACTCTAATAACATCCAATTCTTGAGTTATTTATACAAGTCTTTAGAAATGTTTAACAAATATTAACATAATACCAGCTTGATTCAACTATAGCACTAGACTAAATCCACTCTTTTTCTATAAAAATCCTGAAAACCGTTACACTGTAATCGTACACTGAATGCTGCACTGAAAGTCCGTTACGAATAACCGTTACACGGTTTTTCAAAAATCCTGAAACATATAATCGTACAGTGTGCAGAAAATAAGAGAAATCCCAGTTTTCATAAAAATATCACCCTAGGTACGCGCAGCTGGCCCCCTGAGAATGAAAAGGATTTTTTCCTAGAAATAAAAAAGCCCCCTCCTGAGCCAGCCCTGTATTTGTTGCACAGTGTTGCAATTTGAATGATAAAAGCCCCATACGAGCGATCCAAATAAAATATTAACTACGTGTTTTCATCTATCGAGACGAGTCCTCAGAAAAGAATTGATATTTTCTTATAGGTTATACAATGTGGAAATTGCATAATTCACGTATCGGTCGCACCAGATCGTCGTTCGCGAATTTTCTCGATGCGAAATGATCTAGGACAAATGTCGATGAAATTTATTCAAATCAAACTGAGATTAAATGTTTGACAAAACGATGTTTCAATAAATACAAACGCTGATGAACAAGACTGTAGGTGTTAAAATTCTACACTGTATTTCACTTAACCGTTGGTAGAATTTGCACACGACCACGTAAATGTATCGCATAAAATATATAAACACATCTGAAACACTTTGCAAAGCATGCACATTTCAAACTGGCGAAATTTTATTTAGGTCACCGAGAAATTGAATGTGATAACTTACCCGCAGAACGCGAATTACACACACAAACGTCCAGGCCTTCTGGCCAAATACGCGATACAACACTTGCACACAATATATTAAACACCTCGATCGCACAAAATGGACCGCAAGACTCACAAACTTTGCGAAGCTGTTTTAAAATAACGTGGATTATAATACGTACAGCCAACCAACCATCGTCACACAAAAAAAATGAATAGCGATTCGCGATTTCACGCGAATATAACCGTCAGTGCCATCTAGCGGCCGCCGTGGCGAACTAGAATTCGCAACACCTCAACTATCATTCGCGCGGTAAATTTGAAAATTCGCACTGCACTTATATTTTCGTTGGAATAGTGCACTTATTAAATATGGGATTTAGTAATCACTTGTTAGGAATATTATTTTGGAAAATGTGTAAAAATATATTTTTTCTAGTGTTTCCAAGCGAATATTACACATGTGAAATTATAAATAGACACTTAAATTACAGTTAATAATGTTTATTATTACATTTTATATTGGTTTCATTTAGATATATTACTTAAAGTAATTTTATTAAATTATTATATTAATTCAAATGAAACGAAGCAAAGACGATCGCTTAATAAAAAAAAATATTGCTTAGAATGATAACAATAACAAAACAACGATATACTTTAATCAATAAATAAATAAATCAACACAAAAACTTACCTGAACTGGCGGAAAATCAATGAAAACTGACCTGGGACAATGTCTAGGAAAATGTACAGAAAATTTTTCATTAAACATTTGCACATTTCTCTTCACACTCGGTTCACAAATATTCAATCAATAAAGTACGAAATGCTAGTCGCGAATAATATTTGCACAATGCAATTAGTCAAATAGAAATCCGGTAATTTTAATTGCAAATTTGAAATATTTTCAACACATTCACATTACAGTCTGACGGTGACGCCATCTTGTATTCAGCGCCGACTGGTGGCGTTTTGGTAAACTACTGTGACAGCTTGTGTTGACAACAGACGCTTGTTTTTGTTAATTTGGTTAATTTGTTTTTGTAAATCATATCAACAAGAGTGCTCGGTGTACCGTTATTATAATAATAATTTTTAAAGTTTTGTCATTAACGAAAAGCAATGCTATCAGAAATATGTACAATCATGAACATTTACAATCTTTGTTTCTCAATACGTGTTCAGACAGCACAAATAACATTATCTGTAAATATTTCTACATCATTAAAATAAAACACCATAATATTATGTATTTGTTAAATATATATTCGAAAATATTTAAATTTCCCCACTGATTAGTGGCGCCACTTTGACAGTTCGGCTAAATGTTGAATTACATTTGATTAATTCAGAAAAGGTTACATAAAATGTGTAAAATACGTAAATATTGAATATAGTTTGGTGTTCGTTACGTCATGTGTTGAAAAAATACATCGTAATTTACTTTCAAAATATGCTCGTACAGAAATACATTTTATTTTATTTTTTTTACACGCAATTCCAACGCTGGCCTGATTTCTAGGTCGATTTTGAAGGCAACTGTATTGGGTATTATTTTAAAGATTTTGGCAAGCCAAATACTAGCATCATACCGTATTGACGTACTTATAATCCAGGCCAGTAGTGAGGAATAATAAGTATATACGTTCCAGGAAATTCATCTGCTAATACAGCTCAAGAAAAAGTTCCCCGTAATTTGCATTGATAATGAATGTTTTTTTTTTTTGTTGCATTGCAGATAATTTAATTTGACCGTGTACGAGGAATTATGTAAGTTTGTGCGATTTTAAGACTAATATGAGCCTGTTCACAAAGCACATGTGATATTAGTGACGCATTAAATAAAAAACGTACTGTCACCATAGACATTATCTAGATCGATCCACAATCTGAGTTGTTGTCAGGGAGAATCCCACACACATTTTTGTACTTGTTATATAATTATGCAACAGTAGTCACCAAAGTGTGTGCGATGTGAGTACAAAGTGTGAACAATGCATTCAATTATCGGTCAAACACTTGAGCACATATTTTTACAGTGACGAGATTAGATAAACGTCTATGGTGCACAAACAAGTGAAGCGCACGAGTTGTCAAGAGTGAGATGGCGCAGTTGTAACAGATAACCAGATTACGTGCTGTTTGTGGTTGGGAGTGAATATTTTGCAAATTAGTGTAGAATAAAACTGTTGTTCACGATTTACAACAGGCATTAACGTTCAGAATTCCAGTGTAACAAGTTGTACTTTAAACATAGTAGTGTACTGCTTACAGTGTCTACTCCTTGGGCTACTAGATAAATATACACATTGTTATATTTTGTTGTTGATTATTGCTATTATTGTTTTAACAATTTTAGATTTCATCGAGAGTGGCTAATTGTTTTTACCTACGCCAAATATGTTTGCTTCCAAAAAGGTAAGACAATTTTCAAGGTTAGAATTGACACGTCATAATAATATGTAGTTTTTTTTCTGTTATTGCCGACGTTTTTTCAAAAGTGTAACATTATTACGTGCTTTTAAATAAAACGAGTACATTTTTTAGTTATTACGCAAGACGATAGGAATTTAACTTCTTTTATATATCTATACGATTGTTAGAAATGTTGGAAATTGTATTTGTCAAATCAATTTGTTAATGTTTTTGTGTTGTAACTTGGGTTATTCATAATGGAAAATAACTAAATTCTTATCAACCTCTTATCACCAGTGGACGGTGTCAATTCTATGTTGTGTAAAATAAAGTGCGTATTTAAATTCCTATGTATTTAAAAAAAAACCTGATAAAATCTATGATGCAATCATTCTGAAAAACCTATTGTTTATCCGACAATATTGTTGAATTATTCGTCAATGCGAGTGTTTATTATTATTTTTTCATATAAATTCATCCATATCACAGTTGATATATACATGTGTGTATGTGATTCTGTTAGATGGAGTGTGCGTACCGGTGCAGTATTGATTATTAACAGGTATATATAACAACCTCGGGGTGGCAAAATTTGTGCACAATTTCCTACAAATCAGCTTCGCAATGTTGCAAATATTGTGTGACTAGCTTGCAACACCCAGTACATTCGGGCACTGCAGTTGTGTGATATCTGTTTGCCTAAATCGTTGTTTTGAGAGCCTACATAGCACAATAAGAAACTTGCTTAGATGTATCGGAATATTGTCAAGAAATCAATTGGTGTTTTTGTTGAGCAGATGTGCGGTGACAGTCACGAGATGCGAGAGATGGCTGCAAGAATCTGTAGGGATTACCTCCATGGAGCTTGGAAGAGCGTGACAGCACACGATATTGGCTTCAAACACATCAGGTAAACATACACACAGCAAGGATCGCGTATAACGCGGTTTTTTCACCCAAAAATAAGCGCTAATTTTCCAATGATTCGCCATAGCGCGCTTCATGAAGACACAATTACGGAAATTATAGATCAATTTATAGAAAATGACCCCCTTGGCTCTGAAATATTCTTGTATGTAAATCAATTTTGAAAGAATGCATTCTAATGACAAATCAAGAGGTCCCAGAACAAAAATTAACAGCAAATAAAAGACTGCATTTTTGTTTCACGACCTCCTGATCCGCCATCAAAATGCACTATTTCGAAATTGATTTACGCGTTACCAGAACATATCTGAGCACTGAATATGGCATTATATTGTGTGGTTTTTAATTCTGAACAACTTTTTTTCTTTACACTTTTGCTCTAAAATGTATTGTTCGCGCCCGTAATCACAATTTTTCTAGATTTACATGCTAATTCCCTATCAAAGATCCCTTGGGTCACGCGGTATCCACATTTGCAAGGCCAACTGTGATGGTCAAGGTAAAAATAACCGCAAATGTCGTATTTGTTCTTTTAATTTGAAAAGAGTCAAGGTTAACAAGATGATTTTAGAAAATAAGGCTCCAAAATTTCAAAGTGGGCAGTAAGATACGTTGCTTTTGTGATTTAATATCATAGCATGTTGGTAAAAATTCTAAGAACTAAGAGAATATACTTTTATTTATTATACTTTTTCATGATTCATAATGTATTTTCCTTGTAACTTGTGAGGTAAAAATCGATAAATAAAAACCTAAGAATAGCCGTACTTATAAACGTGAACCCAAATTTGCATTTTGCGTGACCGCAAACAGGTTTGATCAATAATATCTCCCGGTTTCAATAAAACACGCATGCAAAATAATTTCGCACAAAAACTCAAGGACAAACTTACTATAGAGGCGACGTGTCTCGTGGGAAGATTATGAGAATCATAAATTACAAAAATGTAATGCGATGCTTATAAGATAAAATACCGGGAGATAACGAACTTTGCAACATTTTACTTACATATTTTTCAATTTATCCTTGCATATTTATCAATTATTTTTTTTCCGCTTGATCATAAAGTGCCCCCTACTTGAGAAAACACACCTGCACGACGCTGATTTATCTGGTAACAAAAGTCAAAAAGATTGGTAGATAGGTTATGTTGTCATCTTGATTTCTATCAAGGCGAGTTTCCATTGTTTTCAATTTGTGGAAACACTTGACTAACGTTATCACTAGATCTAGCGTTTGAGTCACTATTAGATATTGTTTTCCTCGTCATTGTTTCTAGGGTAAACAAATTGTTTACCCAACGCCAACTATTAAACGATAAGACAAATTTAAACACTCCTAAAATGTGCTATATTACCTACTTCGCATGTCGGTAATTCAGATAGCTAAATATTTAACTGTCAAAATTATTTTGGCATACAGATAAGTTTGAAAATTTTTAAATAAATATTACACGCATATTACCAATATTTTACCATAGGTTTGTAAATGACGTTTAATATGATTAGAATTGATCGATAAACACTTATGTATTACTCAGATATTACTAATATGTTTACATAACAAGTTGTTTTGTCGCATTCAGAGTTGTTTTTTTAAGGAATTTTCCACCCATGATTTTATAAATTCCAAGATTTATAGTCAAAGTCCATGCTTTTTTTAACTAATTAGAGATAAACGGGCTGAACAATTCCATTCATAAATAATTACATGAATATAACCTTATTAGCGGCTATTAATTTGTCGTTATAAGGTTGCTTCCTGTTCTATCAATGACACTTATCAATAATATTAATTTGTTTCTAAGTTCAGAAATTAGTAGAATAACATGACAATCGGGAAACACAACAAATGATTTGGTATTTCCAAACTGAATTATTCATCTGTTTTTCTAAACAACATTTATTGTTTTTTTCTGATTATACGTTGTGGTATTTTTTGATGACGAATAATGTAATTGTTTTATTTTGTTATGTGATTCTCAAGTTTGAAATAAACAAATACAAGGTTGATTCTGTTTTGTTATATAATATTGTTACTGTAAACATAAAAAAAAACAATTGATGCATTGATAACTACTCCAGTATTATTAATAAGAAATAATATGTCCATTGTATGTGCTCGTAAATTTGAGTTAAGATCATGAAACTAAGATATTACTTCTTAATAATATTGCCGATGAACTGACAATATAATATTTTACTCCATTATTAACACATTGCCCTGTCATGTATGTCCATCTAGCGGTGGCTTATCGAACTGGCTGTACCACATATGGCTGCCAGAGACGCTCCAAGACAAAATGGCCCCGACCACCGGGCCCAGCGAGGTGTTGATCCGGGTGTATGGTCAGATGCACGGTGAACGTGCCATCGAGTCGCTGATCACCGAGTCCGTTATCTTCACACTGCTATCCGAGCGTGGCCTGGGGCCCCGATTGCACGGTGTGTTCCCGGGCGGCCGCATTGAGGAGTACATCGCTGCGCGACCCCTAAAAACCAAAGAGCTAGCCGACCCCGACCTCTCAGCACAGATCGCAACCAAGATGGCCGCCATACACAAGATGCAGGTAGGTTTTGCACGGGATTCTAGCTTAGATAGGGCTGTTTTTTAATGTTTCACCATGTTCTAGAGAACAGAATTGGCGCCACCGCGGTGGTTTAGCGCAATTATTTCGGCAGAGAGCAGTTAATATCTAGTAAAATTGTAAATAAACTCAATGGCGGGAAATTTGAACTTTAAATGTATCAACCAGAGGCTGATTGGTTTATACATTTAAAACGGTTAGAAAGGAAGGATTTTAGAGATATTTACTCGCTCTCGGCTGATTGCAACAACAGATGAATGGACGGTATTCAGTCTGCAATTCGGTGATTCCGGCCGTCAAACCGAAATAAACTGAAGTAAACATCACATTCATCATTTCTCTATGTAACATACCATTTATACATACATATATACATTCATACATGCAGTTCAGAGTTCTATACTAACAGCACTTAGTAAGAGTTACTAAATTGTCTGCTAAAATGTGCACCGTTTGCTATAGTAATGCTAAATACAGCTATTTTCCCTAATAGCAGTGTCACCGTTAGTAGAAAATATTTAGTAGCTTCTAGTAGTGACTGTAGGTATTGAGCTATACAATACATAAATAGTATTTGCATGCACTATTCAGGAGGCAATTGAGTTGAATACTAATTTCTATCATTCTACCATACATTCAATTCAACCATACTTATCGCCCGGCGTAACTAATCCAGGTGTTATACACTACAGGTTCCTTTAAATAAAGAGCCCCGTTGGTTGTGGGACACAATGCAACGATGGCAAAGCACCAGTCAGACGAAACTCGCCGAGGAGAAAGTGCCCCAGCATGCGGCGTTCCTGAAGGAGTTCAACTTTGCCAAAGAGCTCAGCTGGCTGAGGAAGATCATTGCCTTGCAGCCTAGTCCGGTGGTGTTCTGTCACAATGACTTCCAAGAGGGCAATATCCTCATGGAAGAGGAGAATAACAACCAAGAACAACCAAAACTAGTACTCATTGGTAAGGTTATCTGTTTTACTTGAACACTCATAGAGGTTTTTTGCAGTTTTAGCGGGGCGTCCTGGAGATAAACGCACATTTTGGGAGCCTCCGTTTGTGTGGTACTATTTTTTTTTACCTTCAGTCTAAGTTTACTCAGTATTGAACAGTTAAACAGTAAAAGACATGATGGCCGCCCATGCATGCACTAGAAAGTAAGGTTAATGTATCCACATTTCAACGTTACACGCGATTTTCTCCTCTTAATTTGTCACTTTGTTGTGTTGATCTATACGGCATCTTGTTCTGCGCGGTAGTCGGCATATTTGCATGTAGATATATCGTTATTGTGTATGTACTAATTTCTCTATTTTCTATTCTCTTGCTGCTCTCGCTGGCCGTCTGTGCAGATTTCGAATATTGTTCGTACAACTACCGAGGTTTCGATATAGCGAATCACTTGCTGGAGTGGACGTACGACTACACGACGCCCGAGGCGCCACACTACACCGAGATGCACGGGAATTATCCGACAGAAATGCAACGATTACATTTTATCGAAAACTATTTATCTGAAACAGGTGACAGTGCACAGAGTCCGCACGCTCTGTTGGCCGAAATACGCACCTACTCGCTCGCCAGTCACCTGTTCTGGGGCCTATGGTCCATCGTGAATGCCGGCTCGTCACAGATCACCTTTGGATACTGGGTAAGTCGGTTGCCGATGCTAGTTTCTTCTCTTAGAACTGCTAGAATTGCCAGTATGTATTCTTGCCGATACTGTGTGTTTCTATTATGATATGTTTTATGTTTTTTGTTTGTTTGTTTGTTTGTAGAGTAGTGTTTTAACACTGCCATCAAGTGAGTACTTTTTTTAACTAAACAATGTTAGGTTATACTGTTCCGTTGTTGAATACAAACAGCTCTTTGTGTTTATTTGGAGGTTAGAATGCCGCCTGTCAAATGCAAAGAGCCGGTTGTGTTGTTCTGTTTGTGTGATCTGCTCATTGATGTTTCACATTTTCGCTGTGATATTTTTAGTAAAATGGCGCATGAATTGTTTATAGGAATATGCATCTTCTCGACTTGGCGCTTATAGACGATTGAAAGAAGAACTGTTGCCAAATTTTGCACAAAAACGCAAAATCGAAGAGATCTTGTGAGAACGTATGTCCACAGCTGCGGGTGATTATTATTTTACTAGATAATTCCTAAATTCTTTTATCACTTGATAATGATCATTCTTGAACAATAAATTCGTTATCGAATTTTCTTTTTTTTTTTTTTAACAAATAGTGCCACACGACAACTTTTAACTCTACGAGCGATTTTTTGGAAAAGAAACCCATTTTTTTCGCACTGAATTTAGATTCAACAATTTCGATGATAATATTTGTAGTTTTTCTAAACACTTGTTACATGATGTAAGGTTGTGTACTTAAAATTATCGTATAAGACTGAATGGTGGTTCGGAAATTCGCCGGTAGATTTGGAAGTGGCACTGCCGTAGATATTTTTCTTTTTGATATTATTATGTATGTTACTTTTATATCATTCGATTCTCCCTGTATTATAACTTATTGTGTATATATAGTGTATGTTTTACTTAAATAAAGAGTATTTTATGTTTTAAAAGAACTGTATTTGGTTATTTATTTGTTTCGAATGTTTCCTTTAATAATTTTTATTAATATCTTATTCTGATATTCCCGTAGATATATGGATTATAAATTAATAATATACATTTTAATGCTAATATTTAATATAATTAAACAGCAAATATTACAATTCTTACCTTATAAAATTTTATTTTTAATCATCCTCTTCATGCTGATTTAAATTCAAAAAACTAAATAATTATTAGTAATTATCAAATGATATTTATACACACATAAAAACAGATAATATTAAACGTGTCAATAGGTATATTTTAAACAACAATATCGGTATTCAAATTCGTAAAACGTAAATAAATGACATTTACGAATGACACCAAAGTTAAAACTAGTTGCAAAAATCAGCAATATGGCGCTGCAGTCGCAGCACAAAATGTCAAGGACATCTGCTAACCGTTAGACATATCAACAAGTAGTTACAAATATGTTTATTTAATTTCATACGATGATTTAATTCCAACAAAGTACAAATATAATAACACTTAAACATTCTACAGGTAAGCTATGGATTTTCACTATTCAATACATCTATTTTAGCAGTTGTATGAAAGATGAAATGTCAAAAAATGTACCATATATAGGTTATGCCTATCCCAATGTTTAATTCACTTGTGATTTTGATCAAATATCTTATCTGAAATATTGGAATATGTTAATTCGTGTCGCGTGCTGTTCGATTAATTTCATTGGAAAATGCGCGTATAAGATTGTATTTTATAATATTGATAGGTGCTGTTGATGTATTTGTCATTTTTTCAGCTAGTTAATACATACATTCCTGTGAAATCTGACCGTCCAATGTGTTTTACACGATGTCCAGACACGAGAAAGCAAAATCTGGGAGTTTTGTAAGTACAATAATCTATAAAAACTGTTACTTGATCGCCAGTGACAGCACTAGACCATATTTACATTCTAGTCAAGGTGTGTGTTTGTGTGTACATTTGCTAACTAGATATGTTAAATATTAGCGCCGTCACTTTTTAATAGATAATAAATGTGTAATCGTTGTTTAAATTATGTTATCTACGGCAAATGTCTACGATACAGTGACTAAAATTACAGTTACAAGTGAGCGATCATGTCGCAAAGGTCAATTAAACGAACTGACAGTTGGTATGCAAAACCGAACACATTTGTAAGTAATTTTAAACTTACCTTTGCAATTTGTATACTTCAAAAAGGTATACTAATCATACAACATATATTGTGATTCATATTTGTTGAATTAAAATTTATCTGATTGTATTGGGAAGTTTCATACTAAACACTGCATATTACTCTGAACATTAGGCTTCGTTCTAAAAACGTTGTTAAATTGCATTTCAGATTAACAAGTTTCAATATATGTACATATTTACACATATTAAATTATTTATCTACGTTATCTATATTTTAATTCAAATATTTATTTTCCCTTTGATTATTCCAATATTGATAACAAATGCACTGCACCGCGTTTTGTTTTCGTTTTCCGTGTAAAACAATTTTGACAGATCGCGTGTATTGATTGTTGCATATTTATTATTAACACTGGGCGATCGTAGGCGGCTGCGGTACGCAGCGGTGACGTTTCAAAAACATGTGTGCTCTTGAACTGGCTGATGTCAGATTCTCCTGTATATATATGCAGTGGATGATGTCATATGATTAGCACACATGCTAAGACACACACACACACATGTGTGTGTGTGTGTGCAGTGAATGTTTAAAATAAGATACGTTTCTTGTAAGAGTCTTCAGATCAACTCGTGATTCGTTTGTTATTTGTGTCAGTCACTTGTTCGCGCGCGCGCTTATCTCAAAACAATTGACAGCAGGAGGCCATGTACAACTATGTGAGTTTTGTTTTATTTGATAATGTAACTAACAATTAATTAAATCATTTAACTAGCAACAAAATTTGCAAAATTTAGTCCGTCGCAGAAACTGCGTAGTGTTTTGTTTTATATAAAAATAAAAACTATATGACGAGTTATTATAGTGACATAGAGAGTTTGCTACCCCAATAATGGGAAAGACGTAATGTTATGTATTCAAAAATTAAATTAAATTAAATATCTCCTCTGAAAGTTACAATTTGCCTGTGATATCTGACAAATTTAAATTCGTATAATTGTAGTTTGTATTTAGAATATTGTTAAACATCTTTGGCGGTAGATTTTAAATATAATTTTTACTAAATAAAGCCCAGTTATTTCATTAAAAGAATAAGAATTATTAAAGTCTGTTGGAAAAGAGGTTCTGGTATTCTATTTATTCTACAAAATTACTGTAATGCAGGTTTAAATGTAGGCAAGTTTCATCAGGACAAAGTTTGCTAACAATTGCATCTAACTGTACTTGCATAATATAGCACCTGAAACTATTACTTATTCTAATCGAGATTCTGCTGTTTTCTAATCATTGTCTTCATGGTTGTTTATAATAATTGTTGACTCATACGTTGTGTGTTGCACTCGAAACATATGACTAATTTACTGCATTAGGAGTTATTTATTAACCTATTTGGCATGTTGTCATAGTGATAGCATATTTATAAATAAAACAAAAAAAAAGCTTGACAAGTGGTTGCAATTCGTGGAAATTCTATTTTGTATAAGTTTTGGCCAGGGGGAAATTTTATGTTCGTTTCAAAATAAGTCATTTGACGAGTTACGAAAATATTATTTTAACACGAGGGTATTTTTAAAAATGAACAAATTGTGTGATTGAAATAAATATTTCTAGAGATAAATATATATATATTATTTTTTGTTTCGCTAAATGTTTCGTATACAACCCAATACAAATGTTGTATGTTGCATAACATTTATAGTATCTCGATATAACGCTGATTATTCGATATAACGCGGTTGTCCCCCCCCCCCAAAAAAAAAAATAAGCGCTAAATTTACGATGATTCGTTATAACGCGCTTTATGGAGACACAATTACGGAAATTATGGATCAGTTTAAGGAAAATGATCTCTTTCAGCGCTATTAAGCGGAAGTCTTACTGTATTAAATAAATCCAGCTGCTTTACATAATATTTGACAATACGAACTGCATTTGTAACATATTTTCACGTCGCATATCGCTCCAGTTTAATCGTTTGTGGTTAGCCTAGCCTTGGAATGGTTGATAACATGACTTATCAACTTCCAGTAATGCACCAACCGTTCCCAAAACAAGTTCAGAACAGTTGCAATAACTTGTGTTACTTTAAATATACTTAAACGTTCTTTGCAAATACTTGTAAATGTAAATTAAAATGGCCGAAAAGAAATCGTCAAAAAAAGTATGTACGAAATATGCGTGCATGATATGACAGTTCATGTATTTTTGTGATTCTTCAGTTGGACTCATGGTTTCGGGGCCCGAAAAAAGGGGGCTCTGTCTCGCGGAGTACAGGGCTCAATATCCAGCGACCCCAGTCCGAGTCAGATATGCCCGATGACGATACCGAACTGCAGATACAACAAATGGACGATAGCGAATTGAATAAGAAATTTGAAGAGATGTTGGTACGTATTTCTTTCTGTTTTTCTATTCAGAATGTAATAATCCTCGATTTCCAGAACGATATGAACCTGACAGATGAAAAGAAGGAACCTTTACGGCAGTTGGCAATCAACAAAAAGAAGAATATGTTGGTCATGCATTGGAAAGGATCGATGCAGGTAATATAACACCCTAAAATAATGTAAAAATACCTACACTACAATTGTACTTCATAAAAAATACAAAACCAACCATTTAAATGATGTATTTTCACGTTTGAATGTTAAATATGGCTACATTAACCTTACTTTCGCTATTTTGACAGTTGTTGCTCTTTTGTTTTGTGTAGGAGAACCGAAGCAAACTGGATAAAGCGGCCGATTATTTGAATTACCTGCAGTATTCCGATCTGTCAACAAATAAGCTATGTCTTGGATTGGAATCGTTGCGAATAGCGCTCACGAATAACACTTTGAGTTGGGTGAACGAGTTCGGTGAACCGGGATTGAAATTACTGTTCTCGATACTGGGTCGGCACTGTGGCAAGCAAGATAGGTAAACAGCAAATAAATATTCAATCATTTCAACTAATATTAACAGTTTTATTGGAAAATGTGTACATGATTGTCATTTATTGTTTCAGTCATAAGGAAGATAAAATTGAAAAGCTCCTACTCGAGTGCTTGCGCTGCTTAAAAGCATTCATGAACAACACGCTAGGTCTGAAACTGGTACTGGAACAAACAGACGGAATGTTCTGGATCGCAAAATGTCTGAACCCAGCCAGACCAACAGTCATGGTGGAAGCATTAACGGTAACACCTTTAAAAAAATATTTGTAGAGCATGCCACCCTAAAACTAGAAAACGCAGGTTCAAATCCCGGCCAGACAGAATTATTTTTATTTTTCTAATAATTATTAAATTATGCCCCGCGATGCCTGGATGACAAATGAACACATTTGCATTGGTTTAATCGAGTGATGATATTTAATTACAGATTTTAGGAGCACTTTGCTTGGTGGATTACGGTCGACCGACGGGCCATGATAAGGTACTGAATGCGGTGACAATAGTCGGTGAGAAAATGAACCAGGAACGCTTCAAACCGATCATAAATGGTTTGCACAAGCACAATTCGAATTTATCGGTAAAAGAAAAAACTAATAACTAAATACATTTGACAGCAATAATCATATGGTTGATTTCAGGCTACTTGTTTACAATTTATAAACGCCGTCATTGATCGGGCTGAAGATTTTGACTATCGGGTGCATCTGCGCAATGAAATTGTTCGAGTGGGACTGATCGATTGCATCGATAAGCTCCGAAATTCGAAAGAATTCGCCGTCCAAATACAGATATTCGACAATAAATGCGAAGAGGACGCCGACGAACTCGCGTCACGGTTCGATAACGTCAAAGTCGACATGGAGGACATCTCCGACTGTTTCGAAGTGCTGAAGAACACCACGTACGATTCGCCCGCTGAACCGTACTTCCTCAGTATCCTGCAACATCTGCTGTTCATCCGTGACGATCATCTAATTCGGCCCGCGTACTACAAGCTCATCGAAGAGTGCATCACACAGATTGTACTGCACAAAAACGGTCTTGATCCGGATTTCCGTGCAAACCGGCGCTTCCAAATCGATGTGCAGCCGTTGATTGACGGCCTGAAAGGTAATTGCAACAATTCGCTGCATGGAGTTCGTGTTTAGAGCCGTTTTGCGGTTAAATACGGTTACACTAACCCTACTTTTAACGCATTTGTGTGTGACGTGTAGAGGCTTCGAAAGCCGAGGAAGAACGGAAGATTGAACTGATGCAAGTGAAGTTGGATGAAGTGTTGGCACAGAAACAAGAGGCTGTCGCCAAGTTGACAGTACTGGAGGCTCGACTGGCTCAGGCGGAGTCTGGACCGCAACCTGAGGGTGCGCTGAGTCCGCAGAACAAGGCGAATATAGCTAAAGTAAGCCAGATAACAGTTTTAATTCACTAGACAATTCTGCGTGTTACAAAGTCCAACACATTTGTATCAACACATGCATGTTTAACGGTTATTATTGATTGTTACAGGCGTTAGGCGGACATTCACCAGCTGCACCAGGCATGAATGCACCGCCCCCGCCTCCAATGCCTGGGATGCCACCGCCCCCGCCTGGAATGGGTAAGTCTACGTGCATATCTAATTTATTTAACGCTGTTTTATATATTTTTTTGTGCAACACAGGTCCACCACCGCCACCAATGCCTGGTATGGGCGGCGGCCCCCCACCACCGCCAATGCCTGGCATGGGCCCGCCCCCGCCACCGTTCCCTGGCATGGGTCCGCCCCCACCACCACCGCCTGGTATGGGTATGCCACCGCCAATGCCTGGCATGATGGCTCCACGACCCGATATCCTTCCGTACGGCCTCAAACCGAAGAAAAAGTGGGATGTTTCTGGGCCGCTAAAGAAAGCCAACTGGAAAACGGTAAGTCACTCGGCTTGCGTTCGCGATTCTGTGGCAATTTAGCTTCAGTTGTTGCATTTTCTCGTAAAGTGCTGCATTCTACATACTTTGTCAGGTTTATGCTACATTAGACATGTGTTTGAATAGATTATACCGCAAAAAATGTCCGAGAAATCGTTCTGGGTCAAGTGCCAAGAAGACCGTATGGCCTCGCCGGATATTCTCACGGGATTGGCCGAACGATTCAGCTCAAAACCACCAACGAAACGTGTAGACGATGTAGATAATAAGTAAAAACACTTTACTCTGCAAACTGACATCACATTCATCTGTGACACATTTATTCATAGATCTGGTACGATTGGACCGATGAAAAAAATCAAAGAGCTCAAAGTACTCGACGGAAAATCAGCTCAAAATATCAGCATACTTCTTGGCGGCTCGCTCAAACATATGCCGTACGCGAATGTGAAAAGTTGCTTGCTCCGATGCGACGATACAATCCTAAACGGACAAGTCCTAGAACAGCTGATCCAAGTAAGCGCTTAACGCACTGAATTTGACGTTTCATTTGTGTTTAACCTCTAATTTTTGTACAGTATTTACCGCCACCAGATCAGTTGAATAAGTTACAACAGTTCAAAGACTCGTACGACCAACTGACAGAAGCCGAACAATTTTGTGTAACCATATCCGAAGTGAAACGTTTGTTACCGCGGTTGAAATCGTTAAGTTTCAGGCAACACTATGCAGAGATGGTGAACGACGTGAAACCTGTAAGTATATAGACGTTTGTCCGCGATGTGGCTCGGTAATGTTCGTGTTTGTCCGTAGGACATCGTAGCTGGGACGGCAGCTTGTGAAGAGGTTAAGGAAAGTACGAAATTCGCTCGAGTACTCGAACTTATTCTCCTACTTGGCAACTATATGAATACGGGCAGTAAAAACGGACAGGCATTTGGGTTCGAGATTAGCTTTTTAACAAAAGTACGTCGCCATTACCTTAAACATTTGACACTAGCCTCGTATTGTAGATATTTCATTGAAAAATGTGTTTCTTTTACAGTTAACGGGCACAAAAGATTTAGAAAATAAACAAACACTGTTACACTATTTAGTCGAATCGATCGAACGTAAATTCCCGGATTTGTTAAACTTTTATGACGAGCTGTCACACATATCCAAGTAGGTGTACACTAACCTCAGTTATTTTGACAAGATGGCTGATGCAACTGTTTTATTTGTTTTGCACAGAGCAAGCCGGGTTTCGTTGGATAATATCCAGAAAGCTTTGCGACAAATGGAGAGTAGTATTAAGAATCTGGAAACGGATTTAACAAACAGCAAAGTTCCACAATCTGAAGAGGATAAGTTCGCTGAAGTTATGGGCGTATCCTTTTTAAATTATCCCAAGTTAATGATCAAAGTATGCTCTGTGATTGTTCCTTAACAATTGCGCGTAGTCTTTCGCACTAGAAGCAAGAGAACAGTGTACACTGTTGCAAGGAATGTTCAAACATATGGACACGCTGTACACTGATATATCCGAGTATTTCTCCTTCGACAAGGCGAAGTACACTTTGGAAGAGTTCTTTACGGATTTGAAAACATTCAAAGACTCTTTCATTGTAAGTAATACAACATGAAATAGCATTAAATAGATTGTAGTTTGCAGAGAGAAAACAGTTATTTGTGTTTTGCTTTTGTAGGAAGCGCATAAAGATAACATCAAGGAGAAAGAAGCCATCGAGAAGAACCGACGGGCGAAGGAAGCTAGAGAAAAAGCCGAGAAAGAGCGGCAGGAAAGAGCAGCTCGCAAGCGACTGGTGGATATGAACCCAGAACAAACCCAAGAAGGAGTTATGGACAGGTATATGCGCATATTTCAAAATATTTCGCGACTTTTCAAAGCTCTCTCAACAGATCAAAGATTGTAAACAGTATTATCATTCAATTGATTAGTATTAGTATCAAATATTTCTTGAATTAATCCCGAATAGTCACGATTTTCGTTCGGATTATCCAACTACGGATCCTATTAAATACAATTGCGATCTTATCCAGAGGTAATCATTGCAGTTACCGGGTAGTACAACTTGTTTTGTGTGTCTTTTAGCCTGCTGGAAGCCTTGCAAACCGGCAGTGCGTTCAGCCGAGAGCAGAAACGACGTAGAGGCCCTCGAGTAGCCGGAGGTAAGCGCTCTGAACTTATAAATCATATAGAACTATACACTTAACCTATAAATGTGTACATGTTAGACATGCATTTGGATTTAAAGGTAAGACACAAGCAGAAAGTAACTTGTTTTAAAACAGAACATACCTATGTTGTTAATTCTATAACATTTCTTTTTTGTTAACGTGTATAATTGCAATAGTGTTTGTTATATGGGTGCGTTTGTTTGACGTTTTTAGCTGAACGCCGGGCACAACTCGCTCGATCGCGATCCAGAACAGGGCTGATTGGTCCCGGTCTTACTGGTAGAGAATTGTCGAGGTAAGTTCACGCCTATACTATATTTTCAACAGTTCGTTCTGACTGCAAACACAGTACTGGATAATATTAATGTTGTGTCTTTCCAGTGAGATTCTCAGTTCGGCGTAACAATGCATAATATATCCAACGAAACGCCCCCTAATAAAATCACATTTTGTACATTACTTCATCAATTATTCCCTGTTTCTCTTCGATTTAAAATATTCGACAATATTTTTATCATGTAAAATATAAATTAGATTATTTTATTCAGGCTAGTTTTTTCTTTTATTTATATTAACTTAAATTCACAATGCAGTAGTAACCGTTAATTTGTAGTCCATTTTGGCGAACTGTCAATTGACATTTGAGGTTAAAATGAACAAAATCAACAGCATCTACTTCTATATTTATATCCAATCGTAATAGACCGTCTTGTTCATTTCAATCTCATTATTGGTCCGTTGATTTCTTGTCTAATTCTTCGCAAATGATTAATTACTTTTAGTTACATAATGAATGAATTAGTTTTTAGTTAATTTTCGGTGATATTTAAGGTGAATTTAGTATGTAATAATTTTGGGCTTCATACTTTTGCATAATGATTGTATATAATAACGAGATTTTTTATTGTATAGAGTTTTTTATTATATATATAGTATATATTTTTGAATCTCTTTTACAATTTCGTATATGTATATATACAACTTTTTTTAAACTTAACATTCTTTGGTGGACGCCCAAAACAACGAAGTCAGCCGCTGGGTTTCATATTATTATATAAAACTCTTACCATTCATTGTAGCAGTCTCCAGATTAGCAGTAAAACGCACAAAAAAAATGCATATAACCAATTTACGCTCACATAAAGATAACTAACCTCAAAACTAAATATTTGACATATGCTCAATATGTTTTTGCGCCTAAAACAATATGCCTCAAACTTACGAAAATCAAAATAAATGTGCCAAAAATATAAATACAATTTAGAATAACCTTACGGCTCTATTTAATAAGGCCTGTTCTCTGCCAGAAAATATTTGAAATCATTGAGTTTGTAGCGTGGATAGATTACATTTCAATTCGTTTAGTGGACACTGGACTGAGTAAAAAATAATTCATCTTCTAGAGACTGCTGCAGTGAATGGTTATGAGATAGAATAATATGTAAGATTTTTTAAATAATAATAATTTATTATATAAATGATTACTGTTTCATTGTAACGGTTCCTTTCCGTCCAATATTCGTATATCCTGTTTTATGTCGGTATATTGCAAGAACGTGAATTACACGAACCTAACAAAAATATTAAATTTGACCGAAACAATATTGATTTTTTACTTATAGCCAATATAATTCGTGTTCTAAACAATTTAGTTATTAGTATTGAATTTTGATGCAGTTTTCTTGGCTAAACTTATCATGCATCCTTGGTTTCACGTGTATTTGTGTCAGTGTCGGATCGAAAAAGATTGGTTTAGGGGGCATTGACAAAACCAGAGAAATTACCGTCCTCTGCGGCACTGACTTTGTATATTTTTTCATGGTGGTGGGGGCGGGATGATCATACAGACTATTTATATCAAACTACAATTTGTTTTGTGCATCAGAAATTTTTTTAAGTGCGTGATTAAAATTCATTCAGTATTTTTTGTTTTTTAAAAACATTTTTTACATGTACATTATTTCATTTCAGATATAACATTAGTTAATTCATATATCATTTGTTTTACGTTGTTTCACTTAATTCTGCTGTACTATATTTGTGTTACTACGTTGTTTTGAATATGGATTCTAATTCTGAGCAGTTGGGAGACCATCAGACTAATTCTCGTACAGTATGCGAGCGTGTGTGTGTGTATATATATTTCAAATCGTCAATTATCAGTGTTGACGATAATAACATAGATATATTTTGAATTTTTAACTATTAGAATGTATGCTCACAGATCACGCATTTCGGCATAATCTGACGGTCCCCATGCAATGAAATCACAATAAATTGTACGATACTGAAACAACGCGGCGTTGATTCACTAATTCCTAACCACACACAACTTTATTTGCCGAAATAGATCACAGAATATATTCTTCCATAACCCTACTTCGACACAATTCCAACTGTCAACCATTTTGAACGTGAACTAACACTGCGCGTTTCAAATCTGTACGGAGAATGTTTATATTTTCGTACCGCATTTAGCGAGAGTAGAAAATAAAGTATTTTTACAGAGAGACCCGTACTGTTCACAGATAAAACAGTCAATATATCTGTCACGATATTCGTTCTTACCTTAGTACACAAAACTGTCGCTAGATGCGCTACACAAGTATAAATAATATGAATATATATAGCAATAGATTGTCAAAAATGTAACAATAATAATTTTAACAATATATAATAGTAACTCTCAGTTTCCGTTAATAAGTTTTTACTGTTATATTCAGTATTCGTATTAATGAATAACCTTTCGTTTACCACCTGATAAATTCACAATAAGAATAGTGAGTATAACCTTTATATAATTGTTCTTTGAAAACTTATGATTGCGTTTACTAAAATTGTCGTTGAATAATCTTTCATTTTATTATATTTAATAGTCACAGTACGTAAAAAGTAAGTTTGAATCAGGCTCATTCACAATGAACGATGTTTTATCACAAATATCGTTTTTGAGAATAACCTTGTAAAACAGAAAAATATACATTTGTGTGACACTGTGTGTATTTTGCTTGGGGTAAGCATTTTTGCAACAATATTTAATACTGTCATCATTCATATATATGTACTTATAAATTAGTTCTAATTTACTTTCTTTAATTCATTAATCATAAACTGAGCAATTAGTTTTCTCCTCATTAATTCATATAGGTATTTCTGAGCCTTACAAAGTATGTATGTAGGTGTTTTTAGTTAAAAGTTAAAGCTTCAAAAAAGTCGTGATATTTATACAAAAGAAAAAACAACTTAGTTGTTGATATCAAGAGCATTTTTTTATGTACCACAGATATATATATATTTATAGTTTCCATGCAGTCAGTCATTGTTAACAACAGCGGCAATCATTAGAACAACTGACGTGAAATACAAGATGGCTGCCGCACAGTTGACGTTTACGAAAGTGTGGTTAAGGACACTGTGTACTCTGTGTCCGTCGGTCACATTCCCAGTGTACTTCCGCCGTGATAGTTCTAGTTGTTGCCGCCGCTGTTGTCGTTATGTGTATGGGACATGTGGTGGTGGTGGTGTTGTGTGTTTGTGGCGTGGTGCTATTCATCATGTCTACACTGAGCTGGTTGCATGGCCCGCTACGTAGAGTTGTGTGCTGTTCTCGCTGCTGCAGATGCTGACCGGACCGGGGCTGTAGCTTTCGGGCGGGTAAGGGGCGCTCGTGTTGTTGTCCACATCGCAGTTTAAAAAAAGGCGCGAACTCATCGACCTATCACACTCGGGGCAGTTGCGTTTCTTACGTTTATCGCGACGTCGCAAAATGTCATGTGCACATCTAAACACAGAACACATGGTGTACAGTTCAAGTTCCGCCGCACCGGTAAGAGATGGCGTTACTTACCTGCTCCCATAACACAGTGTACAGTTAAGCGTGCAGATGGCATTACTTACCGTGCGTGTAATATATGTGCACATGGTAGTGCCTCCAGCGAGTCGGCTTCCAGGCCGTACGGAGATCCACAGGCGCCGCACTGGAGGTCCAGGTCTTGCTGGAGTCGTGCCGACACTCGCTCGTGATGTAGTCGCTGGTCATCGTCGCCGAGGGCTCCGTAAATGCGTGCTAGTCTTGTGCGAACCACTCGTACAAGCATCTGTAATGAATACACCAAGTATTAGAAGTTTGTAAAACAGTTATTTCCGTGTGTCTCTGTACGTACTTTGGCTCCGACTGAACTCGCTACCTCCAATAACCGTGTGTTGAACTCCAGCGGTCGACAGTTACAGATCTTATGCTGCAACCGCAGTGCCTCCAAGCACCGGGCCGCTCCGTCCATGGATTCCATCTGTATCACCCTGTCACCCATGGCTGCAGCACTGCCCATTGCACTCTCGTACTGCCGGAAGGCTTTCTACCAAACACCAACAAGTACAGTTCAATCAGTGTTACGTCAATTTTCCAAACCGGTAGATCTTACATTAATATCGGACTTTTTCCTATAAATGTCGCCCATTATCCGAATACTTCTCGCATACGTTGCCTGGTCGCCAGATATCAGTGCCAGCCGCGTGGCTTCCTACAAAAACATCAATAAATGTCGTCGTCGTCCATTTTGGTATTCAACTGTATCACTTACGGAACAGTAGTCCTGCGCATCGCCCAGTTCACCTTGTTTGCGCAACGCGGACGCCATTTGCAACAGTGCCGCTCTGGAAACAGATAACCTTACTTTCGGCGCAACTATTGCCAAGTATTCGTGTGTACCTGTGATGTCGCGAGTTCAGATCGCCAAGTTGTAAAGATCGTGAGAGATCGTAAGCTTTAGCTGCGTACCGGGCACTCTTATCTGCATCCTGCAGACGGCCGAAGAGTTCAGACAGACCAACGTACACCTGGCACACACGGAAGAATGTGTTTTAATGTATTTTGTCTGTAAACGTAGCATGTGAATGTTACTTGTAACTCCAGTGCGGGGTCCTGCACCGTTTGGGCAATCTTGTGCGCGTGTTGGAACGAATCCAGGGCCTTGTTGAATCCTGCCAGCTCCAGGTAGACGGAGCCCACGGTCAGGTGAACGTGACCTGCTGTCGTACATTGCTCGCATTCGTTATACAATGATTGTCTTGCATATGCCAGCGCTCTGTAAACATCACACGAATTGTAGCAAGAGTTTATGAGATTAAATAGTGATTAGTTTGTGATCCAAAGGCATTAGAAGTGATTAGTTTGTGATCAAGAGACATTAGAAGTAATGGTTGGTGCCTAGTTTGTCATCAAGAAACATTAGAAGTGATCAATTTGTGATCAAGAGATATTAGAAGTAATGTTTGGTGCCTAGTTCGTGATCAAGAGACATTAGAAGTGATTATTAGTGAACAGTTCGTGATCAAGAGACATTAGAAGTGATTATTAGTGAACAGTTCGTGATCAAGAGACATTAGAAGTGATTATTAGTGAACAGTTTGTGATCAAGAAACATTAGAAGTGATTATTAGTGAACAGTTTGTGATCAAGAGACATTAGAAGTGATTATTAGTGAACAGTTTGTGATCAAAAGACATTATAAGTCATGTTTGGTGCCAAGTTTGTGATCAAGAGACTTTAAAAGTAATGTTTTGTGTTTAGTTTGTGTTCAAGAATCGTTAAAAGTGATTTTTAGCAAAACATTAATGAATAGTTAGCGAAAATGAGATATTTAGTAGTGAACTAAAAGTAGTTTGAAATTGACTAATTACCGTTCTAAACCACCAAGTTGTTCGTGAGCTCGTGCCAAGTTCAGATACGACTCTGCGCGCATATTCGGCGAGTCCAGCTCTTCTGATATACATAACTGTCGATGAGCAAATTCTAGAGAATCTCTGAAACACACACACTTTTAGTTTTTAACAAAATGCCCCGTGGCAACCAACAATACACCCATGCATTGCGGGTTGCACGTACCAGCTGTCAAAACCACACTCGATTATCAGAGTGTACACTTTTAGTCGCTAACGACTTACCTATATTTGCCCCAATCCATGTAAGCTTGATACAGGTATCCCAGCAAGATGAACTTGTCTTCTCGTTTGCGAATTGCTTTCAGCGCTGACCGCCATTTTCTCACGGCTGCTTGTTGCTTGTGCTGATTGTACAATCGTACGCCTTGTTCTACCTGTGGTCACGTGACATTTGTTAGGTTATATCGGTGCAATAATCATGTACAGTAAAACAAAAAAAAACGAGTAAAAAGTTTAATGACAAATGTAATAGGTTTATTTGTCAGGGTAGTGTACAGATAATATAAAATGTAAAATCTTTATTTGATAGGGTAGGCAACTTGCAATGCACTTGTGTAATGTGGGTCACAGAACCCAATTTCAACCAAATGATTGGAAAATCTGTATACAAAGGCTTTAATACATTATCAAATCCAGCATTGTTATGTTAATATCTAACTTGCTTGTCAGCGTCACGTCAGACCAGTGGCGCAACCAGGTATTTTGAAAGGGGGTGGTGCAGAAAATATTTTTTGCAAGTGTGATATACATCATTTATTTACATATATGCAAATCTGCGTCTATAAATTTCTGAAAACAATTAAAATCAAATAACAAAATAGTGTTTTTAACTTGGATAATGTTTAAGTATTAAATAAATAAAAAATGTAAGATTGTGATTAGAAATTGTGTTTTGTGACCAACATTACACATGTGTATTGCGGATTTGCCTACTTTATCGTATAATCCTATTACATTTGTTATTGCCCTACACTGTCTTGACGAATAAACCTTTTAGATTTGTTATTATTTAATTAGAAGAGAAAATGGCTGTTTTGACAATTTATTACGAACTTAATCTTCATTGTTTGCTTTCCGCCATACTACTTGGGATTTTAAATGTGCGAACATGTATTTCAGTGAAGATTAATTTACTGTGATTTATCCCGACATGGACTTATAGCTTATATTTATTATTCTGGGTGGCATATATCAAAGAATGGGGCCCCATTTGACTCTTCTCCCCTGTATAATAGTGCCTATACACAAGTGTAGCCGGCTTTAAAACGTTTCTTCAGTGTGCTTAATACAAAATGTCACTTTGGGCTTGGCGGCAATATTTTTTTTAACCTCTCCTTAGAAAATTACAACACTGAACGCCCAAGAATTAATTGCGGCAGTAAAAAAAAAAACTGGACAAAAAATCTCGCACTGCTGAAATTGGTTCTACGGCGTGTAGATTTATACAGGAACTTTCGTTTCGTATTCGAACCCGTACTACACTGTTCGGATTCGTCGCTTAATTTACCGGTATGTCCGTCCCCATTCCATTTCTCTGAGAGAGTGTATGTGTATGTGTGTGTGTGTGATTACTGAAATAGGACAATGAAACAGAAAATAATTAAACTTTTCCTGACCCAATTACAGAGAATTATGGTGACTTCCGGTGCTACCGGTGAACCGTGAAATTACCGTTTCACGTAACCCCCAGTTTTCGCAGTGTGTACAAGTGTTTGTCCGCTACCTTTCCCGTCTTAACATTGAGTGAGACAATTTTTAGAATTTTTTTTTTTCAATCAATTTTTCTCGTAATATTTTTTGTCCGATTCGAATGAAACTTTGTGTGTATGTTAATTAAAGCGCGCCGAATTCAGTAGTGTGCACTAGAAGGCCGTATCTAGTTTGGTTTTTACGATTACGAGTTGTCAAAAATGCAAGAAAATTTTTGATCTTTATTTATTTCGAGATCAAACGTAAATTCGCTCTGACGGACCTTTCGTTTCGCTATGCTATGGTGTATACGGGCCTGACAGGCTCGGAAGCAGCCCCAGAAGCCCGAGTGGTGCCCCAGGCGCGCGCCAGCGCTACGCCCCGCACTGCCGTAGGCGCCATCGGCTGTTGTCGCACTGGTACCACGGTGTAGAGACGAGTAGGAGTCGGCTCCACCGCCAACGCCGCCAGGCCCGGCTGTACCGCCCCACGGGGGCCAACCACCCCCGTCCAGTGGGTGCCGTGACCCATCGGGGCTTGACAGCAGCCGCGTAGCTGACAGCTGGTGACTGACTCCACCACTGAAAGACGAGACACAGAATGTGGACAACATAATCTACAAAATGGTGTTGATCAACATTATTAACTACACTAAATGCCATAAAACAGATGTATTTATTGTTTATTGCAAAGCTGGTTGAGCTGTACTGGATAAATATACAATTGATGACAGTAAAAGTATTTATTTCAGACAATATTTGAGGAATTACAAGTAAAACTATACATTTTTAATCAAAGAATATGTTTTTATACGGTAGGATAGAGTAGGGTAGTGTAAAGATCCAAAATGTATACTTTTACTAGTATGTGTATACATTTGCGTGCGCTTTAAGCTTTCACAGTGTTACATGCATGTAGATAGATTGGTTAGTCAAGTATATTCATAGAAACCTAAGCTCCCAATATGCAGAAGCCTAATTTCGTATTCCAAACTCGTTTCATATTAAATGAAATTCAAATCCGCGATTTTAACCAACTATACAACTATGTATTTTGTAACCTACATTCATACTACGTAACACTACTGTCAAATTATTCATTTAACTTATAATATAAACATTAATGTATTGCATAGTTAGTAGTTTTTGGTTATAATATAAAAGTTAACGTATTGCATGATTACTAGTTTAATTTCAAGTCAAATTTTTGGTACAAGATGTTGAGCACTTGAAGAGAAATATCGTTGACTCACCTTAAGTATTCTTGCGATGCAATACTCTCCCATGACATGGTTTAATATTGGGAAATATCCATGAGATTGACGATGGTACAATCTCCAAGTTCGACACGGTACCTCGCAGCAGTCTCACTGGCTTTCCGACGATCCATAATCATCTATGTGATGTATGTGGGCGACACCGAAGCACTTCGTTTCACTAACACTGTACGTTGTACATCTTGCACACAGTATCAAACTGATTTGTTTGTCTGGCTGAAGGATACCTTATAAATTCGTTACCAGACTGTTAGTTCGTCGTGTGTGTGTATTTGATGGTCGGTAACTGACATTATTCACCACCACACAATCCTTACAGCATCCCTGGGACGAACTGCTCTATTTCATCTCGCACTGTTCGGCTGTGCTCGGTGTACATCGGCCAGGATCGGATGAGGACATGCGGAAAGCGAATTTTCACGAAACGTATACCGTATGTCTCGGTTGTTTAAAAAAAAAAAAACAATTGTTTGTTTATAATAATTCGTGAAACAGTTTTAATATAAACGCTTGCGAAACAAAACATTTCCTCGATAAACAAAATATTTGTTTGTTGTCGATGGCAACCAACAATACAATACCGTGTTGCGAGTTGCCTAGCAACAGAACAACTAAACAATCTTTTTTTTTTTCATTATATCTGTACAACAAAACATACTATTGTATTGACAAGAACACCATTGGATTTTATACACTTTCAATTTACAATATTTTTGCCACATTTTTCATTCGCAATTGTTAATTTGCCCGTCGGCCATCTTCGCTAATGTCCGCTCCTCGCATGGTTCGTGTTTTTCCGGTACGACTCGTGAGAGAGATGGAAAACGGGTCAATTTAAGGGTGGATTTGGTTATTCCATTCATTGGCCTTGTGTCACCGCGATATACGGACGAAAGTTGCACTTTATTAGACCACGGTTCGGAACTGTAACCGTGTCTCTCGTTTTAGAAACAGACGGTGTGTCAAAACTACTCTGTTATCATGATTGTGTGTGTGCACTCAAAACTCAACAAACGACCATTGTTATATGAAAACTTGGACAGACTCGACCGCTACCGATTAATTATTCGCGATCAGTCTGTAATCTTGTTAATAACTTCCATCATAACGGTTGACTGATTGTTGAGTTCATTTCACACGTCCACCGCGTATAAGTTCTATGTTATCTCTAGGAAATATAACTTTCTAAGGGGCCCACATTAGGTGTAATAATATATGACACATGAATCTCCTTCATCTGTTTTTTTTTTGTGACATTTGATAAACAAATGCTTTGTCATCGCTCTTCGATTTATTCAAATGTTTTCTAAACAATATCCCGCAATATGATTGGCCACTGTCGCCTTTTGTTTTTACATTCTTCTTCTTTATATTACTTTTTTTCGCCACGTATATATTTTCAACTGTCATCTTTGCATTTATATTAAACTCACCACCGACCTGCTCATTAATTATGTTATGTTACTGTCAAGAGCGTTAAAAATGCTAGTTTAATTCGTCTGAATATATAATCGCGGCAAAAATATATTTTGACAAATCGACTCATATATTTTCGATATTATTTTTAGTATGTTTACTGTCAGACTCGGATACTAGAGAAACATTTAAATATTTTAACTATCTCTGATAAAATTAGTATGTCAGGGTGACAGGTCCGTACTGAATTACTAATTATTCATCATACTGACGTCTACTGACATTAATTGTAACTAGTTTCACGTTAATATTTCTTACAGATTCAAGAAATTTATATTTTAGTTTTTATTTATTTATCATTGTTTAAAAGCACAATGGATTTTTTAAGCCAAATGTGCATATCAATATTGTTAGATATGAAATTGTTTTATTTCACCTGCGGGCCAGTACCGCCCTGCATGTAGGGGACGTGGGCGACACATTCTGTAGCCCCGTGCCAGATGAATTTAATGGATCGTAACTGATTTATTTTTGATGTCTTGATCTCAGCATCTAAAATTGTGTTTTATCAAATTTGCGAATCGCGAAAACGTGTACGTTAATTTGGAGAGAAAACAGAATTAAATTAAATACATACCTGTGTGTTTTGTACAGCCGTAAATATGTTTATTAAAATAACAACAAAATTTATTAATAAAATACCAGTTTACTAATTAAATATCTTTATTTCAACATAACATTATATAAAGTACTATACAAAAAAAAACATTAACAGTTATATTCGAGGTGATATTTTATACTTCTAAATCAAAAGCTTTCGGTATTGTTGTACCGCAAGCTCCGGGAAAATAAAAGCTGTAATAAAAAATATACAAAATTATATCCGACAAAGCTGAAAGCACATGTACTCTTACTGAAAAGTTTCGCTTGCGGGTTCTTCAGCGATGTTAAACTCTGCTACAGGCTTACCACGCTCAGCTACCAGTGGTGCAAACATAGCGGCAGGATAAACAACTGACGAGGTACCAACCACCAGACATAAGTCACAAGATTCTACCAAAATCCCTAGAAATAATACCTATAACACAATCAGTCACTTTAAAAGCAGCCATTTTTAACTCACGGGCCTTATTTAAAATTTCCCGGTCCAGATTTTCACCAAACCAAACAATATATGGTCTCAGCAATCCGTTACAACTTTTACATTTAGGCAAAGAGTCCATCGGAATAGGAGGCAAGTCTTTTTTCAAATTTGGATCCCTAAACAATGAAAAAAATGTCAATGTTTATAAGTAAAACTCTAAAGCAAGATACATTGCTCGTGTTTTGAAAATAATTATTAACCGCATTGAATTTTTTCCCAGTTTAAATTTCATTTTAGTGAGCCCGCAAAATCTCGCCTCGGTTTGACCGAAAACGATGCGTCGCTTGCGGCGAACAACATTGACAAATAGCGGGCTATTTACGATGGCAATTTTTCAAGATTTGCTGATTGTGGCTGTTTATAAAACAAAATTTGACACTAACCCTCTGCCTGTCAACGCTTCACAAATCGGCATGTCCTCGTTTACGTCAATTGTTTTGCATTTCGTGCATTTCACTTGTCGCAACGCGCCGTGCAGTTCGGTTACGTTCTCGGAGCCAGCACGTTGATGTAATCCATCGACATTTTGCGTGATAATATTAAAAGCGCGCCCGTCCTGTTTACACACTTGTTCATACTTTGCCAGTGCCAAGTGTGCTTTGTTGGGAACAGCGTTGAACGCCACTTCACGCCGATAATGATAGAATTCCCACACCAGACTCGGATTATATCGGAAAGCTTCTGGCGTTGCCACATCCATCGAACGATGTGTCCGCCAGAAACCTCCGGAACCACGAAACACTGGAATACCACTTTCTGCAGACACTCCAGCACCCGTCAACACCAAAATGTTCTTGGATTGTTTTAAAATCGCATTGAACTTTTGGAATTTGTCAGCCATATTCAAAAAACAACGATCACACACACACACTTATCAGCTGACGAATATTGAGTAGAATATGTAATTAATTACTTTGTAACAAAAATAACCTGCAGTCTCTTGTCATTTTAACCTTTTTATTTTGACAGCTAGGAATTGCGCTCTGTATTACCGGCCGATCTGTTAGTTCTTTTTGTCTCCGATAGATGGTACGTGGATATGTAGAAATAATGTTTAGAGTGAAATTTTGTATATACGGTTAATCGACTATGCTGAAAATACCGTACAACTGTAAACAGAGGTAAGATACTGTTTAGTGTTGTTTAAAAAATCGGTATTATCTCAATTTACCAGAACTTAGAGTTTTAGTTATATAAACGCTAATTTTTTCAGAGGTTTTGTCGTGTACCAGTATTACATACCTGTATTGCAAGTTGTATACATTTGACTGATATTAAAATTTATTAAATATGATTATAATTATCATTTCACATTATCTAGTTTTTATATACTTGTATTTATTCATCGATAATGACTATTTATTGATGAACTGAGAACTATAAAATTATGTTTAGTCTGTGTATAATGAACAAATAAACTGATTTTAAATTCATGTACGAATTGAAATGAACAAATATATTTATTAATAATATAACTTCTGTAGGTACAGTGGAATCCGCTTATAGTAAATTTGCAGCGAACAGGAATTTGGTTCACTATTAGCGAGTGTACACTATAACGAAAGTATTTAACATGTTGTGTATTTACTTGAGATTCAGAGATACGTTCATTATATGCGAGTTTCTACTATATGTGGGTTCACTATAGGTGAATTCCACTGTATTTCGTTATAAAATAATGAATTCGGTGACATTTCTGTCAGCACACGAGTGCTGCTTGTGATTTTAGGTTCGTCTGTCGTCACTTTGCCAATATATGAGTACAGATGTCCCGACACTAATATTTCCCTCTGTTCACTGTCACACACTGGGCCACTAACTTAGTCGTCTGCTAACGCTACACTAGCACGGTTATAGACATGCTAGTTAACCATATAACTACAAGAGCAGTCTTCTGTCAGTGACAAGAACTAAATGATTGTTGTTTAAAGTACAGTGTGTATTGACATTTAACTTCAAATAAATACAAACAAATCAGTGTTGAACGTGTATTAATCAGGTGAAAATAAATCAAAACGAATCTAATAAATCATCAAATACAGTGTGATCCGTGTGAAATTAGTTAATATCGTGTAAAAAATATATATTTTGAAAGAAATAATTATTTTTTCCTAAAAATTTCAAATACGCTTAAATTTTATTCTTTCAAATAATAGTACAAATGTTAATATGTTTAATTAGAAGCGATTAACGCGATTGTTATCATGCATCCTTATTATACGGTAGATGCACAGTATAATATGAATTTTAACGTTTTGAATAACATGAAAAATTTGAAAATTCGTAAACGAAAGACGACCAATGAAATTCCGGTAACTAAATCAAACAGTGTACCGGATTCTAATACCGGAACCGCTACACAGAACAATGATTACCAGAGTGGTAACCGTCGCCTCGCGTACCAGACGCACCAGAACGTGGATAGACACCAGTTTGGTACAATGCAGATGCCAAACAGAGACTTCAGCACCAATCAACAAATTGGATACGAGGCTAGACAGAGTTACCACCAAAAACTGGATTATCCGAACCGACCGTACGATAACCCGTACATGAGAAGTACCCAGAATGGTTATAACCAGACATTCAACAACCAGAATTTCGGGCAGAAAAATCAGGAAAACGTTCAGCGGACGACGCAGCCGGAGAATATCTGCAGCCAGACGAAGAATGCACTGAATGAAAGATTGGCCAAGAATAGTCAACATCTCGACCAAAACGCGACGAATTTCTGCTCAGACACTAACGCTAAACTCGCGCCGTGCTCAAAGAGTAGTAGAGTATCAAATCAAAGTAATGCAAACACAGCGGACGAGGCGAAAAGGTTTGAGGCAAGCCTTAAATCTTGCAACTCCGCAGGCAACTTAAGTTTGGCTGATCAGAAACTAGCGAAAAGTAAGATTGATACTGGCTATGTTAGTGCCGAAAGTTCTGTGGACAGCAGTGCAGAGGATGGACCGGACTCGGTGCATGTGCTGGAGCCCCGCCACGGAGATTGTAGGTCTTCGGGACCGCGGAAATGTCTGGCGTGGGCTTGCAAAGCTTGCAAGAAGAAAACCGTGACAATCGATCGACGGAAAGCTGCAACTTTGCGCGAGCGAAGACGATTACGAAAGGTAAGAGTCTCTGAGACTCCTGTTGGAGTTTCTTCTTCGCTCGGTGACAGTACACCTCGTAGAGAAGCATGATCAGACTGCATATAATAGTATATTCACGTACTTTGTGATTTAATATAGTTGTTTATTTATCATTATCGGTAGGTATTTAGAAATCATGTTTGTAGGTGAACGAAGCCTTTGAACTGTTGAAGCGACGTACTTGCAACAATCCAGGACAACGTCTGCCCAAGGTGGAGATCCTCCGAAGCGCTATCGAGTACATCGAGTGCCTGGAGGAGGTCCTCCAAGGAGCCGCTGGTGCGAAGCAGACTTCAGAAGGTGCCTTTAGCACTAGCTCAGCACCAAGTCAAACTGAATACCTGGTGAGCATATTCAAAAACGAATGATACAAACTTGGCTTTCATTTTAACGTTTAATGTTTGAGAAATCAAATTATTCAAACTGGTTTTTGCATGTCTGAGATTCGGATTTCATTCTGTAGGAGTCAAATGAAAATTGTCAACAAATAAATACTGCAAATGGCGAGTTTTAATTCTAGAATCATTGATTCTAATGCTCGCCAATCGTGATATAAAACATTTTTTTCGTTATTTGTAATAATTTTTCGATAAAAACAGTGTTAATTAAAATGTTAATAACAAATAATTTCTGCCCCATCAAGACTTATATTACATGCCATAATAATTCTTTCGACTTTTTTGTCAACTCATAAACATGTGCTACGCATATGTTATGAGAATACGCATCTCAACATACTGGCATTTAATTTTGGTACAGTGCCTACACCAGCACATATATTCATCTATCATCCGATACCTTCATATAATGTCACTGAAACCAGCCTATGAGAACCAGAATTTTTCTGCGGGATTTGGAATCTCAAAAAAGATCATTTTAAGTCTGCATTGATAACTGTTGTATTTGCCAATGAAACGTGATGAAATTTGTCAATTAAGGATTGCAGAATTCAATGGTGCAAACAGAATTTAATTATCTTTTCTGGTTCGTCCGCTAGGGGTGTGTAAAGTTGACCAATTGCAATCGAGATAAAATTTCGAAATGTCTTTCCGATTTGAAATACAATTATTATGTATTTGGAAAAAAATGCTTTTTGGAGCTTACAGACCTGAAGGCCTGATATGGAAATTTCAAAATTTATTTTATTATTATATCTTTGTATATGTTGGCGGCTTTGTCGATGTTACGACACCATTGGCGCACGTCAGGGTGGCTCCCACCCAGCTAGAGGGGCCGAGGGTGAGAGCGCGGAGCAGGGGGCGTGTCAAGCATCGTTTAATCTGCATCTAACTCGTGGTTGTAGACGATTAATCCTGGTGTCGCCTGATTTTTTATTCTATATCTTTTTTGGCTCGTCTCCAATGACAAAACATAGAACTGTTATATTCTATGATGGTATATAGTACTATTATTGTATATAGTCTCTTATTTATTTACGTATATACAGGGTTAGTCAAAATTACCGGAACACCTAAATAATTCTCCTACCGTAAAGAATTTTAAAAAATGTTTCGTACAAAAGTTTTTTGGTTGTAAACAAGCTACCGTTTAAGTATTTTTTTAATATACAGGGTGTTCATTTTATTGCGGAAATTAGATAAACTTTCATTTTTCAAATGGAACACCCTATATTTTTTTACTTTTTTCAATTCTAAGATTAATTCTTAGTATTTTTTATAGGACTCATTTTTTTATAAAATGCATCATTTTTTAGATATAAGCAATTAATCTGTCGTTTAAATGTCAATTGATTGACTATTTGTCAATTGTTTCATGAAGTTGTGGAGCGTTATCAAGCAAGCACATGTACCTTAATTTACATTTACTTTAATTTTATCTATTTAATTTGTTATTTTTTTTTATTTTGCAATTTTTTTTTATTCCTTTGGTTAAAATAAACGATATGTATGTATGAAAATACTCTTAATTCCAAGTTCAGGAGTTTGGATTAATTGCTTATAACTCAAAAATTATGCATTTTATAAAAAAAATTTTCCTACAAAAAATACTTAGAATTAATCTCGGAATTAAAAAATGTAACAATATACAGGGCATTCCATTTGAAAAAAGAAAGTTGACCTAATTTCCGCAATAAAATGAACACCCTGTATATTAAAAAAATAAGTAAACGATAGCTTGTTTATAACCAAAGAACTTTTGTACGAAAAATTTTTTAAAATTCATTACGGTAGGAGAATTATTTAGGTGTTCCGGTAATTTTGACTAACCCTGTATATATATATATATATATATATATATATATATATATATATATATATATATATATATATATATATATATATATATATATATATATATATATATATATTACGCGTAGACCAGCTCAAGAAGTTCAAAAGTTCACTATTTCAGATGCAAATAAACTGCTTCAAATATTTTATTTTTCCCTCGGCCGAAAGTAAAGCAGAAGTAAAGCATTTACTCCCTAGGAACGAAATAAAACAACCATTTTCCCTAGGGGAGTTTTTATTAAAACAAAGGTTTTTGTAATCAAATTTCTGTTGTTCGTGGTGCGCGTTGCATGGAAACATCGCCAAAGGCTTCTAAATATTGCAATTTCGCTCCAATTTTTTTATAATTCTTTATTTATGAAATTAAGTGTTTCTACTCCCGATCGCGTGAGAAAATAGTATATACACCTCGGCAGAGACCACCATTTTTCCCTCGATGTATTTGTAGCCCCTGGGCTTCAAATTACAGTTCAGGAAAAATAAGACGTTTCTCTCGCTTGGTGTATAATGTACTATTGTTTAACCAAATCGAAAATATCGTAACTAATTGTCTTGTCGAGGTTTAATTCGTGAAACAATGACTGCTATTCACAGTTCGATACTAACGGCGCTACTAATTTTTTCCACTAAAATTGAGTGTTACCATGGAAAATTGTATATTTTTATAGCATTCCTATAGCAACAATGTTAGTAGCAAAAGTTAGTAGCAACGTAAGTAGCATCGTTAGTATCGGTCTGTGAATAGCAGTCTGTGATTCTAGAATCAAACCCGCCGTTACTACGGCGAAACAAACATTGATTTGTCAATCATACTTGATTATTGAATTCGCGTAGGTACTTAAAATTCTACAGATTCCAAATCTAGAATCAAGTCTCGAGAAGGAAACTTTTGCCGTTTGCAAACTACGAAATTAATAAACTATAATGAAATCCTCATATAGTGAACTTGAAGAGACCAGAAATTTGGTTCACTATAAGCAAAAGTACACTATAATGAAAGTATTTAGTATGTTATGTATTTAGTTTGAACGTTCATTATAAGCGAGTTTCCACTATATACGAGTATTCACTATATGTACATTCTGCTGTACATTGTTAAACATTTTCTTTGTAAAAAGATTTGTTTTCAATTCTGGCGTTGCGCATATGTAAATAATAAAAAAGACTTTGGTGGTCTCGAAGAGCTGCTTCAGGCATCAGTGGGTCCTGGATTTCCCCTATATCACGCCTCAAAGGCGGATACCGTGTGTCAAAACACATTCACTACCGAATTGCTTGCACATCTGCAACTTCGCTGCCTTGCGACAAATTTGTCTCCTTCTGTAATTCAGACACGGTAAATACCTTTCTCTGAAAGGAACACGTGCCTTAAATAGCCGCACGTGTACCTTTAAACACAAAAGGCCCACTTAAACTTATAACAACTAATAGAAAATTAAACTATTATATTTATAAAAATTTTACGAATTTTTTTCCCCACAAATATGTAAAAATATGGTAGATACAGAGGTCAAAGGGCTGTCGCCCCCTAAAAAAGGGTGCGACCAAAGGCGCCACATAATTCAATGAACGTTTCTATCAAATTTTCGGTTATTCGTCGCTTGGGTCCTTTTTTGAGCTCATGATGATTTTTTTTTTTTTTTTGGGTTAGAATTTTTTTCTCTTTGGTTTTTCTAATGCCACCTACTGATTACGTATCACATTACAGAGGGGGCTTTATCACACATTAAGTAGCCCGAAGTATTTTGGAATTTCTATTGAAGATAGAAAAAAATTGTAACATATGTGATATTGTAACATCATTGATATTTAACAGAATATCAAATCAAAATGTTATTTCTTATTACTAAATACTGTTCATAGATTAATTATTCTACATCTTTATTTATTAAAATAATTATCAAATAAGTACATATTTTATATTCATAACAGATTTAGCTTAAAACCGATACAACAAATGCAGTTTCTAATAAAACATTTGAATTTGATGATCCGGAAAAGCTAATATTTGCTTGTTTGACAGAATGGACCATCCCCAACGTACGCTACTGACCGTCTACAACAGTTCAGTGAGCCCCTGAATCGGTTCGCGCCCATGAATGGTAAGTAACGCAAATTTTTATAAAGAAACAACTGATTTTTAGGTTATCCAAATGTCAAATGAATGTTTGCGAGTTAATTTTTAAAAATAGAGCTTTATTATAGGGTAAATGTCTTAACTAGAACCGGAAACTATTAAGTGGTACTCTCTGGAGGATACTAGACTAGTGAGAAATAGATTTAACACCCCTGGTACAATTTTAAGTGTCCGTAGAAAGGACACAAATTTTCACTTAGGGAAAGATTGTTTGTTATAGTCGGAAATATCGCTTTATTTTGACAAGTCTTTAACGAAGAGCCCCTCTTTTGCGTTCTGCTACCTTGCCGCCTTTTAAAATAGCGACTAATAGCACTCAACACTAACACACACACACACACACACACGTCGTGAAAAGATTTCTGTAGCGCGGCATACAACTGCCTCTTCTGTCAAACATTCTAACAAAAAGTATAACTTGCAATCTACAATATGTATTTACACGATATAAATACACTTAATCCAAACACCAGAAGTGATATTTAAAACCCCCGTCTACGCCAATGTACGGCACAAGCGTACGTTTCAAAGAAAAAAACACACGATATGTAACTGCCTTTGATATCGAAACGACAACGTCAAATTGACCATGTTGCCCAGCGGACGCGATTGATGTGAAGTTTGCACGCTCGCATTGCCAACTGTAGACACAAAAAGCACTAAAAGTCACCAGGCTAACTTCAGTGTGTATGCTAATTGTATATTTTTAGGATGAAACAGTACACTTGCTTACTCGTGTGTGTGTGTTTGAACAATATCCATGTCTATTTTAACATTAATTACTTGCTGCTTTAATTGTCGCCGCTGATTTTGGGGCCAAATTTTAATTAATCACATAAAACTGATGAATTATTGCAACGGGTTTTGTGCAGTAGTTATTTTGAAGATTACAGAATGTAGAGGTTTGAACTAACTTTAATCTATTTTAATCATAATTAGCAATGAATTGCTATGAATTTTAATAAAGAAAATCTACCTTTTATACATTTATTTTGTATTTTGATAAATGGTAGCGTGTGTATGTTGGTTTGACGTACGTCGCTGGACAGACGGTGGCACGCTCTGGTGGTCGGTGTCGCGACTACGGTGGCAAATCATACTTGCGATGTACGCTAACACACAGAACCACTAATTAAACAGATCTGACACCTGTTTATGAAGTATTCATAAATTATTTCGCCATTTCTGCAGTTCATTTTAATTGGAAACATACAGCCCAGCCAAACGGTGCTTTCAGATTCGATTATCCGGTGACTACAAATCAAAGAGACCCTCCCTCACCCCCCTGCATTTGGCACAGTCAGGACCGTATCATACTAAATCCATCAAGCTATGCATTCGACATCGAAAAAAAACTAAATATATTGTATGTATACGAACGTCAAATTGTAACATTATACATTTCGAATATCTATTAACGAGTGGGGCGTGTCCTGTTTTACAAGTGGGCGTGTCCAGATCATATCGTAAACAAGCGTTCGTCCCCTACCCCACCTGCGGTCCAATCACGTGCGTGTATTTTATTTACGGGGCGTGGCTGCGCGCGTTTTGTTGATGTTCGCTTGTTGATGCATTTTTTGCTGTTTCTTTTTCACGGGTGTCTTCGATAAGTTTACGTTTCCTGTAAGGCGAACAGCAGTTCTACCAACTACTGCTACTGTTGGCTACATATCTCTTTAGTTGGAGGACGATGTTTAAGATTTTGTCACATAAAATACCGAGAGTTATATTGAAAACATACTCGCCTGTCACTAGGCACAAGCGAGCGGCACCCATACTAACACACCCCCGGCCTGGTGTGGATGGACGAGTGTACCGCATACCTCACACTGTGCACCCGAACTACAAGTGACATTTAAAGATGTTTTCTCATTTGTTTCACGAATTGATGACCATTGCCTACTATGTTTTACAACTTTTGAAGTGTATTTTTAAAAATTCGTCTGCAGATAATAAAAAAATTTATATATATATATATATATATATATATATATATATATATATATATATATATATATATATATATGGGTGACCCATCTGTGAATGCTCACCATTGGAATCTCCGAAACTATAAGAGATACAGGGTCGGTTAAATTAGACAAAAGTTGCGTATTTATGGGCCGATGTTGATGGCGATTTTGTATTTTGAAAATATTGCATGGCTCACTAGATAATGACAAAAGTGTGATTTTCTTGAATTTTTATTTTACTTTATAAGTCATAAGGTTTTGGAAATATTGAAAAAAGCTTCAAATAAATATTTTAGTATAACTAATAAGCCTTTTGATGAATCATATGAAAATTTTTTTTACTAGATATTGCCGAAGTTACAGCCTGCAACTTTCATTTTTTAAATGGGAACCATGGTTAATTTTAATCCAGTTCAAAAGTGCTATTTTTTCTCTTTACAATGATGTATTTGTTTACCTAAATATCTTTTTTAGTTTCGAAGAAAAACTAAAAAGTAAGATAAAATGAATGATTTTTGTAGTTTGCCACGAAAATTTGGTATAAAACAACTGCATCTAAATATGTTATGTACGTGCAAAACAATTGAAATTCAATAATATTTGGTAAACGAAACAAAAGTCGTTCCGTAAACTGAAAGCTAGTAGACAGATTCTCGTATGAAACCCATACCTACATAAATTATTTTTTGTCTCTAATCTTTTGTTTACCAAATATTATTGAATTTCAATTGTTTTGCACGTACATAACATATTTAGATGCAGTTGTTTTATACCAAATTTTCGTGGCACACTACAAAAATCATTCATTTTATCTTACTTTTTAGTTTGTCTTCGAAACTAAAAAAGATATTTAGGTAAACAAATACATCATTGTAAAGAGAAAAAATAGCACTTTTGAACTGGATTAAAATTAACCATGGTTCCCATTTAAAAAATGAAAGTTGCAGGCTGTAACTTCGGCAATATCTAGTAAAAAAAATTTTCATATGATTCATCAAAAGGCTTATTAGTTATACTAAAATATTTATTTGAAGCTTTTTTCAATATTTCCAAAACCTTATGACTTATAAAGTAAAATAAAAATTCAAGAAAATCACACTTTTGTCATTATCTAGTGAGCCATGCAATATTTTCAAAATACAAAATCGCCATCAACATCGGCCCATAAATACGCAACTTTTGTCTAATTTAACCGACCCTGTATCTCTTATAGTTTCGGAGATTCCAATGGTGAGCATTCACAGATGGGTCACCCTGTATATATATATATATATATATATATATATATATATATATATATACATATGTTGGCTGCTGTGTGTATTTTTGGCATTTTTTATATCTTTCACTTACTTTTTAAATATCTGCCAAGGCGGGGTGTGAGGTTAAGTGATATTAAATCGCTATTAATTTTATGTACTGTTTTACTACGACTTTTGCTAGTTTATATTTAGATTTAAAAAAATATTCAACGAAAATATACGCGATCCAGTACAATTAGTGTCTATGATTTTAATATTGAATGTTTTACTGGTTTGGGATCTGTTTTAAAATATACACAGAGCCCCCGGATATGTTTAAATCTAGTAGGCTGTGTAAATCTACGGCGTGACAGCTCTCTAGATCCTAGTGAACTGGCATATTAACACGAAACGCGCATTAAGTCACGGACTTGTCTGTTTTACGTATTTAAACATAAAAATAAAATATTATCTTAAGATGTAGCACAACTTGTTGTACGGAATGTACACAACAATCAATTGTTTCATAAAGAAAACAATCGCTGCGATGTTGTCTTTGTTTTGATTGGTGGAAAACAAAACATTCGCTTCGCTATTGTCAAGGGTTGTTTTTGATTGGTGCAAGCTGAAACAGTTGAAATGCGCGCGCATATTCAAACATCAACACTACAATAACATACAAACACCGTATTACACGGTGCTAAATCTGTTTGCGCAGGTGTAAATCGCTCTTTAACTGATACACATAGCGATGTTATTATAAAATAACACTTCACTGATAGTATTTCCATCGTCACGCGACAAAGCCAAAATAATTTACGTTATGTACGCGGTACAGCACCGTACTGGACTGAAAACAAACAACAACGTATTATTAATACACACAAACTGGTACGATATATCTTCGTATAAAGCTCGGTATACACTGTCACCTGGAATTTTCTGTATTAACGTATTTATTTTTGAACATGTAGTTACTTTAATCGCAAGTAATTTATCAGAAGTCTAACATCGGTCCACTAATAACTGTAGAGCGGCAAACAGTTTATGCGTAGTTTAACATGTGTGCCGCACGGCAGTCTGTTGTTGGACAGGGTATGAACTAGCTGTACTATAGATAGACGTACGATATTCATGTGTTCTACTGGTCATAGCTATCTAGATGAAGATATGTTTTAATGATTGGCGAAATGAATTAATTTTAGCCATCTACTGTACGATTTAGACACTAAAATATACTAATTTTAACTGCATTCGATTTATTCTGTGGTAAATTGAATTGAAATTGTAATATTTCATAATTTAAAAATAAGTTTTGCTGAATATTCTGTCAGTACGTGCCTGTTAAATGAATTTTAATTTACTGTTAGAAAACGTACGCCAAAAGGAATCGCAGTAGGCCGCGGTCGCAGTGAAGAAAAAAGAATTGAAAAATCGTGTGTAATAAATTTTGGAAAAGACAAAAATACTGGCATAATATTTTAACGCCCACGTGATTTTCAAGTCTCTAATCACCAGTGGCCCAGTCGCAATTACTAGACGAACGAGAGAATCATATTTACTCCATGTCTTAAATCATTCGCGACTCGTCATTTTTTGTTTGTCAGAGAAAAAGTTCTTTGATGTGTTATGAAAGTCGTTGACAACACACAATGAATTGTATTGTTTGTGGAATTACGTAAGCGAGTTGTGCATTCAACAGTTAAATCGTAAATATAACGGGCGAGAATATTATAAACTTATGTAACATTCAATACGTTTCAATTTTCTTAAAATATCGAAATGTCAAACTGAAAAACATATCCCCTGAGCGTTGGCAACCCGCAGTACACACTAGTCAAACTGGTTTCTTAATTTGCAGTGAATTGGTCATGTAAACTGTCAAAATCTAATCACTGTAATTTCAAGTGTAATTTATTCATTTCCAGGTTTCGAAACAACACAACCAGCAGCGAGTACAACTTCGAGTCTGGATTGTTTGAATTTAATAGTGCAAAGCATAACCAACAACCAGAAATCACTTGATACCCAACAACCAGAGCCAACGTGATTCCACCAGCCACAATGAAATAATAACTTGTGACATATGACTAAATAATTTTTATTTAATTCAACATTATATTATAATTGTGTACAATAAAATAATCACCTTTTACGTATAAGCGTATCTCAAGTTATATATAAATATACATACACGTACGTATATGTTAGTAATAATGCATTATTCGCAATCTGACATTTGTTTTGAGGTTATCAAAAATGTTTGTGAAAATATTTATATTCTGTTGTATACACACATATATATTAATTTTGGAAAATGAAAAAAGAAAAAGCAGACTACGATGATAGGCCTTTGTGTTTCCTTTTGATCCGTGCGTACGGGCCAATCTCGGGGTCCGTTATAAAATCGTACAGAACACTTGACCAGGAATTATGTTGCGGTAAGTTGTCATAGTATTCAGGGGCGATTCTTTTTACCTGGCACAAATAATAATATATTATCAAGTGAATTAAGCAAAAATATTAACGGCTACTAAATTATTCTTCTAAATCTGACACTATTACTATTCAAAATTGTGTATTTTATAACATTGCAACAGTGTCAAATTTAGTACAAAAATTTCCTAACCTCAATACCTATGGCACACCTGTCATACAGCGTCGTAGAAAACACGATGAAAAAACAGAACGCATCCGTTATTCAAACCAAAATGACAAATACACAGCCAAACTAACGTAAAATGAGCCACAAAATATACGTGTGAAATGAGACAGCTTCGTTTCATCGTCTTGCTGTGCGATGAAAATAAAAGAGCCGCCATATTTCGTCGTAGACGTATTTTCTACGACGCTGTACGATAGGTGTGCCATAGGGGTTAGTATCGAGCTGTCACTAGCAGTCAAGGTGTGTTTAGGTACCTCTGGTAACCTGGCGCCTGGTACTGCTGGAAAATCATGATGCTCATTGTGATAGCCAACGTTGAATGTGATCCAGTTCAGCGGACCGTAGTAACTGTACGTCTCGAAGCCCTTCTTGAACATATAGTGCTCGGAGATGAAGTGTCCAGCCACCGGATGCAGACCCATCGCCATAACGGAGCCAATAATCAAGTAACCGACGACTCGGCCACCTGGAATAACAGGAAATATATAGGACTTATATACAAGTATAAGTGCGCGCTAGCACCGTATCCACCTTATAGTACTGCAACAATTAGTCAAAGTGTCATATATAAGTGAGGTTATAATCTATTTTTCCTCCGAACCGGGAATAGAAGTCAGCTTCTATAGCGTCAAAATCGTGATAGAAGCAAAGTATTTACTCCCTACGGGACACAATAACACAATTTACCCAGCGGGAGTTTTTATTATAACAAAGGTTTTTGTAAACAAATGTCTGTTGTCCGTGGTACGCGTTGCATGAAAACATTCCCAAAATACGTATTGTAATTTCACTCCGATTTATTATAATTCTTTATTTATGAAATTAAGTGTTTCTACTCCCGATCGCGTGAAAAAATAGTGTATACACCTCGGGACAAATCGCCATTTTTCTCTCGATGTATTTGTAGCGCCGCGCGGCTTCAAATTACACCTCCGGAAAAATAAGACGTTTCTCTTGCTCGGCGTATAATGTACTATTATAGTAAATATAGTGCAGTTCTTACCAAAATAGTACCAGACTATAGCGTCAAAAATCAGTTGTATCACCAGATTGATATACTCCATAACGGTGGGTGCTTTTGGGTACGTGATAAGCGGGCGAAATGCATAGAAAAATGGCTGCAGCAACACCCAACAGAATTTACCAAACGTCGTGCAGAATAGTTTCGCTTCCAATAATGTTGGAATGTCGGTATCCAACTTCTCATCGCCTTGGTACTAGAAAAAATACCGAAAACACGTCGAGTTTGTTCAAAATATCAATGTTTTACTACAGTATTACCCTGTGGTGTTCCAAATGGTACTTTTTGAAACTTATAGAGATCGGAATACCAATCGGGAGATTGGCAAAGAAGCCAAAAAGTCTATTGTGCATTGGCCGAGCATGACCAAATGCTAAATTATGTGAAATTTCATGAATAGCTAGGAGAAAATATTTATTAGTTTATACTATATTATCTGTAAGAGAGATATTACCTACCCAACATTAGCGAATGATTGATAATTCCGCCAAAGAAGTACGCAACGAGTAATGTTACAGGCCATGATCTGTCTTTCATGACAAATAACATCATAAATTGCAATAAAACCATTCCACTTACGACCCATTTGAAATTCGGATCATAACCGAACAATTTCTTAATTTGTGGATATTTAGCTGTAAATGAATACGTGTTTTTTTGGTAATATAATGATGTCATACATGATAAAATTCATTTGATCACAGTTTACTAACCTAAGATTTCTTTCCGTCGACTTGCGTGTGGCTCTTCTGTATATGTCCACTCGAAGTCTGTACGTGAAACATGTTGTCCCATGATGTGTACTGAATGTGCGTTTAATTACCCTGTCACTTTGCAATTGTTCTACAATGTAAAAAATACCGGTAAGTTCTTTGGTCTTGTGATTAGATAAAGCTGGACCCTCCCACTAGCTGATTTGAATAAAAATGACATTTGCGCACGTATACACCGTTTAACAAACAATCCCGTTAGACGACATCAATTTACTAAATCGCTCACACACTTAACGATAACGAGCCTCAATGATCAATAATGCAGCGCTCTTTTTTTATTGTACATATTGACATTCCGTGTAATAACCGCTGGAAAACTATTTATTTGCTGGTAGAAATGTTTTAGGATAGGTAATAGATACTGGATTTTTTTGAAACGAATGTTTACTGAACTGAATTTATTTACATAAGATATACATATTTCACAAATCAAACATTATTTACGTATTATTTGTTTATATAATCAACATGCATTGGCATTCTAGATAGATATTATATTTATATGTCTAGCAATGAATTCATTGGCATGGATTTTTGTGTAGTGGTATCTTGTCAATCCAGTTGACAGTTCCACTTGAGTTCCACGTTTGCTTTTTGCCAAGATGGTGGACGAAGGTACTAGAAAAACTTTGAGCAGTATTCCGCTATTACAAACTAAAGCAGGCCCCAGAGAAAAAGATTTATGGGCACAGCGATTAAAAGAAGAGTATTTATCCCTAATCAAGGTACATTTACAACTTGTTCCGTTTGAATGATTTCCATATTAACCTCATTGCACCATATGTCAAAACATATTTTTGACATAATTTTACTTTTCTAGTACGTGCAAAATAATAAAACGGCCGATAATGATTGGTTTCGGCTAGAATCGAATAAAGAAGGAACCAAATGGTTTGGCAAGTGTTGGTATGTTCATAATTTGCTCAAATACGAGTTTGACGTCGAGTTTGATGTAAGTACCAATTGTTTCTGTCGCATATGTTGTTTTGTTCTATAAGAAAAGTCGATTATAGATTCCTATAACATATCCTCATACTGCTCCGGAAATCGCCTTACCAGAATTGGATGGTAAGACGGCGAAAATGTTCCGGGGAGGTAAAATATGTTTGACAGATCATTTCAAGCCACTGTGGGCGAGAAATGTGCCCAGATTTGGGATCGCCCATGCAATGGCACTTGGGGTAAGTTCAATAACTATCCACACGCTCCTGAAAATTCTATATATTATGTTTATTTTAGTTGGGTCCTTGGCTGGCTGTGGAAATTCCAGATTTGATTGAAAAAGGTGCAATACAATATAAAGAAAAGACCGAAGCAAGTTAATGCAAATTGTATTTTATATTTTAAGACATCTTGCATTTGATTCTATGTGCAATGGATTATGTATAATGAATTATGTGTATAATATGTGTTAAACAATATTAATTAATTATCGCTTTATATTTTGTAATAAAACTCTTTATTTCGAAGAACCGTAGTTATTGTTTCCAATAAAATGCCTTATCGAATGTTTTATCCTATAATTATTTTAATAATATTGAAATTATATAGTTTTTCTAGTTACATATTATTCTTTAGTTAGATGGATCTAGTTACATTTGTTCGATTGGCAGTATTGTATGTCGGATAATACGCTAACACTTTCACAATTTTCTTGTCAGAATGTTGAAAAATTGCGGAAAATCAAATGGCTAACACATTTTTTGGTTTTAATACTGCATTGAATGTAAGTAATATTTTATTTTTGTACAGTACACTACTACACATTGCATTTTACATAATTGCAAATCGTTGTTTTATAAATGGCTACCTGAATTGTAGTATTTTATTTTTAAATACATTTCAAACTTGTTGTAACGTATTTTTGCTATTTGTTATTACTATCTTAATCCTCAGATTGTTTATTATATTTCACATTTGTTTTGGTTCATTTGCTGTTGCATGTGTTTCGATTTTACGTACAGTTCTAACGTGTATATTAGTGTTCCAGAAGTTTTCGCGGCATTCCTACTACTGTATTACTTAGTTTTATTGTCCAATACACTATATTCTGTTAAAAACTAGCGGATAACAGTGTTATATTGTATAATTTCTGAACAAATGTTTGATGTAGGATCATGGTGAGAGGTTAGGTTCGTCTCCGGAAGATATCGAAGGTTTAGAGGCTGAACAGGAGTACGATGCGTTGAACGATGAGACCTTTGGGGCCATCGGTGATGAGGCGGAGCTTGACGATTGGGAAGTACAGCATGAACAACTCGCTGAAATTGCCGAAAGTTCCCGGCATAGTAATGATATAGGTATGTGGCACAAACATATGCAAAACACAACATGAAATGTCAAACAACATACATCACATGATTTCCAATGAAACGATATGTTTATCGCATGTTTACATTGTATTTTAATACCTGCGCCACAATCAAGTAGCCGATAAATAAGTTTAAGTGTCATTCATTACCATGGTGACAAATTGATCTCGATCGAAAATATTTTGTTTATTCACCATCCCGTTTCCATAACAATGAGTTGAATTTTGTTTCTCAATTCTTATTCTTATTGTTTATGACAAGATTGACAATATGTTTGTAGAATCATTTCTCGATAATTTGGGGTTAAACGATGAAGAGTCGGTTATTTCCAAGGATAAATCCGTCTGGGCGTATAACAGCGATTTGAAAAATGGCGACAAGTTGTCGGATACTTTGAATGAATCGATTCTGGATAGTTCTATCAAATTATTGGTGAGTTTTTGTTAACCTGTTGTATTATTGCGTGACATTATAACTTATGTTTTATTCTATATGTAGCCGCCTTTGTTACAAAATGACGCCAAATTACACACAATCGGCTCTCAGCATCCGCATTTGTTCCCCGGTCAATCGCATTCTCGGTTACCGAATGTCACCAACCAAGTGCAGCCGAAACTGCGGACCGTTGAAGAGTTGGAACGCATGTTGCTTAACCAGTCGCAACCGGCTATACCGCAGCACCAATTACCGCCACAACACAATAACCACTCACAACCGGTCCAGACGAACCATCAACCACTACCACAACAAATCTATCCACAACAACCACACGGATACAAAGATGTAAGTAGCGTAAGACCAGCGCTTAATGTCAACTCGAATAACGCTGATTCGATCTAACGCGGTTTTTTCTGTGAACTTTGAAAAAAGTGCCAAATTCACAAGGATTCGTTAGAACGCGGCTTTATTCGGAAATTATGGATCAATTTATAGAAAATAACCTTAGTATTAAACTGATCTCGTATAACGCTGTTAAATTTAGCGCTGTGTCTGCGAGAACACGCATTGAAAGCGTTGAGCGAAATCTTACTGTATATGGAATGATTATAAGAACATAGAATACTGTTTGGGAGTTGAGAAATGAGTTTCAATCAACAGTTTGCGCTATAATTTGTCTTTTGGGGTAGATCCCAGGCCCACCGAGGTATCCACCGGGATTCCAACCCATGGTACTTCCACCAGGCGGCCATCCACCGCCGTTATGGCACCTCCATCAGCACCACCACGGACACCAGATGCCACCAGGTCTGGTACGGATGATGGGCGGGCCGCCGCCCGGTGCTAGAGTACCACCGCCGCATCTACTGCCCCCTGGCGGCCCCGCACCGCCACCAGGCTTCATGTACCCGCACCATGGACCGGGATTTCCGGTAAAACTAACGCTTTATCATACTGTTTCATTAGCCCGGATAATTATTAATGTTTATACGTACATAACATCACGCCTGTCCTATTACTTGGGTAGCAGACCATTTATATCACCCACAACCACCTTGTAAAATACTTTTATAGTCAACAAAACACTACGTAGTTTCTGCGACATGGACTATGTTTGTGAGGAATTAATACTACGCTCTTGTGAATAGATGAATCCACATTTTAACTTCCCGCCACCGCCACGAGTGGGTATGCCGCCGAATATGCAACAGAACCGCAATAACCAGTACAACCGACAGCGGCTCGACTCGTACAAGGGCCGGGCCGAGCACCAGGGCGGCCCGGCAGAGGTCAGGGACGAGTACGCAGGCCTGATGAACAACCGCGAGAAACAGTGGCTGCTGAATATTCAGCTGTTGCAAGTCAACACCGGTACACCGTACTTCGATGATTATTACTACATTGTAAGTATATGAGCCCGTAAAATCTCTGTGCGAGTTCTGCGCTAACGATGCGTCAGTTGCCGCCGACAATTCCATCGATTGTCGGACTTTTTTTCATCGATTGTTGAACTGTTTTTCATCGATTGTCGGACTTTTTTCCATGGATTGTCGAACTGTTTTCCATGGATTGTCGAACTGTTTTTCACCGATTATTTACGTGCTGCAGGTGTTTAAAGAACGACAGGCGAAGAACAAGGAAAACGTGCCGGAAAATCGAAACAACCAGCGCTATCACAACAACCGCTATCAACAGCACGGCCGTGACGGTAACGCAGGCCATCACCATAGGAACCAAGGCCAGGACAACAGGCAACAGGATGCATCGCAGAATCCGCTCAACAAGAAGGTGTACACTCCGCTACAGTTTGAGAATTCGCTGGGAAAATTACAGGTAAACAATGTTGTGAACTGGTGAGACACTTTCGGCGATGGTGTAAAATGTTTGCGTGCAATTTTAGTTCGGTTCTGTAACTGCACCGCGCAAGATAATCGACATGGATATCATCACGCTGGAGAAAGATTCTGAAAGTACGCAGAGTTCGCGTGATTCACGCAAAACCAAGCAACTCTTACTGGAGCTAGAGGCCCTGTACACGCTCATCCTGAAGGCAGAAGACTTAAAGAACCCAGTGGCGATAAGCAATAGCGAGAAATTACTGGTAAATTACTGAAACATACGCAATGCTCTTCCGTGGATAAACTGTTTTGCTCTCTGCTAGGAACTAAAACAGAAACAGCGACTCCGAGAAATGGACGCGGCACCCACACCTGAGCAGAAACAAGAAGTACTGAAGCTGCTGCAGCAGGAGAGCCTGGCCCCGCCTGAGAATCAAGCCGAACTGTTGGGCAGGATTGTTAGTGTACTGATGCAGGACGATAAGTTGGCCAGTTTCGCCGGTATCCGTAAGGGCAAGGTAAACATATGTTTGTTGGAAGAGTAAACAATGGTGTAATCAATCTGTATACTTGTTTCCATAGATGTTTTTACTGCGAGTGCTGCCCCAGCTGTCACCTGAAGTTTACCAGGCTCACCTGGTGGAGCTCTGGGAGAAGTTACTGTTAAGTATTCCACTGATAGGACGACGAGACACCATTGGTGACAATATTCTGCCACGATTTTTCCCCAACTTCAAAAGGCAAGTTACTCGTTCGTACTCATTTGTGCCGTTTGTGTTACATTGAATGTTTTTTCCCGGCAGATTTCTCGTCGCAACCGACCTGGATCAGATCTTAGACATAGTATCTAGTTTAAAAGAGGTAGTTAAATTAGAAAATAGTCGCAGTACGCCGCTGAGTCATCAGAGCAAATCGCCGCTGCATTTTATCCTCTCAAATAAGGTAACACAGCTGGTTTACGTGTCATTTGTTGTTGTATTAATTCATTTGCCGTCTACAGTTCGGCATATCAGCAGTATCTGCAATACTACACCGTGTCGAAACGCTATTGGACACGAGCACCGAGAAACAGGCCGCTGATTGGTCGCATTTCCTCACCAGCCTGGTGGAGACGCTCGCATTGGCCGGGCCCGCCCTGGTGCAACCACTGGAGCCAATCACGGAACAGATACTCAGCCGACACGTGGACAAACATGGCGGTTTGTCGCAAGACAAAAGACAACTGTTGGAGAAAACATTTGTTGATTCAAACTGAGAATTACACATAGAAACAAAACAAAACAAACAAAAAACACTTGCAAAAATAATGAAATTTTGACAAAACAAAAACAACAAAAAAAAAACAAACAAACAAGAAAGATATTTTCTCTAGTTTTCTAAATGATTCGTAGTCGTTTACATTTTTATTTTGTACAGTAAATTCGGCGGACTGAACACACAACGGCAAAGTAAATAATTATGATTTAATTTTTAATGAATTAACCTTATGACCGTATATGTAAAGTATATGAAAGAAAAATATATAAAAAAGAGAATACATTTTACACTTGTAAAATAGTAGGCATATATTATATTTTAATTAGCATTATTATACACACACATTTATGTTAAAAGCGGATGCAATAATTTATGAAACGAGCTTTTTAAAATCATTACTTAGTTTACAAATCAATTCATTCTGACTGACCTAAATACCAGTTATACTGAAATTAATTACAATATCAACAACAACAAATAGTTTCATTCACTTGTAAATATTTTAAAATTTAGTCTCCTCCATTTTCTTTTTCTACTGTTGTTCATTCACACAACCTGCATATATGTATTCTGATTCAATCGAACGTTTAAATTGTATTTGTTATAATAATGATTATTATTGGCCAGATTGTAGGTTATGTTCTTGGGGAGGTTATGTCTGCATAACAGTTATAAGTGCGCTGTGACATTTGTTTGTTATGCCAGCGCTAAAATTAAAGATAAAGAAGAATCATGTCGCTGACAGTTCAACTACTGTCTACATACATATATATATATATTTCGTTTTTGTTTTCATGTAAACTGTTTCATTGATACTTTTATTTAAGACTGCTGTAACTTGACGCGCGGCGGGGCGGGGCGTATAATTGTTTAACAATCACTCGTTTATTTTCCAAGGCTAATGCAAATAATATTTGTTTTAAAACTTGCATTAGAATATACGACCTGAAATTTGCGTCTCATACAATTACGGTTTTGTTACAATACAATGAGACCCGTAGCACGTATCATATTATTACTATTATCAATTATCATTTATATTAATTAATATTGTATCTTATTTTTTTTTGTACATTTATTAACAATGGCCGAACTATTTGAAAAATTGTTGCTTTTTCTATTATTGTGAAAGTCAAACTGAATTTGTTTTCAAAGTTTGACTAAAACTGTATTAATAAATGTTAGTTTATTAAAAAAAGTTAGTTTTATATTTATTTCCCATAATATCCCTTTTTGTTTTAGTATCACTGGAATAATGTATTACAGCGCTATTGGTTCGCGAGTGGTAGTTTCTGGAACTAGACTATTAGTAGCTTTGACAATTGTACAGTTGGGGATTGCTATAACCAAAAACTTATTAATTTTGTTGCTAATAAAGCGTTTTAATTGGTTAAATTACGTGATAAGCGAATGTCTACGAATAGTTGATGTCTCCAGCATATTTTCCATATAATTACCCATAAAATATATTGTGTGTGCGGCTGTATGTGTGTGTATATACAGTTTCTCCTATGTGGGTGTCAATGAATAATGCTGCAAATGTGATAAAGTGACATATATCTGTTGTTTCCTGCTCTCTGTGGAATTATCAATAATTGTAAGTGTTCCCAGTAAATGAGTACATCCCTGTAACGTATTTGTCTGGTGTACGTAGAACGCAATTCAGTTATATGTATGGATTGATGGATTTGCTCGTAATACTGATGCCTCTGATAACGTGATTTTGACTGATAAAACTGTATACTTGTCGTGTTATCAGCGAGAAAACTCCCAAGCAGACAATCCAAGTGTATATTTACTTTCATTTCACATAAAGGTTACATTCGCCTGTCCGTGCTGTCGTGCTAAATTAAGCCACTGCCATATCATATTATCCGTGGACGGTATGCGAATTTGATCTTTATTAATTTACGACTTGAATCACTTAGAAAAATAATCTAGTGTGTGTGTGTGTGTGTTAAGGAATAATAAATAAATTCACAGTTGCAAATATAGAACATTCATTTTGATAAGTGAAAAATATCTGAACAAAAAAATTCACAATAAATTTGTGTAAAGAAATTTTGGTTGCATTATGTCATATTATTACATATGTGTGTGTGCGTGTGTGAGTCATCAGCGGTAATATATGGCCTTATTATATAGATATATTTTAATCATTGAAATCATCAGTGCTTGATTATTATCTCATTCGTCCGTTTTTCTGCAACAGTATTGTGTCAGTTCATCACTAGCCTTGTGTTGTGTTACAGAATCGTTACCATCGTGCAGACGTAACATGGATCGGTCGTTTAAATACTTTTACAAGAAAATCAAATTAGTTTTACACATTGCGAGATGATCCAGCAGTACTAAACATGTGAAACAGATACACACACACGATTGTGAGGCATCGTAACGAACGCGAAATAACCAACAAAAAAATAATTCGATAGATTTCTGTCAAGTGTACAGAGTACACATACAAATATATATATTTCACAGATTCGTTATTTCACACACACACACACATCGTTCTATATTTTCCTAGCTAGTTACATTGTTAAATTATTGCACCTTTTATATCAAAAAAATGGCACACTCGAGTTCCGAAGAGAAGAAGAAATTTTTTTGTCGTGAATGGGCGTTTCAAAAACTATCACATTGTCTCGACCAGCGGCCGATATCCAAGACTTGTGGGGCCCTACTATTGGGGGGGCCCGGTTGTGGCAAGACCACGTTCTGTACGGAACTCTGTTGGCCCACCCAAGGGCCCTCGGGCCGTCAACAGCGTGCCCTGAGTCGTCGGTTGTTGGGTTACCATTACTTGTCGGCCCAGCACGAGCGGAGTTTGTCGTTGAGCGAGTTTATACGTGGACTTGTCACTCAAATACTGAACCATTCAACCGAGAGCCAACGAGAACGTAGTATAAGAAGACGGCTAGCAGCTGATGCAGTACGATTACGAAACCTGGAAGTCTCGTCGCGCACGGAAAGTGACAAGACTCCGGAGAATATCACACAGAACTCGCGCAATCTGGACGACTTAAACTACGGCAACATGGCCAGTTCGTTAGAGTACACGCTGAGTCCGACGTCCAAGCAGAAATTGAAAGATCTCTCGGACACAACACGTAGCAAATACCAAGACGATCAACATGGAATTTACTCAAATGTTGGCTTGTCGTCCGGGACAGAAAATCTGTTGTCTCCATCGTCACAAGATCGTCGATTGAATCCCGATTCTAATTTCGGAACCCCACCTATCCCAACGTTGCCCGTAAATCCACGCACCCTGATTGCAGATGCGTACTTGGAGAAATTAAAATCCGACCCCGAGATCCAGGTGGCGTTGCGGTCGAAAAACATCGAGGCCAACCCGGATGATTGTCTGAAACGTGCACTATTGTTTCCCTTGCTCGAAATCGATCCGCCGAAAACGTCCCTGTTCATTTTGATCGACTCCATCGATGAGTACAGCTTCGTGTACTCGAATTCGACGCTGACGCGGCCGAAACCTCGCGAACGGTCGACACAATCTCGCACCATTGCAGAATTGTTGGCGAACCATCATCACTTGTTCCCGCAGTGGTTGCTGCTGGTTTGTACTGCACGCAAACAGTCTCGGTCCATTGCGAAAATGTTCACCGGCTTCCGTAAGCTGAGCCTGGACGATCTGCGAAAGTCTCAGGTGGTACGCGACGTCCAGCAGTACATATTGGCGCGGCTGGACGAGGAGAATTCGTTGCGACAACACATCAGTCGCGATACCGCTGAAATGCTCAATCAGCTGCACATCAAGAGCAACGGTTGCTTCCTGTACCTGGAGAAAGTGCTGGACGGTGTCTCCAATAACTTTATCGTTCTGCGCGAAGTCAAGGAAATCCCGGGTACGTTGAACGGCTTGTATCTGTGGCTGTCCCAGCGGTTATTTAATCGTAAGCAGTTCACCAAAGTGCAGCCCATACTGAACGTGATCCTGGCGGCAAAATGTCCTGTGACACAGTCACTGTTGTACGATGTTATCAAGACGTACTATCCGAACATCTCGCTGGATAGTTTCAACAAACGGTTCGAACTGTTGCGGCGCATTCTGCTGATCTCAAAGCACGGTACCATCAGGCTGTTTCATCATTCGTTCGGTGAATGGCTGCTGGACATTAAACATTGTACGCAGAAGTATCTGTGTAATATTTTCAAAGGGCACGCTATACTGGCGATGTACTATACTGTGCATGCGAAAACGTTAAATGTACAGGAGATCTACGATTATGCGTATCATTTGACGCGTACCGAACAGTTTCTGGTGGATAAACCCGTGGAAGAGTGCCCGAAGATGTTGTTGAAGATGCGCAAAACCCGGCAGCTCTCGGAGAGCAGCTCGAATAAGCTGAGTAGCGGCGCACGACACCGCTCTGATATCCCGTACTCGGATCTAAAAGAAGAGTCGTACAGCGGCGAGAACAGCAAACACTCTGACCCGAAAACTATCGGGTTGAATCTGATGCAAAACGTTGACTTGAACGACAGTTTCAACGAGAACTCACAGTTCATCCAAAGTCCTACGTCGGATTTCGATAACAAACTGGAAACAGAGATACGGAACTTGGTAGCTTGTGGTGGTGTGCCTTCTGAGTCGGAGTATATTCAGGTGTGTTCGCTGCAGAATCCTCTGGTGCCGAAGACATCCGACAGTCTGATGGAGACGAGTCTGTCGGAAGCGCGCAGTTCACCGGTGGACGTTGACAAGTCCGCACTGGACATGCACAGTCTGGTGTTATTGTGGATGATCCTTAGCGGATGCAGTGTGGAAGAGTGTGTTATGGATGCGGACGCAACTGTGAACTATGGTGTTGGATATCCTGTGGATCAGAAAGTGCTACGGCTGCTGTTAGAAGCGGGCGCAACCGAGCAGACGGAAACAGATGATTGTGATTGTGAATCTAGTCAGGTAAATACATTTCGTACTTATTCCACATCTACTTATTCATGTCCGGCTGCTTTAATTAGAGGAATCAATGAAACAATTGTCACTTCTAACTTTTAGATGAATCTTACGATGAATAAACTAATCAATTCATTCGTTTGTAGCTCAGAAACTAATAGATTAATATGTTCGCTATGTTTGTAGCTTTCTGTGGTGTCCTCTTCCGAGCCCAGTCCGGAGCCGCTGTTCGATTTACGAGACATGCACGGTCAGGCAGCATTGCATGTGGCAGCCAGGCTAGGTCAAGCTCAGCTTGTCAAGGTACTACTCTTAATCGCAGCGCTCGCCGCCTGTGGCTAAAGCAATGTTCTCGTCTCACCAGGTGTTGCTGGACGCCGGTGCAGATGCTAATCTAGCCGACGCTGATGGTTGGACCCCGCTGCGAGCGGCAAGCTGGGGCGGACACACAGAAGTCGTGGAACTGTTGGTCTCCCGAGGATGCGCCTTGGACAGCACCGACCAGGAAGGCCGAACAGCACTGCGAGCGGCCGCTTGGTCCGGTCATGAAGATATAGTGAAGATCCTGGTCAGCCGTGGCGCGCAAGTGAATTTAACCGATCACGAAGGTAATAGAAATACAGCCAACCCTCGCTATTCGGCATTTCGCTATAATCGCCTTTTTAAATTAGGGAACTATTTCGATTTACGGCTCAGCATGCTAGGTTCGTTACAAAATATGCTTGATTCATTATACGGGTTTACGATCAACTTTTCCAGAACGTATTTGGGCTTTAAAGCGACGGTTGAGTGTACTCACAAGCTTTGCGTGTTTAATATCTTGCAAGTAGAAGTGTTTTCCTTATCGTTTGATATTGTGCAAAAGAACAAGCTGATCAAACAATAAAAACCACAGCCGCATGAATAGTAGTTCAGAAAAATCTTCTCTTCCTTCTATAAAAAAAAGTTTGGTCGTTACGAGTTATTAAAGCTTGGGGGAATCACTGCTCTAGGTGATAATTCTTGTGCAGGTCGAACAGCACTGATCGCCGCCGCTTACATGGGCCACGCAGAGATAGTCGAGCACCTGCTGGACAACGGCGCCGATGTCAACCATCCCGACGCCGATGGCCGAACGGCCCTGTCCGTGGCAGCACTGTGTGCCCCCTCGAACCACGGCTACGCCACCGTGGTCAGCATTCTGCTGGATAAGGGCGCGAAAGTAGACCATCAGGACCGTGAAGGCATGACACCATTGCTGGTCGCTTCATTCGAGGGTCACAAGTACGTAGTCCATGTGATTTTATACTCTATGGTCTTAGAATCATTCCACCAATCTCGCTACAAGGAAACAGCATTTATACGAGCTCATTTTCTATAAATTGATCCATAATTTCCGTAATTGTGTGTGTTCCTTGAACCGCGTTATAACGAATCATCGTAAATTTAGCGCTATTTGGGGGGGGGGGTTCACGAAAATACCGCGTTATATCGAATCAGCGTTAATCGAATGCGCGTAAAGCGAGGCGCCTTACTGTTCGTGTGTACTGTGCAAGTTATCATACGATTTCGTTCCACTATTCGCAGAGACGTATGCGAGTTGCTGCTCGAATACGAGGCCGACGTCGATCACTGCGATCACACTGGCCGCACCCCGCTGTGGGCGGCCGCCTCCATGGGCCACGCCCCCGTCGTTGCTCTGTTGTTGTTCTGGGGCTGTTGTATCGACACGATGGACCAGGAAGGCCGCACTGTGCTGTCAGTGGCTGCTGCTCAAGGTAAAAGTCAGTATCTAGAACCTGGTAGAATCTGGTCTTGCTTGTGTGGTGGCTTAACAACTAACTAAACTGGTAACTGGTGACACCTAGCGGCTGAAAACTGGTACTTGGTGACATCCATCGGTTGAGCACAAAACTAACATCTCAGCTTCGAACCTGTAGTTGCTTCTGTTGGGTGAATGTGTGTGCAACAATTGCAGTACAGTATAGTATAACGCATTAGGCGAAAGAATGTATCCCTTGACAACTACTCTCGTCCTCAATACTACATTTGTTAGTCCTGTAACTGCAGAGAATGCATTGCTGAATTGCTTAGGTTGTGTAGAAGTAGTACGGCTGCTCCTGGACCGCGGACTTGACGAGCAACATCGGGATAACTCGGGCTGGACACCGCTGCATTATGCCGCGTTCGAGGGCCATCAGGATGTGTGCGAGGCCCTGCTGGAAGCGGGCGCTCGCGTCGATGAGACTGACAACGAGGGTAAAGGTGCATTGACACTGGCTGCCCAGGGCGGACACACTGCATTGGTCAGCACGCTGCTCAGTAAACATCATGCACCATGCGATCAAAGACCACATGATGGAAAAACAGCCCTAAGGTAACTATGTTGAACTCTGCCGAAGAGCGCTCGAACCCTATAACAACACACAAATACCTTTCGGATTGAATCGAATAGTAAATTGTGTTGCTAAAATAATATTCAATAAATTACTTCCGATGCTTGGAAGAGGTTAAAAATAAATAATTCTAAACACCGATACTAACACAAACAATCTATTGCTGTGTGAGTTTCAACAAATCAAAGAGTAATTCGTGGTTTGTTCAAAAGAGATCTAGAATACTTTCTGAAGCATTGCCTGCGTTATTGAAGGTTTAGATTGTATATTTCTCTGTTACATAATACAGCAACTGAATGTATTTGTTTGTAGACTGGCAGCGCTGGAGGGCCATTACGATATTGTGCAACTGTTGTTGGCGCACGGGGCTGATATCAACTCTAAGGACGCGGATGGACGGAGCACGCTGTATGTGCTGGCGTTGGACAATCGGTTGGCAATGGCCAAGTACCTCATATCACAAGGAGCGGACGTGGAGACACGAGACTTGGAAGTACGTGAGAATAACTCCGCTCGCTATAAATAATATATCGTCTCTCTGTGTGCTTATGAATTCATACTCTTCTCTCTGTGTGCTTATGAATTCATACTTCTTTGTGTGTGCTTATGAATTCATACTTCTTCTTTGTGTGTACTTATGAATTCATACTTCTTCTTTGTGTGTGCTTATTAATTCATTCTCTCGTCTCCGCTGTGTTCGAACTACCTTCAGGGTCGAACTCCACTGCACGTGTCCGCCTGGCAGGGCCATACAGACATGGTAGCGCTACTCCTGTCGCACGGCAGAGCTGCAGTGGACGCTTGCGACTTGGAGAACCGCACCGCGCTGCATTCGGCCAGCTGGCAAGGACACGCCTCCATTGTCCGGCTGCTGTTGGAGCACGGTGCAGCGCCTGACCATACGTGCAACCAAGGTGCAACCGCTCTGGGCATAGCCGCCCAGGAAGGCCACGAACCGTGTGTAGTTGCGTTGCTCGAGCACGGCGCTGACCCGAATCATTCAGACTCGTGCGGCCGTAACGCACTGAGGGTAGCAGCCAAGTCGGGCCATCGCGGAGTCGTACGATTGTTGGAAGAGTACAACTTGCGGTCGCACAAGATCACACACAACAGCAGCTCTACAAACTCGATTACATCAGGTAAATTTCACTTGAGATACTTCCACATGCACTTTACAACGGATCTAGCTTCTATCTTTACATTCATTCTGGTAGCCTCCACCGCTGAGACTAAACCTTCATCAGCTGTACTGTATCCGGGCTCTACGGAATGGTCCGAACAGCAACGACGATCGTGCGTATCGCTCGGCAACCACAGTTCAAACAGCAAGTCCAGCTCGAACTTGACGGGCAGCAGTCACTCGAGCCGTCATGGCGGCGGTGAGCGGCCGCGCGACACCCAGCAAGCCACCGTTCCACAGCCCATGTCGTTCACGCAACAATTGGAACAGTGTTCGCGCGGTGGCAAGACGAGACCGCTAAGCAAACTGTTGTCCCCGTTACAGAGTGAACCGCAGAGCCCCATCTACGCCTCACCACCGATGAGTCCGACACACGATGCAACTAATATGTTCGGTAAACCACCATTTGAACCTTTGATTCAACACCAACTTGCATTATATTCTGCGATTTCATTCAGGTGCTATGAATATCTACCAGCCCGTGTTGAAACACAGTAACTTTCTGGCAAACGCCGACACACACTTTGCGCGTGATACACATATGCGAATTATCCTCGGTAACAGCAGTCCGGGAGGAATTGGCACACGGCTTGCAAAGAATCAGACGTCAACTGACACCAGCAATACTTGTTCGAGGTTAGCGCACAGATTTCTCTCACCAGCACAAAACATATACACCAAATGATCACTTTGTTTCCGTTCCATAGCAACCCCAAACAGAAACGCAACGGTATTGTGACGAACCCCGCGATGCGATTGGTTGCCGGTGTGAAAAACGGTCTGGACTCGGCCGCTGCGAATCTACGCAAATCCACGTCAAGTTCGAATCCAACCACGAAAACGCATAGCTTTCAGTGGCGAAAAGAGACGCCATTATAAAAATGCTACGCTACCGATCATAAAATAGTGTAACTAGTCAATGCAGAACGGTAAATTAACACAACACTTGATCTGTAACTGTCAAACTAAAACTAATGTTTTTTTTTTAGGTTAGATAAACTACGCAATACCAACCTTGGAAACGCTAAATCACGTATATTTGCTAGTCGAATTATTTAAAGAGGAAACTAATAATAACGATGACGGAATAAGGAAGAGATGGAGTTATTAATGATTATATTATAAAATAATATTTATACTTTTTATTTACATACTTAGCTATTAAGTATGAAAAAACATAAGAACAACAGCAAACTGTAATAATTAATTATTTGACTTGTGTAGGTCAGGCTACCGAACAGTATAATTACTTTACACATACATACACACACGTACGTTACCTTTTAATTATTTAATTTCACAAAATGCCTTTTTTCATTTGAATCAATTTTCTCACACTATATATTTGTAGTATGTAGAATATTGTTGGCCTAGAATGATTATCTATAGAGAGAGATTAATTTTCCTTCATTTCGAAAGAAAACAACGATACAACTAATGATTATATTATCTAATACCTATTTACTACCAACCAATAATACACTTGATACTTTTAGTTGTGTGATATTGCCTTTGTAAAAGTTATATTTTTTATATCTAGTTTATATTATTATTTTGTGAGCGTCAACCAAATACTTATTTATTTTCATAGTTTTTATTATTATTTGTCGATTTTATAAGGATAATAACAGTAGGTTTTTTGTTTAGTCATCTTGCTTCGTTAACATCACATATTGTTCATTTGTAACGTCAAGAACAAACCAACCCCGCCCCCCACCACCAATACGATTATCGCTGCCAATATGCCACGCCCATCCACACACTCCCTATTATTTTTCATTTGTTTTGTTTTTATACATATATATATGCAAAAATCATTGCGACTTTCCATACGTAAATAAGATGGCCTGTATTAAATTATAATTATTTTAGCTGGTAACTATTAAAAAAAAATATGGCTGAATACATTTCAGTTTTTATTATTAAAAATATGATAATAACAATAAAAAATGCACTAAAATATATTCAAACAGTATTATATCTGAAATATAATATGTAATTTAAATAATTATGACTTTTTATTTATATTATTCCTTGTACCTGCTTGTACCTATGATTTTGTGCTTATTTCTAATGGATCCGATCATTTGAATTTCCCGCTACCACAGTTGTTATCCAGTCGGTCTTGGTAGTGTATTCTGAGTTATAAAAATATAAAGTGACAGGTGAGTTCATTTGTAACATTAGAATACAATTAAACACTAGTGATTAGTTAAATAATGTGTTTGTTTCTGGATGTGTAATCAGTTCAAACACTGTACGGCGATAGGAAATGTGTATTATCGGTTTGTAGTTTTGTTTTGACGGTTTTAACCTCTGTTCCGTTTTGAAGGGTAAAGTTTGTTTTACGAAACATGGCAAAAGACGAGGACGATGATAAACTACCAGACAAGGATGCGGCGAAAGAGTTTTACGCCAAGTACGAGCCGAAAGAGATATTGGGCAGGTAAGTGTCGTCGTGTGAACATTTGTGACAAATCTCTTGTGTTTACATCGCACTGTGTAGAGGTGTCAGTTCTACTGTACGAAGATGCATTGAAAAGGAAACAGGTAGAGAATACGCAGCGAAGATTATCGATCTGAGTAATGAAAGTGCTCCGAGCGAAGGCGGGACAAGTTATGAGGCGATTAAACAAGAAATCAGTATCTTACGATTGGTGGCTGGCCATTCGTATATCAGTAAGTGCAGTCCATAACCTCACAAAACGTTCTAGCTGTGCTGAAATGTCAAAACTCCACTGTAATTTTTGTTTCAGTTGAACTTCAGGATGTTTTCGAATCAAATACGTTTATTTTTCTTGTTTTTGAACTGTGTAAAAACGGTGAACTGTTCGATTATCTTACGTCAGTGGTTACGCTGTCCGAAAAGAAGACTCGATACATTATGCGACAAGTTTTTGAGAGTGTACAGTACATACATAACCGACATATCGTGCATCGCGATTTAAAACCCGAAAATATTCTGTTGGATGACAGTTTGAATGTGAAAATCACTGATTTCGGGTTTGCTAAAGTACTAACAGCAGACGAAAAGTTATTCGGTAAGTACTCACAAACTGAACTGTCAATTTTAACTGTCAAAAGTTAGGTTAGGAACATTTACAACTTCGTGTTGTGTAGATTTGTGTGGTACGCCTGGATATCTAGCTCCGGAGACGCTGAAGAGTAACATGTTTGACAATGAGCCAGGATATTCATTCCAAGTTGATATGTAAGTAATTTTTTTCCGACAGTTTCGAATGTTTGCAGAACCAGTAGTACATTACTGTATTGCGGTACAACATACCGAGTAGGCGAATTAATTACTGAATATTTTTATAGCTGGGCCTGTGGAGTTATTATGTATACACTGTAAGTATTACAGGCTAAATAATCCGTCAGTTAAATGATTCATCATATTTTTTATCCGCAGGTTAGTAGGCTGTCCGCCATTTTGGCACCGTAAACAAATGATCATGTTACGAAACATAATGGAAGGCAAATACTCCTTCACATCACCAGAATGGGCCGATATTTCAGGTAGCAACATTTCATAGCCCCCGCAAAATTATCATAAAGTTTGTCCGCTTCCGTGCGGTCGCTTGCCGCCAAGAAAATCCGCAATTGCCGGACTTTGTACCATACAAAATTTTTTTTTTGCAGAACCGCCCAAAGATTTGATCCGCAAGTTACTCGTTGTGGATCCGGAGCAGAGAATATCCATTGCCGGTGCGCTGGATCATCCATTCTTCCAGACTGTTGTGAGTACTAGCTATCAAAAAACATAATTGCACGTTGTTTTTTAATGGAAAAAAAGTACTGATATGAAATTATATATACACATTTTTGTTTAATTGAATTGAAATAATGTTTCTCTGCACTTTTGGGACTTTTTAGTTCTTTCTGTTGTTGGTGTTGGTGTTGTCGCTAGTTTCTTTTTATTTCTCAATGTTGCAGCAACTGTGGGATCAGGACATAGCCCCACTTAAACGCAGTCTGTCAAAAACTTCACACAAATTTAGCCGAATATCGAAGTTAGCTTTGGTAAATAAGGATAATTCTGTTTAATTTTTGTCATCCTCATCATTCGTACCATTAACATATGATTTTTTGTGTGGCTTTTTTAACAAATTTTCTCGTTCGTTTAACTCTTAATTCGTATCGATAGGTTGCCGATTTGAATATTATTCTGTCAAACGCATCCGGGGTGAGTAAAATGTTTAATTCAGGGATGCACAACGTATGCTTGTAAACCTAGAAGCACAATGCTAGATCCATTCACACATAACCTATAATTCTCTACACGATATAAAGTGTTGGTAGCCCTGTAGACTGCTGTCACAAACACACAAATACCAGGCCGCTACTCGGATATATTCAACAGAACTCTGTTTTCCATTGTAGCAATTACAAAAACGCTCGTTTCAACCGAAAAAGAAATTCCAATGGATCGTAATGGTGGTGCGCGCTGTGATCCGGATCCAACGGCTCCGGTTCACGCCGGAAGCGCTCAGTATGGAAGTGGCGTGTACAGATCCGTACCGCATCAAGTTATTACGCAAGGTACGTTTGTGTTAAAATCGGGCGAAATCGAACGATTTTTGATGTTATTTGTGTGATTTCTGTTGGCAGATCATCGATGGCTGCGCGTTCCGCGTGTACGGGCACTGGGTGAAGAAGGGCGAGGGCCAGAACAGGGCCGCACTGTTCGAAAATCTGCAGAAGACCGAGTTGAAGCACATTTACGTGACGAATCTGAGTCGATGATGCGAGAGATAAGTAGCTCTAAAATGTACAGATATTAATTGTTCCGTAGTATTATTGCAATTTCACAGTACTGTCACGCTGCTAACGCGGTAAGACCTCGGTTAGCGCTGTTTGCAGGCAGGGCGTTACACGAAACACCGTTATACGCGGTCACTTTGTATAAATTGACCCCTAATTTCCATAATTGACACAATTATGGAGCGCGTTATAACGAATCATTGTAAATGTTAGCGCTTTTTCGCGAGTTCACGACAAAACCGCGTTATATGAGTGAGCGTTAAGCGAATCAGCGTTAAGCGAGGCCTTACTGTATCAGTTGGCAGCCCTGAACAATGATTTTGATAGTTATCTGTCAAAAAAACACAGTTAGTATAATTATTGTTTTTTGCTGTTGTGTATTTATTATCGTACGACGTTACGTTTCATGACAATTCTAGTGAATCTATTTGTTTAATTATCGATCGCTTCGTTATCGAGCGCTGATAACAGCAGTCGTTGTTATAGCGTAAATATTAATATTTGCAATACTTGGATAGTTAACTACCAATTAAGTAGTTTATTGTTTTTTTTTTTGTCAAATTGACATTACGCACATACCATTATGTTATTTGAAAATATATTTTAATGTTTACATTTTGCTAGTATTTTTATTTTCCCGGCCCACAAAAATCGCAAAATTCAAACGGAAAATATGTTCATATTTGTGCATTCGTTGTGATAATTTCGCCGAGTTTAGTTTCGAGATATAATTTGCGTTGAATGCGGACCTGTGCGCGACGTGCCGGGCTGCACGTGCAGTCTCCACCGGTTGATTACCGCTGTCTGGTGCTCAGGTTGTTATGACAAATCGCGTAAAATGCCGTTCCCTTGTCCGCTCGCCCCGCGCCAAAGCCTACTATCGCCACAGTTCAGCCTCGTACTACTACAAGCTCTATCACTGTATGTGCATGTGTATGTGTGTGTGTGTGTGTGGTGGGGGTAAAACAAGTGATTCCTACAGCATGTGACCCGAGAACACACACATACACAAACAACCGTCACTATTTCCAAACACACACACACACGCTCACACCCATGTGCCTAGCTAGCAATTGTTTCTCCCAAAACAGTTGACGTGTGAGATCGCGGCGCGCGCGGTCTTTTCATTTTGACAGTTGTTGTTGTGTCCGAAGCCGCCTGCGTTTGTTCCGCTCGGCAACTGTTTATTTCCACGTCGCCTGCCTTGTGTGTGTGTGTGTGTGCCGGGTGAACGGCGTTTATCGTTCGTGTTTTGTTTCGCGCAAGCGAAGACCTACGCCCTGTTTGTAAGCATGTCTACTTGCGGCTGCTGCTGCTGCTAGTAACGTTACGTCACACACGTTGTGTGGAACGCTGCGCTCTGATTGGTCGATACAGCTGCACGGCTCCACGTGATTCTGCTGGCCGCACGGCGTGTACCTCGCTTGTGTGTGTGTGTGTGTGTGTCTCGTGCTCTCTCGCTCACACTCGTGCCCGCTCGGGCGGACGGACGGTCGAAGTTTGGTTCTATTGTGTGTTAGTGTGCAGCAGACAGGCGAGTCGAGGTGCAAGCGTGTAGTAGACCGGCTGCGGGAACACTTGGGCACGTACAACACATACACTTGTCGTCGTCAAACCAACGTTCCTACACTCTCATCCTCTCGGATGATTCTCTCTACGCAATTATACTCCCCGCAATACTCGTCTCAGTGTGTCTGTCTGTGTGTGTGTGAATGTGCAACAGTGTCTCTGCGCTAAAAGTAATACACACCTAATCGCGTTGGCTGTGCGGTCGCGTGTACTCTTCTGCTTCAGAATCAACGTCAGTGTTTTGTCCATTATGTGTACAGATACGTGCTCATCGAGTGTGCCGTGGTGTTGATTTAGTGCGTTGTTATTGGTGCTACTACTACTACTGCTGCTGCTGCCTGTGTGTGTATATATATATGTGTGTACGTGTGTCGGTGTGTGTGCGCGGCGCACTCGTCGTACATGCTCATCAAATGTCTCTCGGTGTGACTTATTTAGAAAGTGCGTTTTTTTTTTCCTTCTTCCAACCGCTAACCATCGTTAAATCTTTTTAACGTCAAACCAAATGAAAGATGAAGAAATGCTAACGCATTGACGGGACGAAAACAAGTGAGTACAAATATATTATCTACATTTGTGTGTGTGTCCGTGTATTATTATTTGTTTCATATATTGTCAAGGAAAGTGCCAGACTTTTGTGCAACGGTCAAGATAGGTTAGTGCGTGAAATTATCAGAACGCAGTTTGCATTTACAGTGTAGCCCCGTAATACGTGTGTGTGTGTGTGTGTGTGTCAGCTAGTGGTTCTGCTAGTTGCGTGGCTCGCTCACCACAGGCCACCAATCACACGCCCCGATCGCAGTGACGTAGCACGTGAACTTGACGCCGATTGGCCGACGGCAATTTGCAGTAACGTGTGAGCTTCTTTGTTTGACAAATGCGAGTTAAAATTTATAGAAAATCAAATCGTAGACAGCCGGGCCTCTGCCAGCGAATATTAACCAGCGCTGAAACAAACGAAAAGTGTTTTTTATTGACAATTATTAACGAACGAACTAGTTGAAATTATAATCGTAAATACGAGCAGTGTCTTACGACAGGCGGCCGTATTACACAGCTGATTTGGCCCTCCGGTTTTGCACAAGTGGCAGTTGTAACGTGCATATGTGTGAGTGTCTCGCTTCGAACTTGTTTTTAGGGCGTGTTACCAATGGTAGTTGGTAATAAACAGCATAGTCTCACATACAAGTGTTTAATGAAACCGTGCAGTGACATTATTTGGCTCGGATTTTACACGGTTTAAGAGTAACTGGGCTCGGAATCGGTGTTGATGTGTGCGACTGCTGCTATTGTGACCTTATATCGTGTGTATTTAAGGCGCAGATTGGTCCGCAATCAGCAGCTCACTTCGCACCCGGGATGTGCAAGCATGTTAAAATGATATAGACGGACCGGCAACCCGAACACGGCCGAACTTGTCCGATCGGTACACGTGTTTGGCTGGGGTAAACGTACCCATGGGAGGCGTATGCCACGTGGAGCCCAGATATCGAGGTGTCAAGAGCTGTCTTTGTCGCGTCCAATAAGCAGACTTGTTTCTCGTACGAATTAACGAAATAGTTTCTGAATTATTTACAATCAATGCGCATTCATATATACAATAATAAACGTATCTTGTATTATTTATCCGTCAACATTATTTATTTTTCACGTCTATTGACAGTGTAGCACCGTGGACAGTGCACAGTATGTAAAATAAAAATCACGAAATTAGATTCCAATACGACACAAACAGGTTTAAACCTGAACTTTGATGGATTTTATTGCCTTGCGGCTATCAATAATCACAATTCGCGGACTAATGCGTTACGTCGAAGTTTAGAATTTAAAAACGATTGTTTCATTGATTGCAAATCCGAGTGAGCTGTCCGCGTACGTGGGGTCTATGGATTTTCTGTTGCGCGCCTGCCAATCGACAACTTATCTGACACGAGTGCAGTGCGGGCTGCATGCAACTAGGCGTATTTTTAAAACTGAATCGCATTTTACTACATTTAAATGTTCTATGCACTGGAAACATTTTTAAATCGGGTCAAATGAATTTCACGCACAATGAAAGACATTTTGAATGAATGTATTTTGTGAGTGGCGCGAATTTTGAATGAAATATGCTCAGTTTAATAATGAAACGTGAATATTTTTATCGTTTTTCACTATTATTTGTTTGTCTGTTTAGATATAAAGTAGCTACTTGCGTAGCTCTCCCCCCCCCACCATAATCCTCTATCCGCTGAAGATGAGCCTCGAGACCCTGCTGGAGGCTGCTCGGTACGTTGAGCAACAGGAACTCCAGGCCAAACAGCAGCAGCATCACCAGCAGCACACGCAACCCTCCCAGCCAACGCACGTGCAACCATTGCATCCTCTCCATCGGCCCACATTCAAGATAGTCTCGCCCATACCGATCAGTACACATGCAGCGCTACAAGCGGGCCACCCGCTGCTCTCGCAGTCACCACCGGCCGCCCTGGTGCCGGTTTCCCTGGTCCAGGCGCCGCCCCACACCCACTCGCTGGAGGTGATCTCGTCGACGTCCAGCGCCATGACGCTGGCGCCACCTAGAACACCTGGACCATCGCCCCAGTTGCCGCAAGCTTCGGTGACGTTGGCCACCAACCAACAACAGTTGCAGCAACAAGGTTAGTTACAGTGCAGTCATCATCTGAGTGTTGTGAAGGGTTAAAATTCTGATAGGAGTGTTGTCTAACTCTCCGAATACGCGCTCAAATGCGCATTTTTAAAAAATTTTTCCTCATAATCAGTCATTTTTCTAATCGTTAATAATAGAAGTCTACTTGTTCGCCGCAGACATACCCGTCTCTATCTAGTGTGCGCGCCCGAGAAAGACAAGTGCCAAGTGTCACTCAATCGACGTGTGCCTTGGAATGGGCGGGGCCGCGGTACACGTGATCACATGGTCTGTTGCAAAACATCAGCGCATCAACACTTGTATAGTGTACGCGGCGATGCATATTGTTCATTTGTTTTCGCCCCCGCCCTCGTTACCCCACCTGCTCGTCTGACTTCCCCCACCACCGCCAGGTGCAGCACTTAACCTTCTTTATTTTCCAACGAGGAAAAACAAGCGAATATTACGAATTGTTTTGATCGCAATGTGTGTGCTACTGCGCGTTTGTTTTGTTTTTCCTCGTCACTTTCAATGACACAACAACACAAGCATGGGGAGTGTGATTCACGGAGTAGGCCATGCGCACCCTAGATCTCGTAAAACCGCGGATGACGCGCCACACCGACTGACGCAACATGAAAGTTAATTGACGAATGGAATAGGTTAATATAAGCTTCGTGATAAATTCAGTATTAACAGTTTTATTTTTACATTTCTTTTCTTACTTTTGCATTTTTTCTAGTTATCGAAATAGTTACAAAACCACAACCGATAACCATAGCACCGCCTCAACCAGTGCAACCAGTGGTCAGTAATGGTTTTGAGAAACCGGCCGCGGTCCTTATGGACGAGAACCAACCCGGGACGGACCTGAAGAAACGAGTACATGTGCCGAGCGTGATGAGGTCCGGCACGCGGGAGGTTCACAATAAACTGGAGAAAAATCGCCGAGCCCACCTGAAAGAGTGTTTCGAGTTGCTCAAAAAACATTTGCCGCCGCAACAGGACGAGAAGAAGAGCTCGAATTTGAGCATTTTACATTCCGCACTTAGGTATATTCAAGTAAGTGTCCCGTCACTCTAGATTCGTATTAGTATTTCTTCTATTATAATAATAACTTCTTTATTTAGCAAATTAGTATTGCTTCTGTGGCATCAAAATTGTGACACAATAAAGCATTTACTCCCAGCGGGAGTTTTTATTATAACAAAGGTTTTCGTAAACAAATGTTTGTTGTCCGTGGTGCGCGTTGCATGGAAACATCGCCAAACGCTTCTAAATATTACAATTTCGCGCCGATTTATTATAATTCTTTATTTATGAACTTAAGTGATTCTACTCGCGATCGGGTGAAAAAATAGTCTATACACCTCGGGAGAGACCACCATTTTTCCCGCGATGTATTTGTAGCCCCGCGGGGCTTCAAATTACAGTTCAGGAAAAATAAGACGTTTCTCTCGCTTCGTGAATAATGTATCATTAAACTTCTCCGAATTATTTTGTGAAAGTCGTAATTTTCTCGGCAGGTTTTAAAGAAAAAAGAACGCGAAAATGAACACGAAATGGAACGGCTGGCCCGGGAGAAGATCGCCGCCCAACAGCGGTTGGCAGCACTGAAAAAAGAACTGGGCGCCCAGTGGGACAACATAGACTTCAGCGCGTTACTGCCCGAGCAGAGTGTGATCAGTTCTACCACCACAACAACAACAACAAACGGTCCTCTGGTCCATATCAAACAGGAACGGCACATGGACGTCGAGGACACGATCAGGCTGGCCAACACAACGACCACGACGACCACGGCAACGCTACAGCCTGCCCAACTGTCGGTGCATCTGCCGTTGCCCCAGGTTGGCTACCCTGTCAGCCAGGGCCTGGTGGTGGGGCTGCAGAAAATCGCCCTGGTGTCCAAGAGTCTACCGCTGGTGTCCAGTCCCGTAACGCATATAATCACCGCGCCACCGCAGCTGAATGGAAAGGTACGTATAGTGAACGTGTGTGTGTAGAAAAGTCAAATAAACTCGCCTGTGTTGTTGCGCAGGTGGTACCCCTGATGAACGCCCAGTATCTCATGAAACCCGTTGTTGTTGTGTCGACACCGTCGGCTGCCACTGCGCCCCGACCGAGCTAGCCCCCTCCTAACAGTTACACCTATTCGACGCCCATGGTCCGACACAAATGTCAACAGAATATCAAGAACAGTTGAGTTTCTGTTCATGTATATTGGAGATTTATTGTTTAGAATCATCCAGCATGTGCTGCTGCTGCTGCTGTGTGTTGTGAAAGGCGGTTTGGTGTGACGCTACTGAATTATTATTTTATAAGAACTTTACTGAATGTAATAAACTTCATTAACGTAATTCGGGCCGAAGTTGATATATAATAATTATTATTATATATATAACTTGTGTGTGAGTGTGTGTGTATATATACATTTTACATATTAAATAAAACAGAACAAATTATAAATATACAAGATTGTATATATATATATATATATATATATATATATATATATATATATATATATATATATATATATATATATATATATATATATATATATATATATATATATATATATATATATATATATATATATATATATATATATATATATATATATATATATATATATATATATATATATATATATATATATATATATATATATATATATATATATATATATATATATATATATATATATATATATATATATATATATATATATATATATATATATATATATATATATATATATATATATATATATATATATATATATATATATATATATATATATATATATATATATATATATATATATATATATATATAATATAGAGCGAGAGAGTGAATTTATGTCCAAAATCAGAGTCAACCATGATTCTGGTTTCGAGAAACTTGACTGTAATTTTTTTTATTTCATTCGTAACTCAAGTGACATGATTTACTGTCATAATATTAAATATACATTGTATGAATGTTGTATGTCTGCGTGTGTGTGCGTGTGATTGTATGTAATAAATTATAATTATTGTACATAACGTACCCCCCCCCCTGCCCCCACTTTATGAATATTATTATTATAAACATGATTATTGTATTCTGTGACACCACACCTAATTATTATGTACATATCGGAAGAGTATTATTTATTTTATAATTATTGTAAAAATGCAGAACACGAGAATGTTATTTTATGTAAATATTATTATACATATATAGATATATATTATAAATATATAGCCAGAGAGAAAGAAAGAGAATTAAAACTATACATTCGTTAAAAATATATACATGTTACAAACAATAAAACATAATTATATTTTATGCTTTAAATTCTGTCACTTGTGATATTCGAGAAAGATTTAATAAAACGAGAGAAAAATCTTACTGTCCACAATCATGAAAACTAACCTGTGTCATTCATTCAACCTGAACGGTGGCGCGGGAAATATGAAAGAGGTTTTTTAAAACAGATTTCATTTATTTATCACGGTTTTTTCAGTAACAAATATTTCACAATTACATGCTGCAATAGATTCTTCATGAAACATGAATAACAAATTATATTTAATTCCTCTTCATCGGGAGATTCGCAATATGGAGTTACGATTAAATGTAAATCAATGTTCATTCAAAATGGAGATATTTAATGCGATAACGTACAGATCATAACGGACACTATTAGAAGCAACAATTTGGCTGGTTTCGTTAAAATCGACGATTTTCCACATAATTCTATGGAACTTTCCTGCAACAAAAACATAACAGAATATTTCTCAAGTTACGATCAATCCAACGCCGCTTACATTGATATGAAAATTCGTGCAATTCGCATATCTCCGTCGCGGCAGATCATCTTCACGGATCCGGCACGCCAGTGTCATATTGTAATCAATTTCTTCGGGCACCGGACTGTCCAGGACTTCTTCTACGTCCTTCAGCGCATTGTTATCCATCACCAGCAGAATGAGGTTACTGTAGAGGATTCGCTGCACGATGAACGGTTTGTCACTGCGCATTTTCCTGTTGTACGGACTGTCAATTGTGTTCTTGTAGTTCAGTAGTTCATAGATCCACCGCCGCTCGTCGCACGCGGTCGGCGTCGTCTTCTTGATGATGAACCGTTTGTCAAATTCTTTCTCGTTCTGTTTCGTCGGCGGCTGATTACTCATTACTGTCGACTCCGATGTGCCCTCGTAATCCTGGTTGGCGGTGACGAGATGCAGAAAGTATAATAGGCTGCCGGCGGCCCAGTTTAAAATCTGTCCGATATGTTTGAACGGCTAAGAAGGTAAGAACACAATATTAATAAACACGATACAACAACATGGTTATAGTTATACTGTAAATACGATCACACTTTAGTATATTATAACGCGCAAAAACACATTTTACATCTCATAACCTAACTTTATACTAACTGTCAAAATCTTAGACGCCATATTTTTCTCCTCGTTCTCGGGGAAACAGACGGCTTGATAGTCGTACATCTGTACTTTCTCATAGACGCCTTCGTCGACGAGCATTTTCATAATGGCCGACTGATAGACGCCAAACCAGTGACCTGTTTCCTCCACCTCTTGCGATAACATAATGTACCCGTTATTGTCGAGGATGAAACAACTATACGCCTCCTGGTCGCATGTGCTGTTCGTGGTGTTCCGGAAGAAACTCACGAACGCCGAATGGTAAAACTGATAGCCCACCACCGCTACGGGCACTTTGCGGTGTTTCTCTTTGCTTTTCTCGTCTTTGCTGAGGAAAATCGCATGACTGGCCGTCACTAACGTATCCCGTTCGTAACCTGTCACCGGCGGACGGAATTAGTTAGGTTATGTGTGCGCGCGTGTTTGTTATTGATGCTTACCCAATTCAAATGGAACCGAGTATACAAAACTACCTTCATCGGTGTAGTGTTGTTCTACGGCTCGTCGGTACCAGACCTCGTCAATTGCACGATTGTGTATTTTACTGAAGTGTCTGAAAATACAGCACGACCTTAATAACGTTTCTTCGATTAACACTGATTCGATTTAACGCGGGTTTTCCGCTAAATTTCCGCTGATTCTTACTGCACACGACGTCTTATTAAAAATCATAATCATTTTCCCCCGGCTGGCAGTAGAAATCGATTTCTATGGCACCAAAATTGTGACAGACGTAAAACATTTATTCCCTAGGTACGAACTAAGACAATAATTTCCCTAGCGAGAGTTTCTATTATAACAAAGGTTTTTGTAAACAAATGTCTGTAGTCCGTGGTACGCGTTGCATGGAAACATCGCCAAAGGCTTCTAAATATTGTAATTTCGCTCCGATTTATTATAATTTTTTATTTATGAAATTAAGTGTTTCTACTCGCGATCGCGTGAAAAATAGTATATACACCTCGGGAGAGACCACCATTTTTCCCTCGATGTATTTGTTCAAATTACAGTTCAGGAAAAATAAGACGTTTCTCTCCCTCGGTGTATGATGTACTGTTGTGTGACATTCACAGTACTTACGGTCTGGTTTTATTTGCCTCCAACGGTAGAATATTTTGCGGAAAGTCCTGCCACCGGGTGAGTCCACTGTGAGTAGCTATAAACGCAATCGTAATTCCCAGCCGCTTGATAAGTTCCTGCCTGTCAAAATAAAATTACATTTAACCTCCAAATCACACAAGCGCTCTGTCAAATTCGTCGTAAAAAACATTTATATACTCTAAATACAGTATAGTACATTGAAAAATACACTTCTTGCTTCTTACAAAACACTAACTGAAAAATAATCCTCTGTATGCGCTGAAAGTGAAATATTGGTTCGTTAAAATGATCACTCGTAAGACCTGTCAAAATTTGAATACAATATGGCGGTGCATATTGGGAACATGTTGAGGGTTTCTCTATCGTCCTGGCACAACTTTGAGCAGAACCGGACTAAGAACAAAATGTACTTGTACTGAAAAGTAACATAAAGTGTTGGAAAATAGTTTTACAGTGCTAAATACTGCGTGTTTTTTTCTGTATCTCGTAGATTTGGGCTTCAAAATGGCGTCATTCGCGATGTGCGCTGAAAGATTTAATCTTAGTTTTCATTTCGTTTTTACTTTACCTGGGCAGTAATACCATCAGAATTGCCATTGGTCTAGAGAGTAAGTGCAGAAATTATAGTTAACAATTAGTGCTCCTATACAGTAATACCAGTAAAACATGTGTGTGTATGTATAAACATAAAAAAAAAACAATAATTTACCCTTTTTTATCATCCGGTTTAGTTGTAATATTATCGTCGAAGAAATTCGTGGACTTGGCGTCGAAAACCAACGAATTAAACAGACCTCTGTCACCTGTAAATACATATTGATATTTGAACAACGAAAACAACTTTCAGTTCTGCGTAATATTTATTCTTACATGATGTGTTCTTGTGCGACCACTTCCAATGTTCATGCTGCATGCGATTCAGAAAATTCACCAACTCCGCCTCGGTGCTATTGTACTTGACAGTGCCGGTGACGTATTTGCAGTAGATCCTACAAAACGTAGCAATTTCAACACGCGTTTCTTGGGGGGGGGGGGGCATTGTTCGTCAGTGTTTTACCAGTCCGGATGAATTTTCCACTTGTCGCCGGTAAAGTACTTGGATATATCGTTCTTGTTCGCCACCTGACGATGTATGTCCTCCTTGTGCAAGGCATGTTGGATGTGGTACGTGCCGTACCGGTCGGGAAGACTCACCACCAACGTGAACGGTGTCTCCTTGATACCCACATAGTGGAAATAACGTTTACCGCGGATTAAACGTTTCTGTCACACACAAAACTAGATTATAACCGCACTTAAACATTTTGCCGAGGTTGGTTTAAGAAATGTGTGTATGAATTTTATCCAACAGACTTATATTGGGAATTGGCAGTTTATATTATTTTTATCCAACAGACTTATTGGGAATTAGCAGCTTATATTATTTTTATCCAACAGACTTATTGGGAATTAATAGAATGGGGGCTGATATTGTACTTACCCCTTCATCAATATGGTACTTCATATCCATGATTTTCTTCCCCTTACGCTGATGCACAATGTCCTTACGCATCTACAATTTAAATTTTAAGTTCATGTCCACTGTTTGACATAAATTGTTCGCAAATTACCTCCAGTAAGGTTCTGTTAAAGTCCCTGGGATCTAATTCGTCATCGGGCAGCTCAACTTCAGCCATATCCACGCGGTTATAGGCGGGTTTCAGGATTCCCTGAAACTAAACATACATTTTCAGAATTTAGTTTTTTCCCTTTTTTGTCGAGTCCGGCTCTGGCCCAGGGCCTTCAAATTCTACTCACCACTGCCCTTAGATCCGGATGTATCAATATGTAACCATTATTAGTTGTAATGAAAGCGTAACCGTTGACACCAATCTGAAGCAAAAATTAGTTTAATTCGGGGACCATTTTTTTTTTAGCATAAATACTTTACCATATGCGGCATCATCAGTTGCTGGATGTTCAGCACAGGCACATCCGTACCAGCGACGCCCAACAAGTTGGCCACGCGGGTCTAAAACCATTTAAATGTTGTAACATATTCATTCCCGCCGAGTTCATAAATTCTAGCTAATCTAGTAAAACTACACCAGTAATTTGTATTGTCTGTTTCTAAAAGCTGTGTCTAGAATCTCTTTCTGCTAAATATCTATTACGGAACTATTTGCTATTTATCTATTTATCTGGTAATCCTGGATTCACCGTCTAACTAGTGTTCTATACCACACAATAATAACCACTTCAACTACATATCATTTGTCTGAGAAATTGCTAGTTTCAAATCGCTACGTTCTGTACGAAAACTCTACCAAGATTTAAGCGGGCAGCGTCTCGGATTACCTCTCGCACGACCGTAATCCAGTGTGATTCTTTGACCAATACTTGTTCTGTAATGTTCTAGAGCAAAATGTCAACATTGTCATTGGAGTTTGTCGTTTGTTTTTAAGTTCTGCAACGTTGGTAACGTGTGTGTGTGTGTAATTGGTATAGGGTTGGACTTACCATGTTCTGTCGTCGATCGTACACCGGCATTGACACCGAGGTCATCAACGTGTACGACTGCAGGTCCCCGTAATGGTCTTGCTGTTGAAAGTTAACCTCAAAGTGTTACTTTGTCCGCAAAACGGTCACTGTTGCTACCCTACCTTTTTCTGCTGGTGGACGAATCGTTTGTCCGTGTCCGCTGTATGTTTGTGCGGGTGTTTTCGATGTGACAGGAACAGTTCCTTCTGATCCCTGCGCTGACGCTGCGTCCATAACCAGTTGGTAAGTTTCGGATCGGTTACGTCCGCGTAGACGGGTGACCAGGTGGGCGATGGTTTCTTTCCTTGCAAGACCATCGGTCGTGCCATAACCGGTATATAGTGCAACACCTGAATAATGCAACAATAAACACAAAACAATCAAAGAAGGCGTATAATATCAACACAAAACAATAAAAGAAGACGTTTATGTCAATTGAAAACAATAAAAGTAGAGGTATATGTCAATTGAAAACAATAAAAGTAGAGGTATATGTCAAACACAACGCAACAAAAGTAGACGTATATGTCAGCAGAAAACAATAAAAGAAGAGGTATATGTCAACACATCGCAACAAAAGAAGACGTAGTTGTCTTTATAAAACAACAGAAGTGAAACTATTCAACATACCTGTTCACGAACTTCAGCAAACGTGCTGAGATGCACGTAGTACCCCTGGTTAGCGCACGCCATCCACTTAACTTCACGTACATCGGATACTTCGATCCCTAGTGCAGGACAAAAACTGTATAGTCGACATAGAAACAAAATAAATTCACTGGAAACTCACCAATAAGATACGTAAACACCCGGACCGGTTTGTACGGTAGATTCTTCCAGTTGTAATACTCAAACAACTCCTTGTAATTGTACTGAACACCGTCTGTGATCAGCATAATTGCTTGATTACACCCCGCGCCCGACTTATTCCGCGATCCGATCCGATAATTCTCCAACAACCGAAACGCCACGGTCAGGGCGTCGGAGAAATTCGCAATATTCTCCGTCTTGAAGCCGTCCATGTGCTCGCGCAGTTCACGCAGATTCGCCAGGTTGGCCTGCACCAGGGTATCGTTGAAACACGGTACAACCGGCTCGGTTACGTTGGAGAATGTGAAGATATTCACGTAGTCATTGTTGCCGAGTGTTTCTAGAATATTGTTAACTACATGTTTGGCGATCTCCTTCTGCCGTCCTGAAATGTGAAATAAACATTACAGAACCTTGTTTTTCCCTCGGCCGGGAGTAGAACTCAGTCTCTATGGCATCAAAATTGTGACAGAGTAAATCATCTACTCCGTAGGAACGATATAAGACAACAATTTCCCTAACGGCAGGTTTTATTATAAGGTTTTTGTCAACAAATGTCTGTTGTCCGTGGTACGCGTTGCATGGAAACATCGACAAAGGCTTCTAAATACTGCAATTTCGCGCCGATTTCCTATGATTCTTTGTTTATGAAATTAAGCGTTTCTACTCGGGATCGCGTGAAAAAATAGTCTATACACCTCGCGGGAGAGACCACTATTTTTCCCTTGACGTATTTGTCTTCAAATTACAGTTCAGGAAAAATAAGACGTTTCTCTCGCTTCGTGTATGATGTACTATTTGTCTGCTGTGTCGTGAAATATAACGCAACTAACGGTTGTCTTTTCATCGCTAGTACACACCCGTCATACTGCCACTGCGATCCACCAGCACAACGAGATCCTTCGGCGAGGAGGCCGCCTCAATGAACCAACTGCGCGTACGACAATCGAACTCATCGATCGGCTCCTGGTGCCATATCATTGCGGGAAACTGACGCATGAAGCCCGTCGAACTGCCGAAATACTGCCAAGACAACGTCGGATCCGCCCGATAGTTGTCCTTGAAAATCCGGTCCAAGTCCTCCGACCACTTGATCCCCTGAATGACCTCTTTGGCTGCAAATAAACCGACACAATCCGTTATTAGACCAGTGTGTGTGTTGCCATAGCAACAGTGTTAGACGTTGATATTTACATCCGTCGAACACGTTGCTAGGCACGTGGACTGCACTGTGTTCAGTGTTGACGGGGATGTTGAAGAAGTTCGGATTTTCCGTCAGATTCAGCCGCGTTTTGTTGTCCTCCTTCGGTGAAGGTGCCTCCTGTTGGCTAGCCTGCAGAATTTCAGCTTCACCATCGGAAACCTAAGCCCAAAAACAACAATAATACAAACATAACATCACGCCTTTCCCATTACGGGGGTAGCAGACCTTTTATTTCACCCACAATCACCCCATAAAATATGTATATATTGCAACAAAACAGTGCGCACTTTCTGTGATGGACAAAGTTTTTAATTTATAGCAGCAGATGTACCTTTATAACCTCCTTGGCAACGCCCTCCTCTTCGTCTTCTTCCTCGTCCTCTTCTTCATCCTCTTTTGTGTACCGTTCATCGCCTTGTGACATTTTTTTCAAAAATGCATCGTTATCATTGGGCTCCAACAGTTTTCTGTTACTCTTGAACTCTTCCGCTCGCGGAGTCTGCACGATTTCATTGCGAATTAATTTGACATTTGCATGTCAAAGTGTATGTGTGTGTGTGTACGTACCTCTTCTTTTTCGTCCTTTTCTACCAGCGGATCGGTCAGATTGTTGATCAGTTTCTTCGCATTGTAATACTTGAACTTGCCGTCCACCTCGTCACTGGACGAGACGGCTAGATTTCGGGCAGCGTCCATTATTCGTTCAACAGCGGCCACCTTCTGTTCCATCATTGTGGCAATGTTGCCAGCAATGTCATTGGTTAGGTTCTCGACATTCTTGAACACTACATCGGCCGATTTGTATTTCTGCAAGAGAACATCGCATTACTAAATGAAATTATATCCACACTACGGCTAGAAACGTACGTCTGCGACTGTACTTTTCCGCGTTACAATGTTGCCAAACGTGCACAACTCTGTACCGAGTCTGTCTGCCCATGTTTTGCTCCTGCAACAGATTGAGAGCCGCTGAACAACACTGTTTTTATTAGAAACAATAAAGTAACATTATATTCGTATAAACAAATGATAAACACAATTGTTATAATAGTAAAAAATATGCATTATTAGTTGTGTTAATTCCTTGGTTTCAAATGTTTCACAAATCTAAACAAATATGACAGCTACGTGTTTGGTAGTGTTAGCAGTGCAGATACAAATAATTCGTACAGATTCTTCAATACTTACAACTGTAAAATCTTATCGTCTTGAGCATACGGCACTACAAAATTAAAAACAATCGAGAGACATAATATCAAAAAGAATATTTTCATTTTTATCTATATGCAGATACGAACAGTGTTTTAACGTGCGAATTTTTGACAACTATTGCAGTAAAGCGAATGGAAAAATCAATAAACAAAGCAGACCTAGGTTCACGGCAATATGCACGACATGTGTGTGACGATAGTTGTATATAAGTAGGTTTTATGAAATGTCAAAAAAGCTAGAGATTGTTAAATAATTTGTTTTCTACGCCTTATTTAGCTTTATTTTATAAAGTAAGAATTTCTTCTATCTACAAGCAGATGTTAATAAACAATTTTGATACGAGATGGCGCATTCATTGTGATTTGTAACCTACAAACATAATTTCAATCTGACATTTGACATTTGAAGATAACAATATTTATTTAGCGTTATATTGGGATAAAAATTGGTGATTAAGACAAGAAATTATTTAAAATTAATTATTTATTTCTACATTCTACATAATATACATGTGATATATGATATATAAAGCTATAATTCTTTATTTTTTTAGTGACTAGTGCGATATTTTCTACTCTAATAATCATATAAATATATTCTTTGTTTTTATTCTTTTTTTTTACACTAACCTACGAAAAATTTGTATAATATCCATTTTTTTCTTATGCGTTATTTATTTTTGATATTGTGTTTCAAAAATATATAAAATTATATACGTATATAAGAAAAGATGGACGGATAATATTGAGTACAAATTATTACTACTAGTACTAATTATTAAAATTGCATTTCGAAATCGTCATATGTAAGTTCAGATTTGATAATGATTTTTGAATTGACGATTTTCGCCCTTTTATTTACGGAATGTTAAACGTATAATTTATGAATCCATTTTTTTTTCTTTGTACTAAATTTAATAAAATAATCACAAATAGTAAACTTTGAATTGGTAACTATATCTTAGGCTAAACAAAAATGGATGGACTAACTTATAGCAATTCTGAAACTCTGTTGCTAAGTGACGAATTGCTTTTTGTTTTTTGTTTTTTTGCTAACAATAAGCAACGAGGACGGTTGCTACGACAGTTAAACTCAGTTCAACTGCTACGACTTTCTGTGGCATCGCGCCATTGTGTTGCGGTTTAGACAATCCCTGCTGGTTTGGCTCATCAACTTCATTGCCAACATGGCTGCCAGCAGCAGGATACCACGTCTCCGTACTTGTTCTCCTGTTGTCCATGAATGTGGTGTCCATAGTTCTGTCGGAATTTCTATCCATATTCCTATCTCCACTGAAATTAAAACAATTACATTATATACCAAGGGAGAGAAACGTTTTATTTTTCCTGAGGTGCGAAGCCAGAGGGCTACAAATACATCAAGGGAAAATTGGTGGTCTCTCCCGAGGTGTATATACTATTTTTTCACGCGATCGGGAGTAGAAACATTTAATTTCATAAATAAAGAATTATAATAAATCGGAGCGAAATTGCAATATGTAGAAGTCTTTGGCGATGTTTCCATGCAACGCGTACCACGGAGAACAGACATTTGTTTACAAAAACCTTTGTTATAATAAAAACTCCCCTAGGGAAATTTGGTGTCTTATTTCGTCCCTAGGGAGTAAATGCTTCTATTACAATTTTGACGCCATAGAAACTGATTTCTACTCCCGGCCGTGGAAAATCGTCGTTTGTATTCCCTTACCTTGTACTGGGACTACCGAATGTACTCTGACTGTTTCCCGTTCGATCGCCGGTACTGTAAACATGCCACGTAGACACCGTTGCCCAATCAGGCCGTGTTGGAGGCGTAGGATTGGGTGAACTCGCTGGCGAGGTGTCCCAACTGGAACTTCGTCCATAACTTGACGGACGAGTACGACTTCCTGCAAAGCATAACATAGTGTTTTCGAATGAGTCTGTTATTCAGAGGCCAGGAAGCAGGATGAAGTACCTAGCAGGCCGGTAGAACTGGTCTCTTCCTTCGTAGTACCTCCAACAGTACTTCCTCCCGTTTCCTTGTACATTGTCGACGTGCCGTCAGTGTCCGAGCGACTTGGCAGCCAGGATACATCTGTAACTTTGGTGTCGATCGCCTGGAAACTAGGTGCTCCAGGTGTAGCGCTGATATCCGGCGGACTAGACATGTCCAGGACGGTGACTCCGGTGGACATGGTGTCCAGGTCTCCTTGTGAACCACCCGTCCGCGTACTGTACCATGGAGAAGTGCTGATGGCCAGCTGGTCATCCGAAGACTTGTAACTTATTGTAACACAATCACCTGAATTTGGTCTGTGGAAAAAAGATTACAAAGTATTGTAGACTTTTCAATTGAAAATTGAAAGATTCTGTTGATCGCCTGCTTACATATAATTCAAGCACTGGTCCTGGAGGAAACTCAACGCTTTGTCGATGATCTGTTCGGCGAATGTGACAGCTCGACCATTGGGTACACCTCTATCGCACATTCTTCGAACCTCCCTGGCTACGCATCTTCGGAATCTGTCGTGAGAACTGCAAGGAAACAATGTGAAGTTACTAGGAACACTGATCCTGACAATGGTGAGCAGTTCTACTATAGACGTACCAACATAAACTGGCCCGAGAAATGGCCTCTCCTTGGGATACCTGGTTCACCAGCTGAGTGTACTGATCACCGCAGTGCTGCGGTTGCGTCACCGTCGATTTTATGCAAGTTGCGTGCAGAAGGTATTCTGGAAAACATTGTTCATCAAATATAACGCCAGCGTTTCAACGTTATTGGACAGAGGATCTTGACGAACCTTGCTGATACGAACGTTGTGTGCACATCTGGTGGACACTCTCGATAGGATTCTCCACCGCTTTGTTGAACTGCCTGCGTTGTTGCGCCGTGAAACAGTGATCCGTGTAACCTTTCAAACAATCCACAAACTGATTCCATGTCAAACAGACGAGTTCAATGTCGGCCATGTTATCGGGGAACACCAAATGCGGCTCCTTCAACAGCGGATCGGCCAGGTTGATGCATCTGTTGTACTCGGACCGGGAGCAGTCACGGCGATGTTGTCCATTGACCAGTGCGGTACAATCTACGAAAGGTAACTGATGTTAGTGCTGCACAACTACTGTCAGTACGTTTGGTTATTGAAGCATTGCTTCTCCAAATGAGGAACTATCAAAGTGATTTTTATATAGGTGGTGTATGATAGCACCTTGGACCATTCAGAGAGGTTTTGATAAGTTTGTTTCGACCACTTCTTAAGATATTGGGACTTGTGCAAGAAACATTCACTGACTGAATGATAGCGATGATATTTTAGTTTATACTTACATAAAAATATTGTCGATATCACAAGCAAATACTCTTTGGTTTCCATCTGTAACAAAATGTAAATAAATGTATAGTATTTTTTCTTCTTTGTCATTAATTGTAAACTGTAAAGTACGGCTAAGAGCTGCGAATATTCTTAAATGCCGGTGCTGAGATTTAATTAACTGATTCAGCAGCGAAGTGGGGAAGGGAGAACGGGCCTTAATTCCAGCGTAAATAAGGCCTAATTTCGCCGACGATAATCTGCAGAAATTATATGGATTTTGTGAAGCTTGCATGACTAAACAGAAACTGGAACACTTCGTAATAACACACTGACCAATGGTCAGGCTCCCCTATTCGCTTCTTAATACTGCCACCCCCCTTGCTAGGGGGCGGGAGTGGACTAAGGGATGGAGGGGCAGCTTTCTTACTCGAAAGCAGAACGAAGTTAATTTTATATATTTGAAAAAAAAGTGTATATATAAAAAGGCTATGGTGTAATACAACCTTGGGGGCGACAAGGGGGCAGTACTCGCTTGGTTAGAGACTGGACGCAGCAGGATGTATATTGTATGTTCAAGTTTCAATGTATTTCTTCTCATATGTCATGTTTAAAAATAACTTAAATAAGTAAATGGCGTCAACACTTCTCCATCGCATATCTAGATCATAGACAATTAACATGTAAATATAGAAAATTCATGGTTACTTTTGAACAATACATTTTTTTAAAGCAAAAGTGTAAGTAAAAAGAATTGTTCAGAATTAAAAATTGCTTGATATGATGCCATTTTCAATGCTCAGATATGTTTCTGTAACGAGTAAATCAATTTTTAAATACTGCATCCTAATGTCAGATTCGATCAGGGAACAAAAACACTATGTATTGATTATTTACTGTTTTAATTAACAAAACCTGCAATTTTGTTCACGTCCTGATCTGTCATCAAAATGCAATATTTCAAAATTGATTTACTCGTTACAGAAACATATTTGAGCACTGAATATACCATCGTATTATGCAGTTTTTAATTCTGAACAACTTTTTTTATTTACCCTTTTACTCTAAAATGTATTGTTCAGAAGTAATCATGATTTTTCTATATTTACCGGGATATATTTCTTCACCATTAAGCCCGTTTTACATTTGTGCAATGCAATTCAATACGGTGCAATGCAATACGTATAGCTGCAATGCCACGGACTTGCATTGCATGATTGTTTTACACTTGTGCAATACTTTTTGCTGCAATTCTTGGTTTAATACCAACTGTCTATTTTGACAGTTCTATTCTAACCAAATTGTAACGCTGTATACTTTATCAAAATATTGACATCGAGAAAAAAAAAACTATTATCACAGTGATAATAAAAAATGCAGCATTATTATTATGTTCTAAAATAACACATAATAACCTATGATCAAATGTCAAATTTTCTGGTTATAATTCCAGTAAGTTGGTACTACCGAAATAACTAAAAAAGTAACTAGGCTTGCACGCGCAATGCAATGAAAATAGCGCATGTTCTAATTCGGCAATGCAAGCTTCATTGCATTGCATGACCGTTTTACATTATGCAATTTGTATTGCGCACATGCGCAGTTCACGCCTTGCGCCGTGTATTGCATTGCATTGCACAAATGTAAAACAGGCTTTAGCTACGACATTGTAGCTATGGTGTATTCAAGTCCGTATAGGAGTGACGTCACACCAGATAGATTTTATTCACGACATAAACAAAACAAACTATCTCTTTCTTACACATTTGACTCGTATAAATCTATACGCACATCGTATTGCTATACGGGGCGGGGCTTCTTCATAATTCGTTTGTTTTTCTGTGACGTCACTCCTATATGGATTTGAATACACTTTAGCTATACAGTCGAACGTACTGTCTAAACCCGAAATTCTCTTTTGTTGTTTATTTTTCCCTAGTAACAATGACATCATTTCCATATATACAGCTTTTGTCACATCTTGATATGAGCTGGCGTTGGTTTAATTGATTGTACACCCCTGTACGTACGCGTGACCCACGGACGAATATATAATTTTTTATTCAACCTTGATTTTAGACATGTACATCTGATAATACAGTGGACATTCGATATAGTCACCCTAACCTGAAAACAAAATTCTAAAAAAAGTTGTTTTTATAAAATGTTGATTATATCAAGATGATTTAAAAAAAATTCAATAATTAAAGTCAAATATTTGAATGGTATCATGCGTTTTAATTACCAAAAGAACATATTATGTAATGACAATTTTAAGAACTGCTTTTTCTCGAATTTTGGCTCAAGAGGAGAATATCATTAATAGGAACACTATCTGATCATAAATAAATTGAACTAATTGATAACTTTGTCAATATCAAATATTTGCACATTGTTATTCTCATCTAAATTTTTTATCAAAGGTGACTCTATATCGAATGACAGAAAACTAAAATTGTGTATTATATCAAGGGTTGTTTATACCAAAAGTTTCTTTTATCAAAGGTGACTGTATCGAATTTTCACTGAAATAATAATAATAATAATCTATAACGAAAGTATTTAATATGCTATGTATTTAGTTCGTAAATACGTTCATTATAAGCGTGGTTCCGCTATATGCCAGGTTCACTATAAGTGGATTCTACTGTACATGTAGCTTCGTATTCATCATAATGTGATGATGGTGTTATTGACTCCAGGTGATAGCATCGGATATTTATTTATTTTTGTACAGACTGTCCCCCTATTGTGTCACAGTACAGTGTCCACTGCTGTCCTTATGAACAGCCGGAACGGTAATTTCATCCGAATAATCGAATATTCAGTTCATTCATTCGGTAATAGCCGTGAAGTACATTATCGGCCGGGTCATTCACCCCTCACACATACGTAGATTACCGTGCAGTGTCATACACGTACGATTTAGATAATTGTTTCTTTATTCAAGTTCACAATAATTATTGCTATAAATAAAAACAAAAGCTTATCTGTCAGAAATCTTTGTCTAGTTTCTTGGCAACCAAACTTGGACTAATGCAATGCGGTACAACATACATTGGAAATTTAAATGTGCATTAAGCTTGAACTAACATTATTATTACTAGATTGATAAACGATTCTCAGTTATGATTCATAGTTTAATCATATTTAATAGACGGAAAATAATGTACATGAAAGGCCATTGAATCTGTCAAGGATTATCGTTATCTAAACAGCAACAATGGTTATTCATTAGGTATAGCATTAATTACGCTGTAATTTGTAATTCAAGTGTCATATAACTGTGACAAAATCCTAATGAGCTTGTAATTGGTGAGATTTGTTGTTGTATAACAACAATGTTTTATTAACTGTAGATATATCACGTTTTTTTTTTAAATGTTTTAGAACTTTTCAGCTGTCAAAATTAGTTTGAGAGACACTGTTCTACAGCTACCTTCTTGATAGGGTGACTTCTGTGAAAACTAAACGTCATTCTTTAAGATCTCTCTTGGTGATTAAATAATTCAAAGGTCAATATCTTTACTAAAGTTTTTCGTGACAAGTGATGAATATTAGATGTTAAGGAATATTTTAAATGGCCACTACCCTACCTCGCCAAGGTCAATATGATAAGAGGTATCAAATGTTTCATATGTGTCATGGCTAGCACGCGAAAACATTTTCACGTGGGGGTGCTTAAACTTTAAGGGCAACTAACGTTGAACAGTTCCACGCACACCACAACTCAAGGTTATAATTTTCAGCTTCTTATAACATGTAAATGGTAATTAGAAAGGTCGAACAACCTTTATATCGATGATTATATATTCAAATTTAAGGTTAGAGTACATTTGACAGTTGTATTTTGTATTTTGTTGAATGTCAAAAACCCGTAGTTTTAGAGCTACAAGTTTATTGGTATAACCTTTTGACATTGCCATATAAGTATTTTTATAGTTTATTTTCCATTTTGTTACATTTTTAGCTCATCGACCTCCTGTCGAAGAGCTATAGTGTTCGGTACGATGTCTGTAGCATCTTCCGATTTCAAAAATTTTTGCACAGAAATCCCGGACAGACCCCCTGGACCACGAAATGACTATTACAACATATGTCCGTATGTATGTCGCTCGTCCGCTCGCTCGCTCGCTCGCTCGTACGAGATTTTTTTGTTCCACCCAGATCTCCTAAACTACCCAACGGATTTTTATGAAATTTTTTCTGCAGATACTTGTTATGGTCTAGTTGTGCAAGGTATATTTTATTTTTCAAAATTTTCCTTCGCACTTGAGAAAATAAATATTTTGCAACTTTTTTTCAGTTTTTATTTTTTTTCTCCTTTATTTTTCACTCAATTGTATTCAAAATTTTCTTGCATATGCAGGAAATGGAACAATATTTTTCCATATTTTTTATTTTGAAAAATTATGTAAGACCATTGGAGAAAAAAATATTTTTTAATTAAAAATTGAACAAAAGAAGATCAATGCATTTATAGTCGGCTTAGTTTGCTTTGCTTTTGTCAAGAGAAGAAAATGTATTCACACTTGTTTTAAATTTGTTGTTTTATTTGCGACCTAGGCACCTACGATTTTAAAAGTGAATTTAGATAAATAATAATTTGTGATATATTCAGACTTGCACATACGTCGATGAGCTGCAGGCATGGGTGACTAACCCATTCTTTGAATACTAGTTCTGACTCGTTTTGTCCACAAAATCTAAAAATCAAAGATTTTCAGTGCTTTTTTCGTTTAAAATATTCATTCGGTGACTTATTTCTCTTGAATTAATTAAACAACATAATTTGTGTTGTTTTATATGGTTTCTCGATCTTAAGAAATATATTTTCTTTGTGTTGCAGTTGGTTTTTGTTTTTGTTGCGGTGGAATATAATATTGTAACATACTGAAGTCCGTTGCTATTGTCCTGTTTGCACGCAAAATCGCGATCAACCAAGCTCAAAACGGAAGTGACGAGGACTTATCTGGTTCCGGTCCGTCGCTTATAGCACCCCGCGCACCCCCTCGGGCCCTATAATGTGCCGTCCCCTTGTTGTATTGGTCATCGCTAGATTTTCTATTTCAAATCCGCATATAGACTAATATCCATTGGAAATTTGACGAATTACAGCCGTACCGAAATAACCGCGTTAGTCCTTCAACTGAAAATCTTGAATAATAGCCGCGAAATATTCCCAAAACGACCTTCACTGAAGAATCTATGATCAGTTTTCGAATAATATCGGCTTACAAATGCATTATTCATTTTCAGGTTATGTATTTTGCATACTTTCATGAACACCCACGTCCAAGGATAACGTGATTTAAGACTGTAATTGATTGAAACATGTGTCAAGTAATGTGTATTTGACGTATTGGTTTTAAATATAATTTAATATGCCATCAAATATATGTCAAATTGTTTGTTTTCAAGTACAGCAGAGACATTTTACAGTGACATTTTATGAACTATAAATCAGTTATTGATCAGTGATTCATATTCTATATATAAGGTGATTACATCAACTGTGCATTCAGCATCATTGTTGCTAGTGCTTCGCTGCTGAAACAATGCGCGAAAGTTTCTCTAGAAATTTCGGCATTTTTGCTCATTAATGATGTCTTCAGGCCGTCATGCGTGAATCATAAGAGACACGGCATTTCTATTTGCACATGGCGAAATTCCGCATGCTTTGGTTTACAATATCTGAGTTTAATTTTACTTTCTTTACTTTGTAAATATGAAAGTTATAACTGAATATATCATTGACTTGTGTAGATACACATAGTTGTTCTTTATTTTATAAATTACGCTTCTATTTCCGGTATTAGTACATTGTAAATAAAAAGTACATACTTTTTTTGATCTCTATTTGTAAAGATTATTTGTTAACATAGTGTTTTTATCGTTGTTTACTAAATGCAAACCGTGAATGAATAAACAATTTACCTTAATTGTCTTGTTACATTACGATTAAATATTAATCAGATAGAGCTGATAGGGTGTAATATTCAAGTAACCCCCGGTGGCGTATTTGTATCTGATACGCGGCGTAATTGTCTTTCTGAAAATACGAGTGATTTGGACAAAAATTTATGAAATGCAGTAATATTAGTTTTTGTAGCAAACATTACAAGTCTTTTGATAATTATTAGCTAAAAAGATGTTCTTCTTTGGTGGATATACACCCTTTTTCCAAGTACCCCAAAACCAATATACAAAAATTTATCCAGAACAAATCTTACCTGGATGCAGTAAAGTCAAAATTCACCAAACACTGTTAACTATAGAAACAAAGTGTTAAAGTATGTATGCTTATGGCCAGACAATTGAAGTTTATACTTTGCGTCAAACTACAAGAAGAGCATTGGCTCTTGACTCTTCGGTTGGTGTTGCTTGGGCAAAGTCTGAATCACCACTAGCTCATATGTGTGCTCTGTACTGTACAATGCTAATAGCAACGCTTCGCTGACCAGCAACAACACAATCGATATACACTCATACACACATATATCGCATCCCGATTGTTTCTTCTTGCATCCGGACAACAATATATGATTGATCGTTGACGATGCCAACCATTGTTTGGACGTTTTAAAGAATAAACAATGACAAGGCCATAGTTTACAACCAACTATAAGAGCTGAGTGAGCTACTGTCAATGAAGTAAGACGTAAGATGGTTGCTTGCAACTGTCAAACTAAGAGCTATGCACAGAATCCATGTCACTAGGCCGCTGGCAAATATGCTGAGCACGTTTTGCAAACGTCAGACGACTCAGGACGATACAAGAGCTACATCAACTGGATGTTGTTTAAGATTGACGCAACAGAGATAGAATGTTTGACCAACATTAATGTTCATTTCAAATTATTGCAACCAACTGTAAGCCGTTTTAAAACCAAATACTGGCCTGCAATGAGACCAGCGTGCTTTGCATAAATAATGGCGATTTCTTGTGCTCTACTTGCAAATGTTAAACGCGCCTGAAGACTTTGTAACTGAAGGGCATTAAACATTCATGGACGATGTCACGCTATCCCTATTCATAACTACCCCTACTAATAGTGCAATCCAGTACTGTTACGTCAGTTATACAATTTCATACAAGACTTATGAATTGATCCCGTTTGAGAAGTACATTTAAATATTACATCATGTGAACTAAGTACATCACATACAGTATGTCATCGTAATGAAATATTAAAACCGTAGAAATTGATCCAAGTTCATTGTTACGCAGTTATCCTGCTCTGAATTTCGTACATTTCATTGAAAATGCTTTGTTAATTACTAACTACGATATTTGTACTCAGAGTGTACATCGTAATGTACGTAATTTGCTTGTAGTTCATGTAACTATAGCTTACAGCATTTTTCGTCACACATTGGCGTAGATTAAAGGGACAGAAACGCGTTTAATACTCGCTAGTATGTGTGCCCCCGCTTGGGAAACATTTCCACCCGCCGCTACTGGACTTTTGACTGACTTTTTAAAGGATCTACGCTCGGGTAACCATTTAGTTTGCACATATGAGCATAGCGTACTTATTTTTTATTACACAAAACAAATTTTAAAAACTTCAATTTACACCCGATCACGTTTTCGAACAGTTGTATTATTAATTTATTATCTTTGTTTATTAACTTATACATACTTATAAAAATAATCCTAATAATGTAAGGTAACTGACTCAATATTGTTATAAATATAAAAAACAGATATGAGTAAAACAACGTTGCTTCTGCGTGGTAAAATGTATTATTAATATTTTATTTAAACATCTGATTGTTCAATCTTTTCCACAACACCAATTTTCCCGTATATCATTACCAAATCCTCGTTTCTAAACGTTTTTGTTGCATTATCGGCGCCAATAATACAAGGCAGTTTCCGTTTTCGTATTATATCGGCACCTGAAGAAACAAACATAACCTCAGTTCCGCCTGTCATCCTAATAATAAGATTGTCGCTTACCCTGTGAAGCTAAATTACTTGATTCGCAAACAACACCGTTCAAAATGGGGAAATACGGGCACCAGCCTACATCTAAAGTTTTCGTAATCAAAATGTCGCCTGAAATGCAATTTTTCAATTAGTTTTTGACAGCTTCAGCGCAGCAATTTGTTCGTACCAGGTCGGATAAAGTTTATTTTCTGAATATCGTCTATGATACACGCCCGGCCAATGGCGTATCCTGGATTTAAACCTGTACCGAGGATCCTTACAGTGCCAGCACTGTATGGTGACGTTTTCGTACCCTTTAGGGCCGTTTCAGCGGTACAGAACTCAGGAAACGTTTGACGTTTCCAACCCGCGAACAAATTCTGTCTCTGCATGGCCCTAATTATTAATATTTGGTAATACGATTGCATGGATATTTTCTTAAAATTGTTATAACATACTTGGAAACTATACTTGGACTATTATTCACAAGTATTTTCTCAATCTCCGTCTGTGTTAAATGGAATATCAGACCTGTATCCGGTAACTTTCCCTCGTGGACCAACTTTTTCGCTAGTTCTTGAAACGCCAGCCTGAATTTGTTCATTGTCAATGCCAGGGCAGACGATGTGACTTCTTTCTGAGTGATTGTGTTCTCTATTCGTTGTTTTAACCAATCAAATATGCGTCTAAAAGATTGTGGATAAAAGAATGATGTACGAAAGAGAAAAGAAGTATCATATATATTTACCCTTGCAATCTGTGCTTGATTGTACAACGCCTGTCAAACACTTCCTTCTGACTCTTGTCTTCATGTTTATCAAACTCTAGTTTCTGTAAGATTTTCTGCAGAATTCGTATTAGAACTTGCGCATTGGCTTGCCAGGACTGTGAAATGAGGTCAGTCTAAAACAGGAAGAGGAAATGTGCACTTCAGAATCAGAGCTATTTGTGTACGATAAACTGTCAAAACGGTTGACGGAAGATTTCAGATATTAAATAAATTTGCCGCCTACTTCTTGTACTGTGCGATGACCAAATGTGTCCATGAACTTGTTGAGCAGCAAAGCAGATTCAGGACATCGTTCTTCCAACCAGCACATCCCGTCCGAGGCGGCGATCGTGCTGAACTCTTCAACCAGCTCATTGTTCCGAATCATTGCGGAGGCCAGCTCCAGTTTCAGCGGTAATTCGTAGAGATTGTTGTCGGAGAAAATGTTCAGTACATCGTTATAATAATCTGCTGTTAGCTCTGCCAATTAATTAATTAATAAGAAAGTTGCATTCATAATATGTTGAAATTATTACAAGTTGTGTACCTGTAGTTTCGTCGTACAACAAATTCATTAGCAACTTCAGGTAAAACATATTATTGAACACAACGCAGCTGTGCAAATGGATGATTCGTTTCAGCAGCTGCAAGTTGCGTTTTATCACTCTGAAATGAATCAATGCAGACGATTCACTGCTTGACAGCAGTCGCATCGTCTGCGACAACACTCGAGCTTCATTTGCGTGATCTTCCCCGGTCCAGCAAGCCTTGAACCCGAAATGTTAACAATACACAACCGGGGATGATAACCGCTGAACAATGAATACTTACAAACATTCTATGGACCAAGTTGAACAGTGTTTTTGGTATTTTTGTGACGCCGTTTCTGTAAATTGCATCCTGCAACAAACTCTCCGTCGTCACTACTCTTCCCATTGTTACTAATTCATGAATGTTCAATTCTTCACTAATGTCACTGGATACATATTTCAGTATTGTCTGCAATAAACAGCACATTTATTGAACTGTCATTGGAGAATGTGTTATTTGTGGCGTACCTCAAATAGATTACAGCCGATGCTGTGTGAATTCTGGGTCAGTATCTTCAGTGTTGGCCCACCGAATGCAGACTTGTAATTCTTCTGCAGACTTTCGTCCAAGAATTTAACACAAAGTGATTGTATTAGTACTGAATGCACGCCAGTGAACATATTTTCCGTTGTATTGAAAACAGTGCAGTCTTTTTCCGACATAACTGCACTGTCCATCTCGTGTGTCAAATCGAATGTCGTCCAGTCATATTGAAAATCCATAGACTTTGCATTGAGCACATACAACTGATCCTACAAATACGAACACATGAACACGTTTTGTGAAAGAAACAAGTATTTGCTGCTTTAAAACTGACTTTATCAAAGGCCCATTCAATTATTTTAGGCCCGCCTAACGCTCTTTCAATCGTCAAAGCTACTTCTGATAACTGATCGATTTGTGAATCGCTCAAACAGAAATTGTTCCTGTCAATAAGAGAATTTTCAACTTTATCCAATCCGTCCCTTGTAATAACCACCTGGTGTGATTTCGTGCCCCTGGTTTTATCTTTAACCGTCACTTTACCGTCCCATGTACGGTTGATAACCGCCGTGTCTGGTTCTATCATTTCGGTTACCACACTCTGTAATAATAGGTCCTGGTAAGAGCAAAACCTTTACCGGTAATAATGTTTTGTGTTACCACTCCGAGCCCGTAGTTTGCGGTCAGAACCATTGTGGTCGGGTCACTGGTTTTCGGGTGATTAGTGCTGAAAGTACCAGCGGTGTCTGCGGTTACTACCTGCTGAACGACCAGTGACATGTCGCAGATAATTGGTAAACCACGTTTTCTACCGGTAATAATTGTGTTAATTTTTTTGTTATAGCTATTTATAAATTACGCGAATTGTATTTTACCTTCTGTACTGTACTTTGACCGTTGAATACACCGAAGCCCAGCACTCAACAATAGCTTTCAACACCTCCTGATCGGTTGTACAATCCAGGAACGTTTGATTCCGTATCGAAGCCACTTTTTCCAGGTCTTCATCAACACACGATGTTCTGACGGCCCAGGAAAATCTCACCACGTCCTCAGACTCGATCGATGTGTGTCTGAACTTCATCAGATGCAGATCTTGCAGGACAAGTTCACAGAGCTCGTCGCACAATGGCGTCTTTTTAAACAATCGTTGTACTCTAGCGAATAAACACGCACGTGAATGATTACAAACTGAAAGCACACGGACACACTTACCTGTCGCAACAGTCGGGAAGATCTCCGTCGATCAGGTCACAGCAAATGTCATTCAACGTGGACAGTTCGTCCCGGATGGTTTGGTTTTGTTTCAAATGATCTGCCAATGCCGTGGTCAGTATACAGAATCCATCTGGCACGAGGAACTGTGAAGATAAGTGAACAATCGTAGCAATAGTTATAGCGAACGGGAACATTTGAAATGGTAAAGTATACTTTTGAACATTTAATAGCGCTCAACAGAGCCAGTGAAGTTCCCTTGACGCCTGCCAAATAGACAGATCGACATTCAGCATCAGTGAGCGGTGCAACGTACTTTCTATCCGATTCTACAATCTGTTTACCTGGTCGGATAATATACGGAGGCAAACTAACACCACGTCCTAGAAACATTTCAACATTTACACCACATACAGTAACAATAGAATATATGTTAACCTTGGTACTGATACCAAAAGGTACCAAATCCTGTAGCCTCTTCCTGGTTTATTATATACTTAATCTTTATCAACTTGCTCTTATAACCCTTCACTTCCTCGTTGCGCATATCGGCGATTGTATTGCAATAAGTAAATGCACGGCATTCATATTGTTTACCGCCAGCTACAAATAAATAATCAGTATTTATTCTATAATAAACTGTCAATTTTCTGGCAAGTTTTCTGGCGAAGATATTCCCACCCTTTGGTTACCTTTAAAACTAAACGAGAATGCACCGGGAATGATTCTGTTCTCGAAAAAGTCAGGCAACGAAATGTCACATTCTTCTATGGAATGGACTCTTCGGTTCGGTAGAATCACACTGCCAATATGTAACCTACAAAAGGGCACAAGGTGAGATATCACGACGCATTTGAACAACACTATATTATAACTCGCACATACTCGCGACAACCTCTCGTGTATGATTTAACAGTTATGTTCATAACTAAACCATGCGCATCAGTTGCAAACAGTGTGAGACTTCTGTGCGTAATGCGGGGCTCCGAAGGGCCCCACACCCGCTTCCGACAGCTGTTCATCCGTAGCACCACCGGAGCATTGGCTTTCGAAACTTTGATCTGGCCCAGAAGCATTCCATACTGATCGTAACCAGTCTGTGAACCGCTGTCACCAAAGTGAGGTTAAGTTAATGTGACACATGAGTTAAATGGTTAATCTTACAGCAAGTTTATCCAGTTAGCGTCTCGCCACGGTTCAACAGACACGGCTTTCGCCAACACGTCATTGCAACTGTCTTGTGGAAAGTATTTAGCACTGCAAGCCGCTGTCCATCTGACAAGTAAGGTTATAATCACCGCAATAGCTAATCATCTAACGTACACACTGTGTTTTACTTACATAAAACTAAAATAAACATGTTCAATGTCTCCTTGCTCGGTTAATTCATCATTCCGAATGACATTTCGCAGACAGCCATTGAATGTGATGCGCAAAGTTGAAAATGGCTCGACGACGTTCAATTGCAAACCGCCCGCTTGCCATTTCCGGTTCGGTATGCTACACAATAATATCAAAGGATGTTCTGGCGGAAAACAATGATTAGTTTAGGGTCGTTTGTTTAAACAGGTTCGTTACCTGGCAACTGATAAATTCGTCCATCGACCAATCGTATTTGCAGGCTTAACTCGGCCAGACGATTTTCCCGCAAACATAAACGAATGAACAGCGAGTTACCGGTTTGATCTGCTCCGTAAATTGTTTGTGAATCGGAGCGCTACGATACAAACGAATAAGTGAAATAAATGCCGTCTATTATTCAATATATTTACCATAAAAGTTGTCAGTTTTCGTGGTTGTTCAATGTTCTCAGCATTATCTTGCCGTATAGCCGTCGAGAACTTCTTCTTATACTTCTGCACGGCCGTTTTAGCCCACCAGACTTTCATGAAATGGTACCACACTGAAATCCAATGAAATGCGGTAACATTTAGCCGGACAGTGTTGAGCAGCCGTTACCTTTTTTCGGGTAAAAATCACTGTTGGGCTTGAATTTACTGTTGCAAAGTGAATAATACAACACGATCGGTAATAGCGATATCGCAACGTAACAATACACCTTGAAAACGAGCATAAAAATGTCTAGAAAGTCAGCCATTTTATGCAATAATTGTTTGAGTATTATACACTGCCGTTTGTGAATGTAATGTTTCAAACAATTTTCCACCGATTCCACGATGATAATGCTATCAAAGTATATTCTTAACGCAACCTCGTATCAGTAATAGATTATTGATAACAGGTGTTTGCTTTTTTTGTATTAAAGGTGTACTATTTCGGTAATCAGTATATAAATACTCACTTGTCTTATCGGTACGTTCTTGGTACTAGAAATTGCAAGTAGCAACACACCACTTCAAAACACAGTGACAGTATATCTATATTTATTAGAATTTAGCAAATGTCATTAAGGCCCCGGGATCGCCCGTTTAATTTGTTTCTGGCACGTTAGATGTCGTCGTGATCGTCGTGGTCACAAGAAAACTTGCTTCGCTAAGTGTACTTATGATTTACAACATCTCAGCTAGGGGTAATAACTAGGACAATAGAACTATGGGTATGGATTCGTGTATGCCGATGTACAGTGAATCATTAGAAGCATTTCTGTTTACTGAAACGATTTTTAAATCTGAATTACACGTGAAAAAATATGAAATCTATATCTATTTTTTATTTCATTGCGTTTCATTCTGCAAGCTTTTTTTCAATATATATTTATTTAATAAAGTAAATAAAAAGATTTTTCGAATTGATACTTAAAAATATGAATTGATTCTAAATTTCTGTAAATAGGCAAATGGTATGAAATAAATAAATTACGGGATAGTACGTTCATAATCCTTTTTAATGATGTAGAAAAAAATCAGATCTCTTAATAGCTGCATTAAAGAGATATTTGAATTTAAAACTGTCGTTTTTAAGAGGCATACAGCGATCCCGGGGCCTTAAAGTCCTAGAGCACTGACGACATATGTCCATTTTGTGTCCAAAAAAAGCCTTTTTCTCAAAAAGCCCAGGTCGCGTCCCACATTTAAATGTAAAGTTCTTAAATTAAATCCGAAAATGAAACATCAGGATCCATTATTGTGTTCCATGCAATGACCTATATTATTAATTTCATTACTTAATATTTAATACAACTTCACGTCATGTCTGTTACAAATGGTATGTAAACACATTTATATCATAATCGTAATATTCCTATTGATTTATTATGTTGTAACATCATACCACATAGCTTTGCACGTTTCACAAATTGTCAGTCGTTGAAACACCACGAACATGTTGATCAACACCGACACCGTCGTCTTTCATTGGATGCAAAAGGTCCTAGGCCTTGCACCATACATGTTGAACGGTGAGACCTTCTCGGTGTGGCCTTTCATGAGCTTATACACGGCCATTTTTCTGGGTCTCATGTCGGCACTCATCGCTCTGGCCGGAAAGGGTCGACTTACCGTAGCCGGTGTACCGTTCAGCTCGATTGTAACCTGCCTTGGAGCCATACTAACACTGATACACATTGTAAGTACACCTAACCTCTGTTTCATCACACAATGCCACGAAAACGTCATAATTGTTCCCAGATATTCAGGCAGAAGGCAGCTGTCAATGCGCACAATGAAATCCTCTCGATCACATACGCACTGAAGAAGTACACACAGATCAACTATCGGCCACTCGGTATCGTACGGATCATCGAGTTTACGTACTCACTCATCCTGGTGATCTGTATCAGTGTGTTTATGGTGCAAAGTTCTCCAGATGCCGAGTGGTACAGTTGCCTGGGTGTGATATACGCAATGATAATGCGTGTAGTGTTGGTGAATCAGTTCACCTGGATGACACACGCGATTAACATCAATTTAACGGCTGTCAACGAGCTGCTGGATAACGAGAAAATCTACATGTCAAAAGATCTAACCGATGTAGGGCATCTGCATGAACGGTAACCTGCACCAAACTAAACTCACTGATGACAGATGGATGCTGCGGACACTGTTGCCAAGCAAACGGGCCTAATACCGCGTGGCAACAGTGTCTGCATTGAAGAAGAAGAAAACACATTGTGTTGGTTTTAGGTTGGCAGCGTGTAGTGAAGTGACAAATGATGCATTCTCCGTTGGGCTGTTGTGCTGGGCCATCGAGAGTTTTACCAAGATCTGCTACTGTTTGTACCATTTATGCGTATGTTCTCTGTCCCCGACATTCGTTACCTGTGGCCCCGCACGATTTGAATCGTTCTTTGCATTACTCTGGTACGTGATACAATTTTGGTACACGGTACGGATATGTCAACTGACGATGACATCTGTAAGTACATTTCCCGGGCAAATTTACAAGTTCGTTTCGGTAACTTCTTGCGTGCAATTGTCTGTTTCTAGGCGACGGCTTCATCGTCAACAATCCATGAAGTATTACGAAACGTTGAAACGAGCGACGATGTTACAGACAAGGTACGAATAAATAAATAATTACTTAATCATCTATCACATTTTATACGAATGTTGTGCTTTTAGCTGGAAAACTTCTCGTATCAACTTGTCCCGCAATTCTACTTCAACGCAAGCGGATTTTTCGTCATTGATTACACATTTATGACAACGGTAACTGCGTGAACTCACCTGTCAAATAACCTCGGTAATACTCGATGTGTTTTATATCTTGTTACAGCTTGCTGGACTTGTGACAACGTATGTCATCATATTCGTTCAGTTCTTCGTCATGGACAACGGTAGCATTATGCCGGATGTGAAAGATGTACATATCTTGCTTGATAAAGTAACGTAAACCGAAATTGAAATACGGAAATCATTTGCTAAATTATATAAGATTTTACGCACTGTGTTATAAATTGATCGATTGATTGTACAAAAAGAAACTATTGCTATTGATTGTATGTGGAAAATTTTATATACCAGGTACATCAATTGTCTTTCATGTGCACAACTTAATGCACGCGTAGGACTTGAAACAAACTAACCAAACTTTTTGGAAAGTTTACCAAGGATTAACATAATTTTTACTGTAATGTGTAACAGATGGACAACGAAGGTGTTGATCTGAGCTATTTTACTAATTACTAAATAAGCACATGTGTAATTTTTCGTCCAATTAAATAATATTCGTTCCAATTTATTGAATTCGTTTTATTAGACACATACATCATACAAAATCAAAACTATCAAATTACAATTGATCCAGTAATCTCCCTTTTTATCCTGGAGTAGCTACAATACCGGCAAACCAAACGAAACCTAGATAAATATATAAAAACAATCAATATTTATTCAATAGACTTATGTGATAAGTAACGATCTGAATAAAATACATATATGATTAGTAAATATCTGAAAACATATGCACCAACCTGAAATAAAATAATATTGGTAATAAAAAACAAGAGATTTGATTGTAGAACAAACAGTAAAGCATGTAACGGCAAAAACTAATCATAAACGAACCATCTCGCTACCCCGAAATCTCGCTCGTTCGAATTCTCTCTGGTACGAAATCTCGCTGGTACGATGTCTCGCTGGTTCGATGTCTCGCTGGACCGAATGTATCAGTAGATAGAATAGACCCGCACCACTTTTGCTCTAGAAAATTGTCTCGTTGGACCGAATCATATGCAGTTATCCCGTTGTACACAAACGTTCATTAGGTTGCCTACATTTAGGATAACTAAGGAACGGAACTCTATTTTATTATTTATTGGTAATAAATGTACGGGCAACGATATGAATTACAGCGTTATTATTACGTTATTAATTAATTAATTATTTAAAGAAAGAACTCGTAGAACTGCATTAATTATTATTACATTTAGGGTTGGGTTGGGTTGGGTAGGGTAGAGTAGGGTAGGTTAGCCGGCGGGTAGGGTAGGATTGTATTATTAAATAGGGTAGGGTAGGAAGCACTAGTTTAGCCTAGGCAAATCTAGTTTATCCTGAAATCGGGTTTGGCCGGTAACATATGCCTAAATGTAGGCAACCAAATGAACGTTTGTGTACAACGGGATAACTGCATATGATTCGGTCCAACGAGACAATTTTCTAGAGCAAAAGTGGTGGGGGTCTATTCTATCTACTGATACATTCGGTCCAGCGAGACATCGAACCAGCGAGACATCGAACCAGCGAGACATCGTACCAGCGAGATTTCGTACCAGAGAGAATTCGAACGAGCGAGATTTCGGGGTAGCGATACGCACTCATAATAAATACTTTTTACACAACAGCCATCTTGTAACGGATTTTCCATAGTTGACGGCACTTCCTGTTGAAAACTGCACTTAATAAACAACACCTATCGTCATTGCTAAAACTTTCAAGTCGCGTGGCGGCCATCTTGTCTCATCCTAAGCGTATTGATAACAACAGTTACTGATAAGAGTCCAGGCCACTGGAGATGATCGGGCACAGCTTCGTGGAACTACGTAAATGCGTAGTGCAAGTTCGTGGAAGTAAAAAAAGCGCCAAAATTTAAAATTTCTTAAAATCGTTGACAATTTTTATGTACAGAATCCGCCATTTAAAGTTGACGCATTCCTTATGACTCACTCAGTAGGTACTCTTCATGTCATTTACTAAATCATTCATATTACACATTTCTACTAATGGTATGTAAATACATTATATACAAAAACCTTTTATTCCTATTGATTATGATGTTGCAATATGACGTACCTACGTATGTATCGTTACACTTTACATATTTGTGTCACACGTATGCTGCGTCTGAACTCGACCGAATATGTTGGTCAACCAGGGTGCAGTCTGGTTTTATGTTATCCAAAAAGCCCTGGGCGTCGCCCCATACATGATGAGCAATGGGAAATACTTCGTTAACCAGTGTATGAATTTACAAACGGCGATTGGTGTGGTCGTGATGGCGATATACATCATCTTAGGCTTGGAGAAGATCGTCAAGATACCGGGCAAAGTGTTTGACTCGTATATTACCATCAGTGTTGCCACCCTGACATTGATACACATTGTGAGTAGTCGCCGCTGACGTTTCATCTCGCGCCCCAGTGGTTGTAGCAGTCGTGATATGCTGTTTCAGATGGCCCGGCAAAAGTCAGCTGTCGATGGCAACAATGAAATCGTATCGATCTCGGCTGCATTGGAGAAGTACACTAAAATCAACTACCAGAAGCTGCTGGTGCTCCGGATCATAGAGTTTGTCTTCTCCGTGGGCCTGGTGGTGGGTATCAGTATATTTCTGGTGGAAAGTTCTCCACTCTCCGAGTGGTACAGTTGCATGGGAATGGTGTACTCAATGTCGGTACGTATACTGATGGTCAATCAGTTCTTGTGGATGGTCTACTCCGTCAAGATCAATGTGACAGCTGTTAATGAGCTGCTGGATAACGAGAAACTCTACAAGTCAGATGAACTGGTCGAAATAGCCGACTTGCAGGAGAGGTACGTAGGCAAACAGACACAAACTGAACGACGATGTTGCTAAGCGAACTCTTGTTCCTTTTTTAGACTGGCAGGTTGCAGTGAAAACACAAACGATGCCTTCTCGTTTCCACTCCTGTGCTGGTCCATCGAGAGTTTTGCCAAGATCTGCTACAGTTCCTATCACCTGACCATCTGTATTCTCTACCCGAAGTTCCCCACTTGCGGCCCCGAGAAAAACGAATCGTTCTTCACGTTTCTGTGGTATTTGATACAACTGTGGTACATGATCACACTGTGCCAAATGACAGCAGTAACGGTAAGTGCAAACTACAAAGGTAGTCTCGGCAACTGAACGCACTCTCTGCCTGACAGGCCACTGGTACATCCACAAGGATCCATCGAATACTTAGAGAAGTTGAAAATAACGATGTCATGATGGAAAGGGTACGTATAAGTGAACATAATGCTTTCACGATTTAATAATAACCTATATGTTTGTTACATTTCAAACGAATGCTACACCGTCGTCTAGATGGAAATGTTCTCATTTCAAGTTACGCCCAAATTCAATTACAATGCAAGCGGATTCTTCACCATCGACTATACATTTCTAACAACGGTAACCAACTGCAGTAACGCACTTGTCAAATATATCACCAAGTAATATTCAATGTGTTTCTATAATGTTACAGCTAGCTGGACTTGTAACGACGTATGTCATTATATTCGTTCAGTTTTTCGTCATCGATAATTCCGGCGACGCTGTACCGAATGATAAATCAGCACTTGATATACTCCATAAGTTATTTTAAATCAAAACTTAATACCGACAACGAGTCGTTCAAATAAGTATTCATAACATTTTATGCACCGTGTTTTATTGATAAATTGATTGTGTAACAAGATAGTATGTGCAAAACTTTATATAATTAATACATTAATTGTATTTCATGCGCACAACTTAAAGCACGCGTACGACTTGTAGCAAAGTTAACCAAACTTTTGTCGCACGAAATTTTGACAGTTTGTTATAAAAATTTTGCAACGATTTTACTGCAATAATGGCTAGCAGATATGCATTACAACGTGTGCGGGCATTTCTAAACACTAATTCATCAATTGTTAACAACAATTTCGTAAGTGTATTGTTAATAAAAGCAACAATTCCGTCTTGTATAATATTTCTCTGCTTTTGTACAGAAGTTGCAATGTAGATATTCTAGTTATCAGAATTCAAAGAAAGTAGGCAATAAAGAGGAGTACACGTCGAAATTTGAAATTACTCGGTCGCCGGAAGATTGGAAATATGTAGAAAGATTACTGGCACCAGGTGTTGTACCAAATCCAGGCCAAAAAGAGAGCTATCCTTCCAACTGGAAGCCTCCATCAGGTAAGAAATGCATTGGACATCTTTGTAGTGGATTCTGAACGGTATTCAACGGTAAATGTCTGCTGTAGAGGCGGCGAAAAATGGTCCGTACTTCGTACCAAGGAATAGAAATCACATGATACCAGTTTATCTGAACAGCAGTCACCGAGGAATGCGTAAAATAACCGAAATCACCAAAATCCAAGGTGACGTTTTCGAATTGGAGAACGAGTTGAAGGAACACTTGAAAACTGCCGTAGGCAGAGCGGTAGCAACACAAGTGAATGAATTAGTGGGATATATACACATCAAAGGAGATCACGTCAATGTTGTAAAGGAATTTCTAATGCAAAAAGGTTTTTGAAATAACAATAAAATATTGTAAATATATTCGTTGTAGTATTTCACACAAATAAAACATTAAAAAATAGTTTCTATTATTATTTTTACGCTTACAGCGACATCTATTCTGTGCCGGTACAAAGATATTTGGAATGAATTTCGCCGCCATCTATGTGTCATAACTTCATTCCATCTGTTAAGTATTTGTTTTGGTTTCTGTCACAAATTTCCATAAAACCTCACGTAACAGCACCGTAATAAATATGATTCAGTAGTGAAATTAACGAGTGATTTGCATTGTATTTATAATTAGTTTCAGTGATTTACCGAACCACGCCTCTTCCACTAATCTAATCATATAGTGTCGTTTTACAATTAAACACATATCAATAATTGTGAACTCTTTCCAAAACAATTGTCCGGAAAAACGCGTGCACCACTCAACCAGCAAACGGCTCTACTCTTGTATAAATGCTACCGTGCGAATTCACACTGGTATTTTTCGAGGAAGAACATTTTATCAAGTAAATAAAAATGGCTGACAATTTGCAAAAGAAACCAGCCAAGGGAATATTAAAGAATTCAAGCAGTTTTGATACACAGGAATCACAGTCACATCATAAGTAAGGCTCGCCTTTATTCACAGCTATTCAATCTTTACTGTTTAACGGTTAAATTTATTTGATTTGATTGTAATGTACATATAGGGTTAGGTTGTAATACAGTAGTGTTGTTTTCTTAAAATGCATAACAAATACAAGATATTTTGACGTTTCATCGAAAGTGTAGCAGGTACAAGTGTGATTTCTATTTGGTTATGTGTATTTGTAGGAAAAATAAAGAAACAAAATGGGATGAAATGAATATTATAGCGACATTACACCCACCAGATAAAGATTACGGTCATATGAAAATTGATGAGCCTAAAACACCGTACAATTATGATGAATCAGATGGTAGTCGTGATGTGTTAGATGCTAATGTATTAGTTGAAAAGTAAGTAATGATTGGTCATTGTGACATTTACTTTCAAGAATTCTACAGTGTAAACCAATGTGTGATCAAATTGTAGATTAAAAAGTGATAGACCGGCTAAAGTGATGGAAGAATCCGACGATGACGATGAGGAAGAAGAGGAATTAACGCCGGCCGAAAAAGGTACGATTATTTTGCATTATTCAAGGTTATGTTACACATGTACGCTTTGAGTGTGTGTGTGGAGATTATGGGTAATCACAGATAAAGCTCCGTTATTCATCAATGTTAATCCCGGATACATGATATCTATTTGTATTATTGATAATTGTCTTAACAGCTTTGCGAAAAGAATTCGAAATGAAACGAAAAGCACACTACAATGAGTACTACGCTGTAAAATTAGCGAGGAAACTACTGGAAGAAGAAGAAGACGACGAGGATGAAGAAGAGAACGCCGCGGCGGGCGCTTCGAATGCGGCATGTAGTAGTAGCTCTAGCAAATATTACACTGAACAATTGTAGACAGAATATAATATACGACACCGACAACAAACAATAATAATATACACACACACACACACACGAATAATAATTTTATTTAATCACTCTCACACACATACGGATCATATATTTGTTATGTTATTATAAAAATTTATTTTTTTTGTAACAAATAATTGATGATATAAAATACTTATCTGTGCCAATATTAATTTTCAGTTTTAATTAGTTATTTTGCGTTGTTTTTTTTAGGACACTAGTTATAATTATTATTTAATTAAATATAATTGTATTATTAAATTATATTTGCAATCATGTTACAATTAGATGCTTATATATATATAAAAGGAAAAGAAAATCGTGTATAAAAAATCGTGACGACAAATTACATATGTTAAATTATTGAAAAAATAAAGAATTATACAAGCGTCTTGAGTTTCTTGTATTTGACAGTTCAAGTGCTGCCTCCCCAAACATGTCGAACTAGTTTTGACGTTTGAATATTGTTACATCTTAAAATTATTCACCGTATACGAATAATATTATAAAAGTGTGTTTCCATGTCTTATTTATTTAACATGTTAGTTTAATTCCATGTTATAGTGTTAGAAATCTTCACACTCGAACATGGAATACATAGAAAGTAAGGTTAAAGACACGGAAATAAGTAAAAACGTCGAATTATCCACTACAGGTAAAATACTAATAGGTATTACAGGTATGTACTTGTTTAGTAATTATATACACTACTAGTTCTCTTAACCAACCACTCTCTGGCCGGTAAATCAGACTGATTTGTAAATTACGAGTATAACTATATGGCTAAATATCGGTCAAAATTCATGTACATACATTACATATTAAGAGTTTTTCTATACGTGTGCAGGCCTAAAAATCTGTTATTTTTTCTGTGTCGTTTTCGTAATTATCTTCTTGACGGCAAGTTTTTTTCGGACGAAAATCATTCCGGCAAGCGCCCGGTTGATCCGAGACTGGTTAACAGAGCTCGTACTGTATTCTGTTCTTAAATTAATTACACTTATTATATTCCAGGCGGTGTAGCTTTCGGTTTGACAGTACTCTGTGCTCCGTTCATCAGTCCAGCTTTGCGTAAATTCTGTCTGCCGTATATACCGGCTACGAATGAACAAGTTAAAAATATATTCACTGCTCTTAAATGCAGAACGGGGTCGCTGGTGGACTTGGGTTCCGGGGATGGCCGTATTGTAATAGGTAAGTAGAAATATTGTCAACAGTGACTGCTATACGAAACAGCCTTAAACCTGGTCAATACTGGGTCATTTTCTATAAATATATTCATAATTTCCGTAATTGTGTCTTCATTGAACGAATCGTCGTAAATTTAGCACATCAGCGAGAAATCAAGACCTTACTGTAAACAAAAATTCCTTTGACAGAAGCTGCCAAACGCGGCTACCCGGCACACGGTGTAGAACTGAACCCGTGGCTGGCACTGTACTCCACGTTGAACGCACTCAGACATGGCGAAACCGCACGAACAAGGTTCTTCTGCAAAGATCTGTGGAAGTATAACCTCAAACCGTACGACAATGTGGTTATATTCGGCGTAGAACAAATGGTAAATGCGTACGTGTAGTTTAAATGTTGCGAATGAAACACCCCCCCCCCCCCCGCCCTGGTATAAATCCATACTCATTGCGTGTAAAATGGCGGCCAGCGATTCAAATTTGCGCGGGGTTTCACGTCGATAATGATGTATTCTAATGACATGATGCTTGATACCTGTATTTCTACCTAGATGGCGGACTTGGAAACGAAAATACTAGCGGAATGTCACCGGGATTGTAATATTATTGCATGCAGATTCCCGTTGCCGAATCTAATAGCATCCCGGACTTTTGGTACCGGTATAGACACAGTCTGGGTGTACACACTACCAACTACGTAACAAAATACAACCAAGTATACCCCGTTCCAGGATCACATTCCTGACTTTTTATTCTTGAGATCAGTAGTCAACAGGGTTACACTTTTATTTGAAACTTATTATTTTTGAAATATTTCACAGACTTTGCATTGTTCGGACACAGCACCTCCCATAAACTAATTACTACAAGGCAAGAAGTCAGGAATATGATCGTGGAACAGGGTATACGGTTAGTTTTAGTAGAAAATAGGGAGAAAATAAAATAAAACTAATATTATTTATAAAATATTATAATTCTTACAGTTATATGTATATATAAAAAGATTTTAAAAATATATAGTTTTTTCTTTCTCAAAAATGGGTTTATAAATATACAAAATAAAAATTTCACAAAAAAATAAAATTACCGGCAAAAATAGTGATAATAATACATCTTAAACAATTAGTACGATGTGAAGATCGCTACAAAAAAAAAATACATATTTAATTGGGAACTAATACGCGAAATAATTATATCAAAATACAGAAAAATATTGCTTGAAAAACTAAAAACAAATACGAATTAATTAATTATGAAGCAACTTATCTGTTCGATTAAAGTACATTATTTATTTTAAGTAACTCACTTTTTAAAATTAGGCAAGAATATACTAAATATATGAATGTATGTTTAAATGGTATGTGTATATACAACAAAAAAAAAAAAAAGATATTAGTTAAACTAAGATGACGCGACCGCATTCCACTTCTCCTTGTGCTGATCCAGACCAAAGCCTGACTCATAGTTACCTTTGGCGATAAACAGCCGCTTGAAGTGCGGCACACAATACAGTAGACCTTGGTTATACGTGTACGAGTCCATTCTGTGGATGCATTTATTACACGCACGTCAGTATAGAGAATTCAAATCCATATAGGTGTGACGTCACATCAGATACATTTTATTCACGACAGAAACAAAACAAGCCGTCTCTTTCTTACACATTTGACCATGTATAAATCTACACGCACATCGTATTGCCAGAAGGGGCGGGGCTTCTCAATATTTCGTTTTTGTTTCTGTTATGACGTCACTCCTACATGGATTTGAATACTCCATATGCAAAAAAAAACATTTTGCCCCGCGGCCGGGAGTAGAAATCGGTTCCTGTGGCCGCAAAATCGTGACAGAAGTACAGCATTTACTCCCGAGGGGACGAAAAATAAGACAAGCAATTTCCCCAGTGGGAGTTTTTATTATAACAAAGGTTTTTGTAAACAAATGTCTGTTGTCCGTGGTACGCGTTGCATGGAAACATCGCAACAGGCTTCTAAATATTGCAATTTCGCTCCGATTTATTAGAATTGTTTAGTAATGCAATTCAGTGTTTCTACTCCCGATCGCCTGAAAAAATAGTGTATACACCTCGGGAGAGACCACCATGTTTCCCTCAATGTAATTGTTCAAATTACATTGCAGGAAAAATAAGACGATTCTCTCGGTTGGTGTATAACGTGTGCTCTATATTGTATGGTGTTGAACTGTGTCTAACCTTAAAATCGTATTACACTCTCGACACCGGAAACAGTTCTTGTGGTAGACGTTGTTGTGGCACGCCACCTTCTCCAGCGGGTACACGCGACCCTCACAGCTTTTGCACGTTTCCACGTTATTCGTTGTGTCCTTCAGTAAACCATAGCACAAGCATAGCAAACGTCAAACATCACTCGCACTCACACAAATACACACGCGCATATACGTTACCATTCTTCTTTATATACTTATATTCCTTCCTAGCAGATAAAATCTTCCAAATGAAAAACTACATTTTAGATTTGTTTTTTTTTTTTGTTTTTTTTTAATCTATACTCTATACTTTATTCACACAAAAAATTGTTACAAAAAATTGGCACAGCATACAGTCTCAGAGAAGATTTTTTAGTGTTCTATAAACCATAAAGTTCCACTTTCTAATTCAATGATTTATTTATTGATTTTTTTTTTGTTGTTTTTAATTTTTTCATTTAGATGTCCAGTTCGTATTCATCTGTTTTTGTTTGGAGAAATTATACAACATACATTATCCAAGGAGGCCGGGCATAAAATCAAACAACGGTGTCTGTTGACAAGTGCAGAACGCACAATACGTGCGCAGTGATTGGTCGCAGCATTGCCACAAGTCAACCAATAGGTGACGTGCTGCACTTGAAACAACAGCGCAACCCATTGTTTTGGCGCGGGAAAAACAAAATGTTTATGTGCGGAGAAAATCGATTCGAAAATTGGACAAAATTTTATCAAAAGTGTGTGTGTGTGTGTGAGAGAGATTGTTGAATGAAAAAGTTTTGCTATAAAAATTGATACAAGAGTATGTTTTTTTGTTTTGTTTTTTGTTGATGAAATGGTCGATAATTTATAGGTTTTTTTTTTGTTTTGGACAGAACGTCTTTGGTGTTTGGTTCACATAGGGCCGTGAGAAATAATCCGACAATGATATTCTGGACACCCCTCTCATACATAATCTTATACAACTAATAATTGTCAGTATTAGTTTTAAATTGTTATTAAAACATATTAAATGTATTCACATCTTTAGAAGACAAATATAGTATTAATGTCTGCTATTCACACGCTCGATACTAACGGCGCTACTGAGGGTTACTAAATTTTTCTATTAAAAAAATTTAGTAACCTATAGCAGCGCCAATAGTATCGAGTTGTGAACAGTAGTCAAGAAATTTCGGAGAATTGTTCTCTCGTATTAGAAATTATTGGCAATAAGTTAACGAATAATAATAATAATAATAAACGTACAATATAAATTTTTTCCCATTCATCATTTAGTGCCATTTTGGTTAAACAACAATATAGGCTGCGTTCGAATTGGACTATTTAGTGCACTAATGTACCACGTGACTGGTTTTACAACTTAAATTGTGCACTAAATAACGTTAGGATTTTAGAAATTGACCTTAGGATTTGTAAAAGCACAGTACGCCCTGAATTGCATAGCCTAAATTGACCGCCAATATCCAAAAATCTCCCTAATTTCGTTGCCTAAAATACTAAAATCTTGAATTCGAACACGGCCATAGTTGAATGTTGTGTGTGTGTGTGTGTGTGTGTGTGTGTGTGAGGGTTGGTAACATTTGTTTTTGTGCGGTGACATTTATAGTAATCATGTTGGCACACACACAATGAGTTCAACTGTCAAACGTCCCAAGACTCGGGCGCCATCTTGAAATCCATCATGGCGGCCGCGGTGAGTTGCTGGCGTTTGACATAACAAATAGATAGTAAAACATTTAAACGGAGACGGGGGTAAAGACAAAACTTCGGTTAGAAAGTATTTTGAAAAGATTTTTCACAGTTTGTATTCTACAATTACACGAAATGTAAAGATAGAGCCGAGCGAGTGAGCGAGCCTGAAATTGTGAGTGAGACGCACACGGTAAGTGTTTATTGTTTGAGGTCAAATTGGGTGACGCAACTTTGTTCTACCGACATACAATTTCAATGTGACAAGACCGCATTATGATTAGTTGATTGATTGACTCTGTGTGTGATATAAATGTGTGTGTTATCAAACGATTATTAAACTAGTTAATCTTAAAATTCAATTATTACAGTACATGATTATAATCAACCATCTTTGCTTGTATTTGTGGGTATTGTTGGGGGGGCGGCGCTCTTACGAGAGGGACAGAGTTGCACTCACTGTAAAGTGAAACAGAATTTGTGGCATTAGAAACTTCAATCATTTAAAAGAAAACCACACTCAAGAAAAAAAAAACTAGAAAATAAATCCAAATTATTGTCTAAAACATGCCACAGACAATATAACTGGGGGGGCTCACACTGCAGGTGTCGAAAATAATTCACTAAAAGCGTGCAAAATAATAAAACACGTACGTACAAGCCATGCCAATTTTTTTTTATATTAAAAAATAATGTATAAATAAAAAATGGTAACGTACAATTATAAAATAAATGAAAAGTGTACTAAAACATGAACAACACACAATATAGGAATTTATTAACACAGTTAGTTAATAGTGCAGATCCGTACTCACCACAAATCGATTCACTTTAACTCTGGGCGCTCGGTCTGTGTCTGTTTTCACTTCTCTCATTGATTCGAATCGAGCTCGTAAGCTGTGGAATGAGCGAAATAAAAATGGCGAAAATATTATTACGTTTAGCGGAGATTCTCAACTAACCTTCTCGCCGATTCGATCTGTGAGTCTCCCTCGGCCAATTCTTCCGCGATATTCACGGAACTATTGTTCTGTTCTCGTTGTAATTCGGTAGCTTCCCATTTTTCAAATTTCGCCCGTAATTGTTTTGCACGAGCCGCCTTTTGTGCCTACAAACACACACAGAGTAAAATGTATCACATCACACATTTAACACGCGAATTCGCAACTGCATTCAATTTACAAACTACATTTCACTTAAAAGACACATACTACTTCAATATCTGCCATTTTGTTCGCTCTTCTCAACTGAACAACGTTCAAACAAAGATAATTAACGCACGGAAATCGGGAACAAACTTGTAAAATAACGGTCAAAGCAATAAAAACACGGTTGACAAAAAATCAAAACCTTTCAAAACAATGCGCAGCCATTTTGATTACAGGTGGTAGCTGCAGCGCTACTTGTGTAGAATGTCAGAACTAAAAGTGGCGTGGTGCGTTTTATAAAAATTTTTACCGCGTTCAGATCAGTTTTAGAGTACGCAGAGATATTGAACTTCTGGTGATCTGAACTTGAAAACAAACACTAAACTTGATCGTTCCGATTAAACAAACGGTTTTTTTTTTTGCTATTTTAAAATACGTTACATTGTTTGTATTTTATTAAAATATGTAATAATTCGTTATGAAAATTATTCATTTACTGTGTACGTTGTATATTAAAAATGTGTTTTATGATGTATTAAAATTGTGGTTTATGCATTGGTGTAGTCAGGGGCGTCCGCAGAAATTTGTCCAGGGGGCAAAGATATTATTTTCCAGGGATTTTGAAATGTAGGTACATATAATAAAAAGATTAGAAAAATTAACGTATGCTAATAAATACGTGATTAATAAAAGTAAAAATCCTAATATTTGACAAAAACACAATTTCAATAGATAATTTCTTATATCTAGCGGTCCCTCGCCCCGCTAATGTTGTTGTTCGTTTGTAAAGTGAAATTGTGACATACCTCAAGCAAGTCTTCATCCAGCATCTTCCCTCTGTCTTCTGCGTCACTCGCGTCCTCCTCATTATCGTCAGTTTCACTCTCGCTAACCTCTTCCCCGCTGCTGCCCTCATCCCGGACAGGTTCTGGTGGCGGTGTGAACCGCTTCAGCGGTTTCGGTCCAGCGGGCAGCGGGTCCTTCGATAGATTCTCCTCCATCTGTCGGAAAATCGAGAGCATCTTTGTGGCCGTGTGTGATTTCTGTACGACGTCCGAGTCGTCCTGTTGTTCCTCGCCGCGTACGACCTCCGGATCCCGGTAGACTTCTCGGTCCGGTGAGGATGTCTGTCAGTGAAGACGCAAAAATGAACACACATTCGAACCACTCACGTGTTGAGAGAAAATAAGAAGAAATATTATAACACCATTAATGAATTAGCACATTCACAAAACAAGTGGAAACAGATCAGTGTCAGTAGCGGCAAAATCTGTAAACAATGTCAGTATACAGGGTGAACATTAGCGAAGCAACGAGATCCAAAATGGCGACCGCATCCAAGCTGTTAGAACCAATGGTATTGGAATTAAGTGATCAGTCACAAACAAACAAAGCAGACAAAAAAAACACATAGAACGTTGAAAACGAAAACATAACGTAATGTTAAACTATATTGTTATATGTTATTAGAGAATAAATGCAGATTTGTAGAAAGTCTTGACCTTGTCTTGTCCTTCGCGCGGCGGCGTTATGCGGAACTGTTTGCGATGTTTCTCGGGCTCTTTGTACGTTTCGAAGAACTTAAACCTATTAGAGATATCCGCAGTTTTAACTGTAACATCGTCCACTTGGTCCGTGGACCGGACCACGTCCTCGGACGCCTGTCGATTCATGAAGGCCTTCAGTGGAGAGAAATAAGAATACATCATACAACGTATGCTATCAACAATGTGTGCTAACAACTTAAGAGAATATACAGCCAAGACACTAGTTCTATCAAGGAAAGTTTCACAGTTCTGTAAAGATTGAACTATCGAGAATGGATGCACTCACCTCTCGAGCTCGTCTCACTTCCACCCCGGGTTTGACGGGTGACACTGGCGTCAGTTGCGGTGCTTTGGAAGCATTTGCGTCCAGTTCGAGGAATATCGAGCGTGATTTCTTGCTGATACCTGGAACATACACCCAACACTGTGTTGATCCCGGCTACTGGTTGCATTCTCCCATTGCACTAACCGGTTTCAAACACACTCTTATCCTCTTCCAGTTCGTGCAGTTTCTGTTGCTCGTCGCTAGTGAGTGCTTCGCCCCGTTCAAACTTGTCCTTGATGTCACGCGACCCCTCGCAGATGTCCGTGTCGGCGGCTGAGTGTTTCTTCACATTGACACCCGACTCGCTCTCGGCCACGGCCTGCTGGTACATCTCTTTCATCTTGCCCTGTTTGCCCATGAAGAGGCGGCTCCGGATCGACTGGATCTCCTGTTTGCGTTCCTCACGACGCTCTTCCCGGGTCATCTGATGCCCGGCCGATTCCCATTTGTTCATGATGTCGGACATGTTGTTGAAGTGCAGTGGTTTCTCGCGCTGGGCACGCTTGGCACGGATCAAATCAGCATCCTCGCCTGAATAACGAATAGATAAATGTTTATTAATGTTTCTAAACCCACACTAACGTTCAGTATCTTTACCCTCGATTCCATCATCTTCGTCTACTTCCTCCTCGGACGAGCTTTCCTCAACTGGTACACCATTCAATGAGTCGTCTGCTACGCCGATATCCATACCTTTCGATTGGAATCTGCACAGAAACGCGCATTGTAGCATTTCAAGTGTAAACGTACACTTTTCACAAACGTATACGTTTTAGAAACGGTAAACGTACATTCTTTAGAAACGTACACTTTTTAGAAATGTAAACGTACACTGTTCAGAAACGTACACGTTTTAGAAATGTACTTTTGAAATACACAAATGAATACATACTTGGCCAGTTTTGACAAGATGGAGGGTGATCGTTTCACGTTCACCGCAGACGGTGTCCGTTCCAGATTGTTCTCTAACGAATCATGATGCTCGAACACTTGGAAACGTTCCTTGACATTCAGGTTCTGTAGTTCGTCGAGGCCGAGATCAGGTTTGTCGCTGGCTACACACGTAGAAAACATACAAATGGAGTTAGTTTTCCTGTCATGAATACACCAACTGTCAGATGCTGTAAGCTGATTGTAGGAACATGTTTATTAACTGCTCTAAGGCCACACAAAATTGCTGGAAACACTTGTTAGAACAACCAAGCACCACAACGGACGTCACAGAGTGCAATTCACAGCGCTCGATACTACACAATTTTTCTGCTAAATCTGACACAGTTGCTAAACAAAAATACACAACGTTCCCTAGCAATAGTAGTGTCAATTTTTGGTAGAAACATTTAGCAGCCTTAGTAACGGGCTGTGAACAGCAAGTATATTATCTTTGATTAGTTAGTAGACGCACAGAAAACGTGATAGAACAAATTAGACTGTTACGGACAAAACAAACACAGTCACACCATATAGGCTCTACCTCGAACTACATCGGGCGGTAACTCTTCCGGTTGATTCTCGCGAATAATCATTTCATGTTTGCGAGGTCGTGCTAGAAAAATGAATAAACAATAACTCTGCCAAAGTGACAATACCACCAGCAGAACGATTCAACCAGTCTCTCAACATCAACTAGAGCCTCCTGAATGATGGCAGAATGTGTTGCAAATGAAAAAAATAAAATTGGGGACAATTGGAGTACCGTACCTGGGGCTTGATCTTCTTCGACGGCTTTCGGTGTGAACAGGGCCTTGAAGTGGGGTTTACAATACAACACTCCCTCGTTGCTTTGGTATGTATCAAAGCTACAAATTGAAATCGAAACATTACAAATTAGTAAACAGCTGTGAAAATCAATTCAGAACATTACAACATACAGTAAGATCTCGGCTAAGGTCTTACTGTAATTAGTAACAGTATCATGTAATGAACTGGGCGAGCCTGTGTGTGTGTACTTACTTGAGTTGTTTGTTACACTCGCCGCATCGGAAACAGTTCTTGTGCCAAATCGACTTCTCGGCTTTGATCTGTTCCATCTGGAAGACTTGTTTTCCACAAGACTTACAGAGTGACGTATCGATTTGTGCAGCACCCTGTACAAATACATCCATCACAAACCACCGTTTGATAAAAACAATTCCATAAAAAGCAACCGTTGCAAAAACAGAACATTATTTGCCAAGGGAGAATAGTGTAATTTGAAGCCCGAGGCCTACAAATACATCGAGGGAAAAATGGTGGTCTCTCCAGAGGTGCATATACAATTTTTTTTTGCACGATCGGGAGTAGAAACACACTAATTTCAGAAATAGAGAATTATAATAAATCGGACCAAAATTGTAATATGTAGAAGCCTTTGGCGATGTTTCCATACAACGCGCACCACGGACAACAGACATATTTGTTTACAAAAACCTTTGTTATAATAAAAACTCCCCTAGGGAAAATGGGTGACTTATTTCATCCCTACGGAGTAAGTGCTTTACGTCTGTCACAATTCCGATGCCATAGAAACTGACTTCTACTCCCGGCCGGGGAAAAAATAGTTTTATAATTTTGTTTCAACTACAATTATTTTATATAAGAATAGTTTAAAATGAGCAACAGAGAAATTACAAGATGGAATATAGGACAGAACATTGATTGTAGATACTTACATTGAACTTTTCCTGGGCTTTTCCCGAATCGGCCGATCGTACATGCAGCACCGTTTTCTTTGACAGTGCATCGAACTTTGAGAAACTCGACTTCTGTAAATCAAAACATATCACAAACATTATTTAAAAACACCGTATTTTCGTAGCAACAATTGCCATAGACACCCACTGTGCAAAAATTGTTTATGAAAAAACAAATAATTTTCTGCTTGTATAACCGCTGAACCTCGAAAGTGTCAAGAGGTATTTTGAACAGTCGTTAACAGTTCAGTGAAATGTATTTGACACGTACGAGTTTCAGCAGTTTGCCAATGTGCTACCTCCCAGTTGTTAAACATCCTGTAAAAGCAGACTAAACAACAACAACAACAACAAAACACAACAAATACTTACCAACTTTTCAATAATAGCTGATGGTTTACGTACGGGCTTTATGGGCGGACAGTTTACGGATGCGTTCCGTTGCAAGCAAGTTTCGTTGTTAGTTAAATTGTTAAAACAGTCTCGCTAATATGTAAATGTTTTTGTTAAAAGATCCATGCACATGCGAAAAAAAAAACACAATTTATTAGTTCAAGCTACATTCTAAAAAATCATAACAATACGTTACAACAAAATACATACTCGAAACCAAACGTCAATTCAATCAACTACATGGTAAAGATGAACGCGTCCGTTAATCCGCCATTATAAAGTAGAACGCACAGCGGAAAACAGTGAAACTAACCTCAAACTTGTACAGTTTTGACAGTTAGCGAAATTAGGTGTGTTTCGAGTATGCATTATTAATTGTGTGTGGCTACCAACGGATATCAACGGCACATACATTATCGGTAATTGTAAAGTAAGTTCTTACCAATGTTTTCACCGATACATGAGTGAATATGGCGTCCAAACTGTGTGGACCATCTTTGCGAATATCTGTCATTGATTTTGTACGCTTTGAATTATTTTTGTGTGTGTTAAAATTAGGCGCACGCCATGCAAAAGAAACAATATATAATGTTAATCAAACAGCAGAGGATGGGCAGCAGTAAGTAGCGGGGAAAAAATGCATTGACTGATATTTACAGCTCAATATTAACGTCTCTACTAAAGGCTACTAAATTTCTCTTCTAAATGTTGCTCTAGTAATACTATAAAAATACACCATTTTCCCTAGTAACAGTATCAAATTTAGTAGGGCCGCTAGTATTAAGCTGTGAATAGCAAGCAATATTTTTAGTTAAAACCAAAATGAGATTTTAAGTTATCTAAAACAATGGTTGTACATTGTTCTATTGCTTCTTAAAATATCAATCAGCATAGATTACGTACAAACCTTTTTAAAAACTATTAATAATCATGATGAAAATAATACGATTTTGGGAAAGATTTCAAATAATGCTTTTAGGCTTTCAATGTTATATGTTGACAAATTAAGTCACAATGATAAGATTTCCGTGTGACAATAAACAATGGACCTTGTCTACTGATAAACACTAATACGGGAATTACGGTGAGGGGGGGGGGGGGTGTCATGGCACACTATGTTATAAAGAAACTAAATTCGTATGTTATTAAACAAAACGTGTTAATTTTTAAAGAGATTTGCAAGTTGCAGGGAACATGTATATTGATGTATATGCTTGGCATGCATACAAGTACGTTTTACATTTGCCAAACTTCAAATCATTGAAATTCGACCGGATGCTGGCCTTGAAAACAACAGACAATACTCCAAACGCTTCATCAATAAGCTTTGCGAATGAAAACAAGGACACACAAATGTCAAGTACTTCACATTAGGCGCCGGAAATATGAATTTGACGTTTGGTGCGGTTATAAAACGCACTGTTTTAAGCCGATGGCACACCTATCGTACAACGTCCTAGAAAATACGGCGAATCTACAGAACACACCCATCTACGATGAAAAATAGAGCAACTCCTCTATTTTCATCGCTATAGCTGTACACTACTAGTGTTTAGTGGCAAAGGAAATAGCGCGCACTATTTCGCTCTTTTCGAGAAAAAAGGGCTTTGAAGATAACGCATTAAAGATTTAGCATTTAAAAGTATACACTGACAATTGATACGGTGTTGCCGCGCGTTTAAACATGCTGATTAACACGCGGTAGGTCTGGGTTCGATTCCCGCTCAAGTTACGTTTTATTTTTTATTTTATTCTTAATAAATTAAGAACGAAAGAAACTGGGTTTATACGTGTCATTTTTGTGTGAAAAACGTGTTGTTTCATCGTATTTGCTACGATGCTGTACGATGTGTGGTTGTGCCAGCGGGGCCATTTAGACATTTGAACTGAAGATGCAACTTACCCCGTACAAGAGACGAGCATTTAATTTATTATCACCGATGGTGTTAGTGCCCACACTGGACAAGTCACTATAACTTCTACACTATAAAATATCAGGGGAAAAAATAAAGACATACAAATAAACAAAACACAACCATCATGAAAAACAAAATAAGAACGCAAATGTCTCACACACACTGGCAACTATTTCAGGTAACAAATGAATGTGCACATGCAAAGTATGACATTATTTAAAACAAAATAATAATAATAGCGGCCAGGAGTAGAAGTCAGTTTCTATAGCACCAAAATTGTGACAGAAGTAAAGCATTCACTCCCTAGGAGACGAAATAAGACAACAATTCTTTTTTGATGAAATTAAGTGTTTCTACTCCCGATCGCGTGAAAAAATAGTCTATACACCTCGGGAGAGACCGCCAGTTTTGCCTCGATGTATTTGTAGCCCCGCGGGGCTACAAATTACATCGCAAGAAAAATAAGACGTTTCTCTCCCTTCGTGAATAATGCACTCTTCTTATTATTATTATCATCTGAGATTTCAAATAACGTCAAGAGCACACTGATCTTTGAATTATAAGTCCACGTTAATTATTTCAAGAACTTACCAAGTTTTTAACATTCACATGGGATAAATTCTCTTCTTCGTTAGTACTATCACACTAAAACATTGAATTTTCACAGAAAAAAAATAGGTTAATTCAACACATACAATCGCAGGCACAGAAGTTAGTACTTGAAATTCATCACAGAGAGTGTACTTACAACTGAAATATTTTCTTTCTCATTATCCTTTTTCGATTTTTTCGACTTTTTCTTCTTCAACACCTTGTCTTGTCCACTCTGCGTCTCGGTCCGTGTCTCGACGAAACTAGACGCACTGCTAATCGTTGAACTCTACAGCAGAAAACACGCTCATTAGATCGGCCATTTTCCTTTTGTACAACTGTCAAATAATATTCCCTAACCCTACATTTGGGACGCGCCTAAGATATTTTTATTCCTATTTGGTTTATTCACCAACGTATTCTTACCATTTTATGTGGTACAAAAGTTTAACTTTCCAATTTTCACAAAAAACTGCCTATGACATAATAATCCCCGTTATAGAAAAATTTGATAAGATAACGTGGCCGCGATCAATAAAAACGTATTACAATATGCGTTTGTCATCGATTACACGTAATTTCCCGTAACTATTACCACATACAATTTAATTACTGTTTATTAACATCAATTTCTAACAATTTTATCAACACAAATTGACATAAAATTTCACCAAAAAAAACTGACACTTCAATTTAACTGAATGTTTTCTCCAACGCTACCTTACTGTGACAAACGAATAATTATTTATTCAAACCCGGAGCACCGTTACTATGACAACCGGTACATGTATCTTGATGGGAAACAGTCTAGCATCGAATTTTAGTATGAATACTGAACATGCAGTTTTAATACAAATAAAAAAAAAAACGATATTAAATAAGCAAAACGAAAATCACACTTACAACATTGAGCGGACAAACAGAGTTAGTATCAAAATCGGCTTCGTCAGATTCATCATCATCATCGTCGTCATCGTCCGTGATGCGTCTGATCAGTTCTGAACTTCTGAATGTCCCCGAGTCAGAGTTCTGACTGCACACGGGACTTTTCGACTTTTGTTCAAACAACTCCTTTGTTTTTCGGATATCTTCGAATGTTTCCGGCAACGGTGACGGTGTCTTGGCAACGTCTCTCGATTGTTTCTCGTCGGCGGTGAATATTTTCGAAATTTCACTAACTTTACTCGGTGAAAACTTGATTGGAGGGCCGGATTCTTCAAGATCTTCCTCCTGCATATCCGCTACGTGCTCCAGAAGGTTCTCAACAAGTGGTACAGGTGTTTCAGCCGGCAATTCAGCGGGTACAATATCGTGTTCGCATATTTCTAACGCCGGTTCGCAAGTGTCGTTCATTTCTTCAACATTTTCACGATTCTCCACAATCTCCTCGGCTTCTTTGATCAGTTCTTCGACAATTTCGGGCGCCTGCCGGGCAATAACTTCGTGGTCAGTTGAAATGACGGGAGTTTGAAGTTGTTGCAAATCCTCGTGCACGGCTGAAATCTCACACTGCAGAAATGCCGACGTTATATCTTTAATATCAAAGGGTATTTGTTCGATAATTTGCAGCTCTTCCGCATGTTCCGACACATCCAAATCACTGTTGGTCGACTCCAACTGAATGCACACTTCGTTCTCGGCTGAAATCTCACTGAAATCCAACTTTTCGTCCTCTGTATCTGCGAGATTTTCTCGGTTTTCAGCCGTGAGCTCCGGCTGAAGCGGTTGTTCCACATCAGAGCACATCCGGGTCTCGGTCAAGCAACCTGGTTCGACGGTTACCTGTTCCGGTAACACCTGAGTTACCGCCTGTGCTGGTGGTTCAACTTTAACCGGTCCTAAATCATTGGTTGGCGTTAGATCGGATGAATTCTGACGCAGACCTTGCAAGAAATCATAGTTCTCGTCGGTCGGCGTCAACATCGGTGACTGAATGACTGTTTGCGTGAACAGCAAGCAGGCGGAATCAGTCGATAGGAACATTCTGTCCTTGACTGTAGCTAATTTACCCGCTACATCGTCGTCCAGATCGGTAACGGTCGACAGGAACCGCTCTTTGGCTGTTAGATTCTCAGTATCAACATCCGTTACCGTGATATTTTCGAATGGTGCGTCCATTTCGTCCTCCGGACTCGGTATTTCCTTATTAACAAAGCTGTCACTCTTCTCCGATTGTGGCGACACCTCTGATGCGGCGGCCACATCACTAAACTGCGCGCCACTTGCAACTGTTTCAACGGTCGACGATGAGAATGATTCAGTTTGTTGCTTGGTAACCGTTATTTTGTCCACACTTGTCACCGCTTCTTTTGTTTCCATGCTCATGTGCATCGCACAGCCATCTACCACGAGATCCGAGTGCGTCGTGGCACTTGTTTCGCACTGATCAACATGGCGGACATGTTCCCGGCGCGACTCCTTTACAGTATGGTCGCTGGTAAATGACTCTTGTATCACAGAAGTGTATTGATCGGTATTTTCACTGGCCACAGTGGTCTGCTCGTGGTGAAATGAGTCCGTTGCGCCATTCTGCCGGTGTACGTCGCCGGCACCATTCAAACTGCCAATGTTTGAGGTTAGGTTTGCGTTTGACGTGTCGGTGATTAAGTCAACTCGTGCGAGAGGCGCTGGCAATGCATGGTCGGCGCCATTTTTAAGTACAATTTCGCCCGCCTCGTACGTCAGTGCGATATGATCGGCGTTTGGTTCTAAATGATTATCATCCTAAAAGTTGGAGGGTTAGAACTAAATTAGTAACACTCTTGGTCCATATATGGGTCAGCATTTTTGAAATAAAAAGGTAAAAATCAATCTAATATTTAAAGTAATAACGATACGAATAAAATACTTTCTTGCACAAGATGTACAACATATTCAACTGAACAATATGGCGGGACAATTCAATAGAGAATGCGGACCCATAGTGAACCAAATACACACTTGTTTCATGCAGTTTTTTAGCCGCTGATTAAATTCCTCGTTAATTATATCCTGCAGCGATGTATCTTCTGTTAAATTATCAGTGAACGATGTCAAACACTCGGGTTCACTTACTATACGTGATTTCTTGACCGTGTCCGCCATCTGTGAACAGAAGAGAGAACTAATCAGTAGGTAAATGGCGTCAGGGTGACAGTTACATTGTATTTTCAAATGTGTGCCTCAGTGAGTCAAGTGTTTATAAATGTTAAACAACAATGACTGACTATTCACAGCTTAATACTAACGGCTTTATTAAATATTTCTACTAAAATTTACACTAAAATACACCATTTTGCCTAGTAACAGTGTCAAATGTACAAGGAAAATTTAGTAGCGCGGTTAGTATCGAGATGTGACTAGCAGTTCATATGTTTAGGATAAATAAACGTGGTTTGATGCCTAGTGATGAGTCATTCGTCTACAGAGCTTCCAAGAACTGTGCCTAAAAATATTATTTACATAATCGTGGCCGTTCAGAAAAGGGTGATTCATATAAGATGAAATATGCGCACATTAACTGCAACAACACATTCAGTGTTCACAATTCACCAGATTCTGCAGAAAACACGTTAATGTTCTGACTTTTCAGAACGTCAAAACTGATAAATCTAAATCTGTCAAATCAAGTGCTATGCGGGTAGCGGTACGTAAGGCGCAACGTCTCATAACAAGTGTTGCGCGGGAAATTTGAATGTACGTCTTACACAATCCCTCCAGAATGATATTTATTTACGACTTTTAATGCTAAACATTTCAAAGCGTCTTTTCTATTCTGCCGCGACAAACAATAATACAGTTTCTCAACTATTAAAAACGACAATTTCGTTGATAAGAATCTATACGTTTCTGTGTGAAAAGGTATTTGGCCGCTTGAGTAAAGGAACAAAATAATCAAGAGTGCTTGTATAGAGAATACAGGCGTGAGAACACAATTGTCTTACACATCTACGGTTGAACTCGGCGGAGAGGACAATGTGAAAAAATGTCAAAAGAAAAATGAAAAAACGTGAGCTCACATGCGCAACATAGCCCCTGCCCGAGTTGGGAGCACTGTTCCAATGGTTCAAGGTTCGGAATCGTCTGCTTCGTGTATAGTGCAGGTTCGGCTTAGCCCAAATACGATCTCGAAAAACGTAATAAAACTGACGTTTAAACAAAAGAATTCTCAAATCTACTCATACCCACAGACAGGCACTATCTTCTGTTTATTTTAGAATGTACTTTGTTTGTTGTCACTATGGTTACGTGTTTGTAACAATGATTAGAATGTTTTTGTTTTTAATATACATATATGTGTATCGCAATGTAGCCTCCGGCCGATATATAAATAAAACAAATATAACTGACCTTTCCACTTAACAACTATCAGCGTTAATGACCACGCGCCAGGCCTGGAATCAGGGAAAATCTAACATTTCTTTGGCAAAGTTTCTACTACGAACATAATTTTGGCACATACGTCAAAAATAAGGTTATGTAGTACGACCCTGGAACATGACCAAGGTGTTAAGGAAAAATGGCACACTAATGTTTGACCCACTTGGAATTAGAGGATGCAATTTGGTTCAAGGAATCACAACTTTGCACGGTCCTCATAGCCAATCATACTAAGATTTATTTTTTCTTGCAACTTTACGAGTTAATTTGAAATCGTGTTAAAGTATTTTTAGGTTTGGTAATAGGATGACAACAGCAGAGCACTCGGCGTTTATATTTCGTGAGTCACAGCCAACTAGGAAACACAGTTCAGCTATAATTGTTCAGTGTAACCTGGTTGAATGTTTCAGAGAGTGTATATCCGTAAATAAACTGTCACAGAAACGCGATTCTTCCGAGCATGCGGCGTTCAGGAGACCTGGCGTCAAGTAATACCAGTGTATAAGAGCACAAACTACACGGTCCACTATAGATAAACATATATCAATCACTAAACACTCATTATTGTCAGGAATATCAACCGCACAACTCACTATTTGTAGCTGAATAAATGTTCTGACAAAGAATTCGGTGCATTTTAATTTGTGCACGAGAATATAACAACGATTGGCGGCCATGTTGGATTTTTTGACAGCTGCCGTGCCAACTTCACGGTGGTAAAATAGCAGGAAGTTAGTTACAAATCTTGATGCAGCGTCTTGCAGCAAAATGTCATATTTTTGACACATATAATCTGAAATATTATATTTAAAACATCGAAATAGAATTTTAGAACAAAATAAGATACGATTTTTTCAATTCCAAAGGCACTGAATGAATAGATCTGTTACCAACAACGCAAATATTCAATAGTAAGTGTCAAAAATAGTTGGGTCAAAACATTTTCAACGGAAGATATTTCAGTATTATACAAATTAGTTCAATGAAATATATTTAAAAGTAGGTATGTTTTACTAAGTATATTTTTTGCATACTTATATATGTATAAATTGTTACTAGACATAAGTGTATGTCTGTATTACTTGCAAGGAAGGTTGTTGCCCTCTTCTAAAGACGGTTCATATACGCATTAATTGGTACAAACCGAGTCTTGAATTTAGTCACGGTAGTTATAAACACCAACATACATATATACATACATTACATACATATATACATACATTACTTACATATATACACTGTATTCAGCCAAACAACAAATGCACGTCATCGTTTAGGGAAAACCTAACAAACATAAATATCACTATGTATTTGTAAATATCTTTCTTTAATCCACATTTTATTCGTTTCTTTTTTATTATTAATATGCACGAATAAACCACAAATATAACTAATAATGTTAATAAATATTTCTATTAAATTATTTTTCGTTCATTTTTCATCAAATTATTTTTATTTTTACTAATGGCAACGCTGAAAACAAATATTACACGTTTATAGTAGACGTTTCTTAGCGACTTAAACTGTAAATGTGTTATCGTGTAGCAGAACCATGTTTTAATTCGTTTCAGATCTTCGTGATATTGCATTGATGATGTGATCGATTGTTTGGCTGAATACAGTATACATACGTATAACTCGATAGTTAGATTTAAAAATTTCAAAAGACATTGAATTAAACAAATGATAGTTTATATTTTCGAAACAATATCATCTATCAGGGAAAGATCAATGTTTATTGCATTGCGAGTATATTTATTATAACAATATTACGTAGTGTGTTACCATGACAACGACAACTAAAACAAAAGTGCAATTATCCAGTGAATATTACGTTACAAAAGAGTAATTTGATTATAAAATCGAAAAGACGTACGGATGCTTTGCGGTGTGTTGAATTTTTGTGAAAGTATGGAAAAAACTCAGTAACCACCATATGTGGTCTAGATCTCTGTGTGTGTGTGTGTGTGTATGTATGAAGGAACTGACGTCACAGCGGATGTGGATTTGATAACATGATGTTCAACACTTTCTTTTATTTTTTTAAATCTGTATAATTAAAAAAATAACAAAACACTATACAGAATAACAGAAATAAAATTCTTATTTATTATTATCGTCGGCAATTGTTTCGTTGCGATCTTTGAATTTCCTTACCCCCCCACTCATCATAACTCAACTGTCATTCATCCCCTGCCCAGAATAATAATTCCCAATAGTCCTACCCCTAGTTGAAATATCCACGATGAATTTTCCATAATAGAAATGATATTTGGAATGTGGAAACTCTATTGTGGATGAACTATTAAAGGCTCCTGTCACTTGATACTCGAGGAAGCCGAAGTGAGTGAGATGTGTTATTAATTTGACCAAGAGCAATAGTCGTAATCCGTGATACGGGGCGCGTGTAGCATTCCTGAGATTTCCAACCGAATTATTAATAGAACGCATTTCGGATACATCGTGCCCGGTGGCAACCAAAATGTTACACCTGCGGGCACACGTATATTTAACTCTCCTGAAGCTAGTGTCGTTTTCAGAACTGAAATACCCCTTCTTGATCCTTCACAACACTTGTGTGTCAAGCTGACTGTCATTGTTTAGTTATAGTGAACATTTTGGTTACTGTTGGAATGTAGAGTACATTCTGGAGACGTAATATACTACATATGTATTCTGTGCGTGTGTCTGTATCTGCTTTGAACACTGGCCAACTCATACTTAGAGATGTAGAACATACAAACATGCATGCATCTCTAGTGACAAGTGATATTTTAAGACCAAGAGTATTTCAATTTTTGCGGAAGACATTTCAAAAGGTATGCACATGCCACCAAGCAAACCAATTAAGAACCAAAGACCCAGAAATACATCTCGTGCGTGCGGGCGGACTGTCCGGTCCGACAGAGAGAATGGACAACGCCACTGGTGGCAACATATGGTACTACACCACGTGTCTCTTCCCGCAGGTAAATTAACCATTTATACAAGTATTTATTTACTAAAAACAAGAGCTAATATCAAATCTACCGAATCTATCTGTAGTTATGTGCAGATGCACGTTAGCAATTGTTTTAAACAACTTTTGTTTTGGTTGCTACGCGACAGACAGTGTTTTGTTTCAATAAACAATATGATAGATGCCCTGTAAGGTACCTGCAACAATTGTTGTAAACAACTTTTGTTTTGGTTACTAGGCGACAGACAGTGTATTGTTTCAATAAACAATACAATTGCTATGCGACTGACAGTGTATTGTTTCAATAAACAATATGATATATTGCGCTATAAGGTTGCAACCCGCAATAATAATTTTAAACAACTTTTGTTTTAGTTGTTAAGCGACAGTGTTTTGTTTCAATAAACACTACACTTGCTGTAAGGGTAGCAACCCGCAATACTAAAATGTTAGGTGGGTTGCGTCACACAATAAAAATATTAGCTTTTTTGTCTAACGTGATAGAATCATTAGAAATGCATAATTAGTAGCAAATCTTCTTCCGAGATCACGGGTCCGTGAAGGCCAATGTATCTACTAAATTAGAAATTGCGGTGAACGCTCCACGGGTCTTACGAAGACTGTCTCGGATAACATCCTATATTCATGCAGGAAAAAGTTGAATTAAAAAAAGAATATTAAAAAAATTCTTTGAGCATCATGCAAATGGCGGGCTATAAGTTATAGCCAATAATACATCTATTATTTTAGGCACAAAAATGGAAATGACTTGATACATTTCGCTTGAAAATGCCAAGTTTGTTTATAAAACCAACGTGTAATGCACGTAAGCGGCTATTTTTAGAGGTGCGACTACATTCTTTGAACTTTGAACATGGCTAAATATGAAAGTACTGAACTGCTCTCTAAATACTTACGAAAAAAATCGAAAATTTTCGCATATGACAAGATTTATTTTTGGCTTTTTGCATCACTATACACTAGTGCCATTTTATAGAGACCGCACTCTGGACGCACGCGAGGGGTCGGGAGGGCAGGCAGGGTAGTATTAGATGTAAATTTAGACGCGATTCATTCTGGTCAACCGATGTTTTCAGGTTAAAAATTTCTCCCGTGTGGAATCTGACTAACAAGTTGTTATTCTGGACGGCTATTTCGAGAACAGGAATTCGTATTTTTATAACCAGAATCCTCAAAATACGTGCATCTTATAATAAATGCGACTTGTGTTACAATAAATACCTAACTTATCACAAAATATTACCTCGTTACTCATAAAACTCGCGATACTGCTTCAAACTGTCACTGCCCTTGCAGTACTGCCAACCCACTAACGAAAAAACAACACTCGTGTTCACATAACCTTACACTTTTCTACGATTTGTTCTAATTCTGCAGATTTTATAACTTTACAGAAACATTTAAACGTAAAACTGTTGTGTAAAAACGTCCAAAAATCACTGATAAAACACAGTGGAGTTTTTCTATCGAAATTCCTAAAAAATTACGTGTTCCGTCTGCAAACAACAATAGCTACAACACGCGTGCACAGCCTACTTGTGTGGAATGTCGTCTGCTATCACAAATGACGTGCGATACGGCAATCAATAAACCGTGTTTAAACAAATGAATCAACAACATGTTTGTCAAAAATGCATGCACAAGTCAATCGAAGTGTGTACGAATTTCTTTTATCGCGACAATATCGCAACGGAATGCTTTTGTTTGGAGAGCGTTGTCAAAACAAAATTCGAGTCGTGTTTGTTTATCGAGAACCTCGAATGTCACTTCATGTCCTATAGTTTATCTGTAGTTAGTATTACGAAGTTCAACTGTTTTATAACCTAAGTTTCATCGTTTACATATACGGTAAACATGGATTATTATCAGATGTGTGAATTATTTACAGTGTACCCACAGGTACACTGGTAGGTAAAAAGGAAAATTTAATCTAAAAAAAAAAAAATTAATCATACATTTACAATTCAACTGAATTACAACATTACCGATTCTGAGTAAGTTCGTTATCGATACAAGATTACATTATATTGTTTAAAAATTCTAAAGTAATGACTAATATACACGTATGTTAGTGATATACCAGTGGTAGCACAACAAACACAGATAAGGGAAGTGATTCAGTATCGAACGAGTATGTTTCACAACAAACGGTGACGTTTATCACGGAAATTCAATATAAAACATTAGCAGCAGGCGCGGATTAAAGCAAATTCATGCCCCGAGCACGGGTATTTCTGAAGATATACCATTAGATATGCATATTTGTGCTTCGCAGGGCCGTAATGAGGAGGCTACGCTTGTGGGGCGCTGTTTAACGGATCGTTTCTGCACTAGAAATCACAATAGTAGTAATTAGCATGTTAATATGGAGAATGTAGCATGCGTACACTGTAAAAAATACATTTGGTTTATGCAAAACATCACGTGAACGTGTGTTCATAAACGTGTATGGTTAACGTGCAGTTTTCACGTCATTATTTTGCAAAATTATAAAGAGAAAATACAGTCACGAATTAAGCCGGCGCCGCCGAACATATCTGATGCATCGTTTCCGAAATAAACTCGAAATGAATCAGACCACATATAAAGAACACCATTGTACGTACTGCTGACATAACACGTAATAAGACTTGTAGAAAAGTTTCCTTGGATAATCAAATCGGAATGTCTTAAATCTTTATTTACTTAGGCAAATAGGATTATCCACACGTAAATTCGCAAGTTGGTGGGCCCCCAGGTGGATTTAGAACACATGTTTGGCAAGTACAGAGAGCGGCCTTCAAATGAAAAATAGACGCAAAAATGTGTCAGGAAAAGATTTTTACACTGACCTACTCTTCCACAGTCAATGTATTACTGAAAAAAACAGTTGCCGACCCGTCTATTTATAACAAATACCCCCTTAGCAACCAGGTATAAACAAGTTGTTTAAAACAATTGCGACGCGTTGCTAAGACACGAACAATATGGATGACGAAACAGTGGAATAGAAACGGCTATAAAACGAGGCAAACTTGATCTGCAGGTTCAGTTATTATAATTAGGGAAATAAAACTCGGCTAATGTGAATTTAAAACACTGAAAGATAATTAACAGGCGGTCAACGACACTCACCGCAAGCACTATGATCATCGGCTCTTCATGAGCACCCGAAGCAATCATAAATACAGTCACCGCATGTCACACACGATTTATCGGTAAAAATAACTAGTATTTGTATGGAATTTTAACCAACACGATAATCGTAAACGAATTATACATGTAGCGGTAGAAAGCATCGGCCATAACCTTGTTTTTTAGAAAACTGTCAAACAAAACAGTTTCTATAGCGTGCACGCCAAAAACAAATGAATTTGACATTTGACAATTCAGTATGTACTACACGTCGATAAAGGTATGCTAGTGAAATTCTCCATGGGGGGAGCTGTTGCAAAATAGCGATATATGAAGATGAAACTTATTTATACGCAATGTGGCTCGCTCGAAGTAAAAGTTTTTACATTCTAATACGATTATCACTTGCGATGCGTATGAATGTTGAATTCTTACAGCTGATTTGAAGTGTGAATTTGCAAAGGAAACATTCAGCTTCTAAATGGACCATAATATTAGTGTTTGGTGTGTGTATGAAATGTAAGTTTTGGGATATGTACACTGTAAAATCAATTACGTACACTGGTGATGCAGTTATGTAGACCTGGAGACTCAAATTATCAGTGTAATGGAACGTGCCCAAAGTGCCCCTGCGGGAGGGTAGGTGGAGTAGCGGGGAGGTCAGTGCACAAAAGGTCCACTGTCACACTTATGTTGTGGCATTTCCCTACTTACGAAAGGTTGACCGGTTTTAAATGTCGACTTTTCGAGTCGAAAAAAAAAAGGTTCCTACGATAGAAAGTAAAAAAATACACATGCATACACATTTATATATATATATATATATATATATATATATATATATATATATATATATATATATATATATATATATATATATAGAAAGAGAGAGAGAGATTGAGAACCTGTGCTTTGCAAAGACTGAATTCCGCATGTTTGCTATTATTAGCAAACCAAGAAGTGACCGTCGCAGTCGCTAACGTACGGCGCAAGATTACCTAATGTTTTCCGAAATGCACGTATCCCTTCACCATCATGCTACACATTAATATATATATATATACCTATACATAGTGAGGGTGCGGCCAAACACACACACACACACTTAAGCTCCCTATTGAATAAACAAAACAAATGAACGCGAAAAAAAAGATCAACAGGCATACCACAAAATGTCCGAACCGTTTTACTCTCGCAAATGCTGCACAACCCGAAATGTCAAAAATGTTCAAACAAAGAATCAACAACGTACGTCGCAACTTGAACGTACAAGTGTACGGGAGGTTGTGTGTGTGTGTGTGCCGCCGGTACAGAGGGAGATGTTTCTAGCGAGTTTTCACCTACCTTTTATGTTGAAAATCCTGGTGTTTTGCGTGTATTTTCGTTGCAATGCGCGTTCCTCGTCGGTTACGGGCGAAGCAAAGAGAACGGGTTGTCAAGACAGACAGCGCCGGTTATAATAGAAACACGTACACACCACACGAACGTTGGAAGCAAACTGAAATTTAATACACACGACCAGCCACCGGTGCCGGTGGCGCCACGGTACGCATGCGCGGTGAACTACAATGTTGGCGCATTCCTGGGATGACTACTGATCACGCCCTACAATAAAAACTTGCATCTACATCCATACACGCGACTTTGGTAAAACGAATACATATTTGTTAAACATTTTATCACGCATTCCCCTGCGCTTATGCAATGATGTTATTTAAAACAAAATATACTTTGACAAAATCACCATAGCAACTCTGTATGACATTACCTATATTTTTTGTTTTTGACAGTTGTGATATGCAAAATAAAATGAAATGAGTCATCAAGTTTTTGTTTATTTTATAACAATATGAAATATGGTACACAATATGAGTATAATTATAAATAAGTTTCAACTAGTATCACAATACAGTACGTATTAACAATTTTCCGTATCGCTGTCTGCCGATCCGTCACTTTCTTCCTTGTATTCTTCTTCGGCTTCTTCCGTTTTGGTTGGCTGCACTGCTACTTGTGCTGATTTATGATGAAATACAAATGAAATGTACTGAGCCACGTCCCAGATCTGTTTTAATACCTTCAAAACAGAAAAGAATCACTCGTTATAGCACAGTTTCGGGTCGTTATAAGTACAATGTTAGTTACCAAATCAGCCAGGCCTTTCTTGTCCCAGCAGTGGTACCAATTTGACAGGTCCGACGTACAGTCCGAGTTGTCGGGCGGTAGTTTATACTGTATATTGTTGACGCAACGTGTACATTTGAACCTGTCCGCGGAAGATATCCATGAATTACGTTCAGTTTGCGATTCAGTTGCGCTTTACTTACTTGCCGTGTGTGTCTGACAGGGTGCCTTCTTCAAGCCGGAACAGGTCACGCAGGTCCGATAACGTAAAATGGCGTTCACAATCCTCGTTATTATCCACTACCGTGGAACTCAGCGCTTTCTTGTGAGCTTGTCGTTGAAAGATTTTCTCTTCAATAGTGCCCGTCTACACTCACAAATACATAACCGTTAATTTTGCTTCTTAACCTATAAATTTACATCTGTCAAACTTCAAATCACTTAAATTTCACCATATTACTCTTGAAATAAACGATCAATGCTTCAATGAGCTTTGTAAAACAAAATAAGGATAAATAAATATGAAGTATTTTATGTTAATCATTGATGGAGATGTGAAATTGACGTTTGTTTTTGGATAAATGTATAACGTATTACAAGTTTAAAGTGTGGTGTTATGCTTACTGCTAGTAAACGATATATATAGCAAGGTTTCTTCTGCCCATCGCGCCAGACACGAGCCATTGCCTGGTCATCGTTCGCAGGATTCCAATCCGGATCGAACATAACTAACCTAGAAACACACAACTGTCAAGAACAACCGCCCAGATGTATGCTGTACCGCAACACACATGAATGTATTTCAAGCACATTATAAACTAAAGTACTTTATCTCTGCTTTCTACATAGAAATTTACCGATTCGCACCGATCAGATTCAAGCCGCATCCGCCCGCCTTACTGCTGAGCATGAATATGAACTCTTTCGATTCCGGTTTATTGAAACTCTCGACAACTTTGGCACGTTTTTTGATCGTCATACTGCCGTCCAGCCGAACATAAGAGTAACATCTAGAAAAGAAAGTGAGAGGTGAGCTCAAGCACAAGTCCCAGAATGCAATGCTGTACCGTTTGTGACACAACTTCTCGAACAAGTCCAGCGTCTGTGTGTAATTCGACACCAGGACTATCTTGTCCGTGCTGTTGGTCTTAATGTTCGCCAGGAGACAGTCCAGCACCATGAGCTTACCGGACAATTCAGGTAAGACATCCCTACATGAAACAAACAGATAATAATCAATGTTTTACGCATTTGAAGACCAGGAATCAATGCTGTACATCGGTTTCTTCATTTTAACATGTTACAAAGCAAGAAACATAACCTAATTGCATATATATTCCTTCTTTTTAACATGTTATAAAGCACAGGACATATTGCAAACAAGATTGAAGGATTAACTTTGCTTACTTGACGTTATATTTCGCTGGTAACAGTTCCAGCGCGTTCTCGAAACCTTCACTGCGCTGCTGTATCTTCTCCCAGATCAAGTCAGGATGGTTACACAGCTTCTTCAACGTGGTTATGCTCGCCAACGTGCTCAGCGATGGCTTACTCTCACCTCCACTCACGGTGCGTCGAATCGCTTCACAACTGATAAAGTTCTTGTACAATTGTTTCTGTAAACTCGTCAAACTCACACAGATCACGAACTCAAACTTCACCGGCAAGTATTTGGTTAGCAGCGAGCTAGTACGTCGTATGAGACACTTGTTCACAATAGTTGACAGCTCTTCGAGGCATTTGACAGCTTGCTGACGTTCTTTCGCAGTTGCGCCCGCGTCTTGTCCGCGTAATATTGGAATTTCAAACTTTTTTCTAAACTCCTAAACATTGCCAATGGCAAATGAGTGTAATTACCTTAAGAATGCATATTTTCGAGTGTGTCTTACTTGTGAGCTGCCTAGAATGCCTTCGTTTACGAAATGCACCAGGCTGAAGTATTCCAACAGATCGTTTTGTATCGGCGTACCACTGAGTAAAATACGTCGCTTCGCTTTCAGACCCATCAGAGCTTGGTACGTTTGGTTCTCGCAGTTCTTCAACCGATGTCCCTGCAACACAAAATGGCCGCGGGAATGAAAACAAACACTTCACAGCTTCTTACCAATAACGAGGTACAGATTTACTACTAAATCCAATGCTAGTGATATGAAAATTAGTATTTTATTACGTTATTAGGTGAAACAGTTTACTGGCTCTAAACTACGCGTAATATTAAGCTGTTGCACACCTCATCGCACAGTACTAGACCAATCTCAGACGTGTGCAGTATGTGAGTGTACAAGCGGAATGTCTCGTACGAGATTATCAACACTGGATTCACAGGCCTGCGAAACGTCTGCATAAACTGACGCAATTTATTCTCAATCTCACTCCGGCTGCCTCCATCCATGGCAAGAGCGTTTATTCGCTGCCCCAGCCATTTGTGAATCTCGTTGTACCAATTCTGCAAACACGGAAACTCATTATTCTTCTCTAGATCGAATAACAGCCTGAGGTAAACACATACTTTGACAAGCGAACTTGGTGCAACGATTATAGCTTTATCAATAGTTGGTTTGCAGTCGGGGCTCTGCTTTAACAGCGTCCATAACAGTGTGATACACTGTAAAGTTTTGCCTAAACTATACAAGAGAATAAATATTGTGCAATAGTTTATCAGTTTGTGGTTTGCTTACCCCATTTCGTCGGCCATTATACAGCCGTAGGTATTGGAAATTTGCACACCGGTAACACAATCGTACATGAACTTCACACCCTGAAAAAACCGTTAAAAATGTGTGTAAAATGTGCACGGGAATTTCAAAAAAACCAACATACCTCTCGTTGATGGGGACGCAAAACATTACTCAGTATTGGATCAACAACAACGTGAACTTGTGTATTGCTAGAAAGTGAAATCAACTGACAGTTTGCCAACACAATGCTTCATTTGTACACTTACACATCTGATTTTAACTTTTCATGTTCTGTAACCTTCACCGGACTAAACAATAATAGCGCATTCGGTGTAAATGGATCGTACAGTGCTTTCCTAACCCGGTTACGCTTAATACCAAGACTACGGCTGCCACCATTGGTGCTAACATAACCGGGTATCGGTATTTGAAACGGTTTAGCCAATATGCGTTTAATATGTTCTTCCTGAAAGACAATTTGCACGTTCCAATCACCGATATGTCAGCTGAAAATACCAAGCACTATGCTTACATGTTCAGATTTAGTCCGAAATACCTGAGCAGGTATCACACTCAAAGGTTTTCGGGTACAAACACGTTTACTAGAATCTTCCACGGCATCCTGTCGTTTATTTTTCTGACTCGGAGCTAAACTTCTCCGCTAAAAGTGCACAACAGTAATTTGGCGCCAACGTATAACCTTAAATATATTACCATTGTTCGTGAAACAGCTGTATAACTTTATTAAATTTACAAATATACACTCGAATTAATAGTGATACAACAAGTTGCACCGCTTAAACAATTAAATATTAACATTGTGCAAGACAAAGCATTTGTTCACGGATGAAATGTACTCAGCTGTCACTTGAAACACATGTCACTTCTAATGTTATCACGTAAACACTGGAAATATTAAAGTTTTGAGGTCCACAAAAGTCGATTTTTTATCAAGAGCACAAAAATTTAAGGAGGTAACACAGAAACCCATCAGCTGATGATAAAATCTTGAGCGTAATAGCCCGCCAAATAAAAAGTATTTTGACAGCTGATCATGCGCAATGTGGGAAAACAATGAACTACCACAGGAACATAATATTACATAAACATATCTTCTTGATTTTCTGTGTTCTGGATAAAAATATGAAATATTCGCAAATTCCAGGGTCAGATATATGTTTAGAATATAAATTCCAAACATTCTTTCTCCCATATTAAATAAACAGATGAACTTATTTTTTTTGCGATGTCGCAAAATTCGTGAATTAACATAATAGCTTCTTCAAGATTTTGTCTCATACATATTAATTGTTTTATCTCTAGCAATAAAATAAATTAAATAACATGAGACAACAATTATATTTATAACTGTTTATACGTTCTATTGTATTGTTTATTTACTGAAATTTTATTTCAAATTAATTAACTATCAATGAATTAATTCTATGTTATTTACCAGGAGTACTATTTATTTGAAATAAATGTGTTTTTCTTTGGTAAATAAAATAATTCAAAATATAATATTTGTCGCAGCTTATATATCAATGTCTCTTGACAGAGTAAAATTTCTTTCGAGTATCAGGATATCAGAAACGTAAAGAGGTTAAAGCAATCAAATATGTACGTCTATTCCACCCGCAGTACATTCCTGCGATGTTGGTTGCCTAATAATTGGGAACTTCATATTTATTTTTTATGAAATTTTTATTTTATAGAAAATACATTACATATAAAAAAATCTAATACTAAAACACCTTATAAGGCATCAGTCAATCGAAAAATACAATTTAAGTGTCAAAATTATTGTCATTTGTCAAATATTTTTCACGTTTTTTAACGTGCATTCTCGTCAAACGTAGCTATAATGAGATCTTCTTTTAACGACACTATCTCCGCTAGCAATTCGTGATTGGTTTTCTGTAACTTATCGATCATATCTTTATACAGTTCTTCACTTTTCTTATACCCGTCCATCACTGTTGTTATCTGTTTCTCATTCGACACGTATTCACCGCAATTCTTTCTAAACCTATTCTCTAAGCGGTGACTATCTGTCAATGCTCTTTGCATTTCATGTTTGTGGCGATTCTTCTCCGATATATTCTCTTTCTGTATCACTGTCATCTCTTTCTTAGCCACATTAATTCTGTTCCGTAACTCGTCGTTCGCTAACTTGTCGAGACAAAGTTTTTCTTTGCTAATTTTCAACTGAGTTTCTTTCAAAACCAGATCTTTACGAAGAGATTCAATTGTTTTCTAAAAGAAAATGTGTATTTATGACAGTTTAATAACACTGTACATGTATTGTTACTCACCGATAAAGATTTCACATCACTAGATAACCTTGAATTCTTCTGTAACAAATTATCTTCCTTCTTCTGTAACTCGCGATGCAAGTGTACTAAATTATAACTGCTATTTATCAACTGCACCATAACAGTTCTCATACACTGCCTCGAAGTGAGATCAAATGATTCGTCTAGTCGATTCACATCGAAATAATCAAACTCCTACAATAACGGTAATGTCACCGAAATAAATTTCAAACATTCAAAATTTCACTGACTTACTTGCGTTAAATTTTCTAAACACTGCACTATATTCTGTTCGTTACAATATTCTTCCGTTTGTGTTTGTTGAAGTTGTTTGTTTTTATTCAATATTCGCGATATTTCTTGCTCAACTTCTGACATCAACAAAGAATCCATTTTCGATTATGAACTAAAAATAACCGCGCTAAAATATTAGGTTATAAACACTCTCAACTGTGACAGCACTGGCGAAGTGTCACGTGTGCTCTATAATTCATTGTTTAGTATTGTGTTTGTTATTGTGTAATTAGTGTGTTTTTAAACAATGATAACTCCAAGATTCTCCCTGACACAGGATGATACGTTTCTCACCGTTAATATACGTGCACCTTATTGTAGTTTAAAAGAATTAGAAGTCAGTGCTGACGGCCAAGATTTTAGATTTATATGTTCGCCGTTTTATTTACGGTAATAGCACTTCAAATTCAACGTACACTTGTGTTACAATAACTTTATTTTATAGACTGAACTTGCCTGGCCGTATTCTTGACAATGACGCTGCAACTGGTGAATTTCTGTCTGACAAGGGTCAATTCGTGTTCAAATATGCGAAAGAAACCAGCGGAGAATATTTCGAAGGGTTACAGTTGATAACATCACTGTTGGCACCTTCGAAAAAGAACGTTCATGTGCCTCAGATCGATGTGCTGGCTGAGACCAGTAACAGTGACGTGTATTCGACAGCTGACGATAGTGAATGGTACATCAATCAAGAAGTACCTGCTGAAAGTGACATTTCCATTGACGATATCTACAAATACGGGTTTGCCAATCAGAAGTATGATGTACTACGTAACACAGAGGTACATTAAACCATTTCCAGTGCAAATAAAACAAATTACTACACGTTTATTTGTAGGAAGAGTATTATTCCGTGTTCGAGATTCGAAATGTTGAGAAAATGTCAATAACTGATCGAAAACTTTTGCGACACGATACGGAAGCAATGAAATTCTCTTACGAACATTATTTAGCCGATTACTTTGACGACGAGATTGTGAAAACAAAAACAGAACACATGAATCCGTGGTCGCAATTGGACAAAGTGACAGGTATTAGTTTAATAATTGTTACCAACCTTGCGAAAATTACAACCGATACTTTCAGTGAGTTTCACCGATAAAGAACGGGATATTCTGAAAGATTTACCCAACAAGGAATACCTACTGAATAAAGATGAACTGCACAAAGTTTTATATAGTCTGGTGGATATATTATTTGCGTACTGTTACGATAAACGTTCGACGAACTTTGAGAGCAACTGTGAATCCGGCTGGACGATAACGCGCCTTAGCGCTACACTCAGTTGGTTTGACGTAAGCACACATTTAACCGTAATTTCACGGTTAATCAAACACTGGATTTTATTGTAATTATAGGGCTTTGACAGCGCCAAGGACGCACTGGTATCCGGCTATAGGCGGAGTCTTATTTATCCATTGTATCGGAGTTTTGACGTGTGCACTGAAGTGTTGAAAGATTTGAGGTTATGTCTAAATTTGGGTACGTATGACAGATATTAGACTGTGTTTGTATGTAAAATGTAACCATTTTGGTTGTTACAGGCACAGTTTTTATAGTAAAATGTCTGCTAGACATTTACGATATATTTATTACAAGTTCTGAACCGATGTATATCCTGAACGAACTGTATGTTAAAGATTACATTATTTTTATGCAAAAGTGTCCGAAAGCAGAGTTGGAAAACGTTATTCTAAATGTTGCTGATGCAAATGTAACACTGGACGATGTGAATCTGAATTTAAGTAAGATAGTCGAGGATGCAATTCGGAATTGTTTGTCGGGCGAGACAATACTGGATAAAATGTCCAAATTGAATATTTCCGCTTCGAATAGTGACAGGTAATTGCTTTAAATAAGAAAGTTTAGGTTAAAAATACTTAACCTATTGTTCGTTTATAGTGAAACGGACAGCGAATCTGATTCAAGTGATGACACTTCCACAGATTCAGATGACTACAGTTCCAGTTAACGTTGTGTAAATGTTTTGTAAATTGTGTACTTTTTCACGAAATAAAACAGTTGGTATGATTCAGTTGTTTGTCTAAAACAAACGTCTGTTACCGCTAGCAACCATTTGTCATTATTAAATAACAAAAAATGAGTTCTTCTTTGCTTGATGTTCAATTATTGAATAACTTTTTATTTGTCTCATATATAACATGTAATGTATATTGTTCAAACTTGCAAGTATTGTATATATTTATATAATATGACTAGCAAAAAAACAAGCTTACAACAGTTTTTTAATTATCGAGCGAGATAGAGAGAAATACGACGGATTCGTTGGCCCATAACGACATAAAAATCCAATCATAGATCAAGTGTCTCTTTTTACAGAATTATTCCATATAATAATGTCCTAGTAACAATTACACGTACGTACTGTTCAATATCAAACTGTTGTCACATGAAATACAACGAATTCATGATGAATTTCCACTTGGAGACGACTTACAACTTAAATAACAAATTGTCATAAACGACACAAAAACAAAATCAGTATTCGAAAACGTACCTTGTCACCATAGTAACACGTCTATGGGTAACAATGAGAATTTCAGTAACCAGTATTTTGTTTCATCAAGAATATATAGCAGCAGCACTGAACAAAATCAAACAACATAACCAAACTTTCCAGCTGTCAAATTCATCATAGACAAGTTCATATTTATATTTTTACTAAACACTTTAACTGTCAAAACGTTCCTTTGGCACCAGAATAAGATTACTGTAGTTGATTCATAAAAATTCACGGCATTTACGCATTGTTTTTTTGTTTTTAAGTGTAAAGAAACAATTACAAATGTTGCATATGTATAGTTCACCCGATTCACCGCCAGAGTGTGTCGTGTGGTAGCGTGTGAATCGGTTGACGTATCTGCCCAATCGAATATTCTTTCTACGCAAACAAATAAATAACGAAATATAACAAATGATCCACGTGTGTTTGCCCCGGCGACGGCTGATCGGCGGGGCAAACAAATGAACGCTGAACACGGCTAGCTGCATGCGTTGCTGTGTTTGTTTCATACAAGTGAGTAACGTTTTTTGTTTTTTGTAAGTTAATTTAGAGCTAGTGAGCAATGTTCTCGCTGTGTAGCACTCCGATCACCAGACTCGCGAAGTGTTTGATGCTGGGATGGGTGTACTCGTTCTCGATGATCTGTTGCAGCAGTGTGGTGCCACCTTCGGCGATTAGCATGAAACAATAGCGTTTAGCTGCGAAGAAAACCAACATATTAATATATACTTTCATCTATAAACATATTTATTTTCCAAGGCCTCAGTTGATTTCTCTGTGATTGCGAATAGTTTTATTCGTTTAATCTTAGAAACTTTGGTTCTACAAATCATTTAGAAAGATCGAAAGTCACTCACGATTCTTCGTACAAACGTGATGTATGGCCCACACCGCCCATAACTGAATGGGATAGTCCATGGGACACTTTAACAGCGGAAAAAACGGATAGAAACTCCTGTAGGCGACCATCTCACCATCGGGGATGTCCCACTTCGAGACTACTTCACCCTAGAACCATGCCAATTATCACTTAATTGTCTCACAACATGGACTTTGTAAAGCCTGTGGCACACCTATCGTACAGCGTCGTAGAAAATGCGATGAAACAACAGAACGCACTCGTCTGTAACGAAAAATAGCGGCTGCTCCATTTTAATCGCACAGAAATACGATGTAACGAAGCCGTCTCATATTATACGTATCTTTTGTGTCTCATTCCATGCTGATTTGGGATTTTGTTTGGAAAAACGTGATGCGTTCTGTTTTTCATCGTATTTTCTACGACGCTGTATGACATTTGTACCATAGGCACTGTACTGATCCAGAAACACGCACTTTCTTTGTTGGTATTATCATTTTGAGCTAGAGTTTTGACACATGGATTTAAACACAAGATTTCATACCAATTCATGCAGCATCTCCTGCCGGGTAATGTTCGTGACACTCCAAGAATCATCACCGTCGCTGGCCAGATGCGATATAATGCCTGCAGCAAAGTAACTCACATCGATGTGGACAGAATGTAGCAGGCCCCTGTCACAACAGCAGACAAACAATTAACAATGGTACATTTACACCGCAAACTGCACCCCAACATACTTCAATTGTTCAATAAACTTGTTAATCATCAGCTGTTTCCTCAGTTTGCACACTTCCGCAATATTGTTGATCAGTCCCAACACTTTTGTCTCGACGGTACTGTCGTTGGGAAAGGTGTCGAGCACCTTCAGGAACAGCTCAATGCCGCCTTCGTCGAGAAACACCTTACACGTCTTGGCGGACTCGTCTGCAGGCCGCACAAGCACACATTTCATTGCCAATAACCGCTAAGAATCGTTCAAGTTTACCTGTCAAATTCCACAGAGCACTCAGTGTGAACTTCATGGTGATGTCCACCTGGATTTGTGACACTTTATTCTCGACCATGGACAGTAGTTTCTTCATGTAGAGCGGATTAGAGCCCAGTTGACTGGTCTCAGCTGTTGTGATCTTTGCAGCTGTAAGAAAGTACCATCGTTTCGATTAGAAAAACCCCGAAGATTGCGGAAGAAACGACAGATTGTTTGTTTGGAGTGTTTACCTAGGATACTGCATATTGCGACGGCCATGCGGTTCATACTCTGATCGTCAAATGCACACAGACTGTCCATCACCAGCTTGGCACAGTGGAACTTGTTGAAGGAGACGTCCTGCAGGATCCTATCACTGCAGAGTGTCAGCAGCGAGTTCTTCTGGAGCTGCAAACACACAAATACACATTCACAATACACTAATTCGTTAGTAAAACCATTCTGTCACAGAAATAATCCATTACGAAACAACAATGCTGTATTTTAAATCACCAAAACACAGTCCAAGGACTTTTGCTAACCTGATAATGATTCGGAAATGTTTTCATCGCGGTCAATGTCAAACTGACGACCTGTTTCAACAAGTTCGGATGAATTCGCAACGATAGTTCGCCCTTTGTGAGGTTATAAAGACACGCAGTGGCCGCCATCTGCACGCCAAATTGACTGGGATGTAATCGCATACCTGTAGAACATGTACACTCACAATAATTACGCATTAGGTAAAGTGTTTAATTCGTATTTACCGGGCAAGACTAAATCTATAATATCGGGACGGGCGTCCTTGAAGTACGGCGTCATTCGGAACAGATAGTACAAACACTTTTGAACGTAGATGGCACGATCAGAGTAGCGTTTCAGAGCCACTTGTATTTGTTTTTCAGTTGCTGTGCCAGCCACCTAGAAGAAAACAGCGACTAATAAAACATTTCACTAGCGTTAGCACTCAGGAAAGCATGTGATTGGCTAACAAGTGCTACGCTAGCATGTGATTGGCCAACAAGTGCTACGCTAGCTTCTCATTGGTCAACAACTGCTACGCTAGCTTGCCATTGGCCAACACGTGCTACGCTAGCTTCTCATTGGCCAACAAGTGCTACGCTAGCTTATCATTGGCCAACAAGTGCTTGTGCAAGCATCTAATCCGCTAACAAATGTTACGCTTGCTTGTCATTGGCCAACAAGTGCTACACGCGCACTTCTGATTGGCTACAAACTACCAAACAAGCTTCTGATTGGACATACCACCAAGTTCTCCTTGTAATCGGGGTGTTTCTCATTGGTGAACACATCTTCGTAACACACCTGACAATGCACCAGACCGAGAAACGTCAAATGTTTGTGATTCTTGATGAATGTAACTAAAATGTCAGGGTCTATCGTAATTTTGCCTTGAAACAAAAAAAAATGGGGCAGATTATACACGTTATACAAAACTGAAAACACCGACAGATTACCTGATAAATCAAGAAACGTCAGATTCGGCAACGCGTCATTGTACATTAAGAGTTCCGTAACGTGTGAAAAGAATAATTCCGGTGTGGGTTCGTCTTTCTCCGAGGAAATGTCCAAGTATTTCAGGTTATTTAATTCTAGTAATGTTGAAATAAAATTTCTAGCCTTAATGTGCTGCAATAATGAAGAATATCAGTCTTATAGAAAACATTCGCATGGTTCACGTGAAGTTCGCGCGGCCGAAGTGTGTGTTGATGAAATGGTACTTACATTAAAATTGGACACGGTTAAACTAGTTAATTTGTGTTTGGCAGCCGTCAACGGTGACATGTCCATCACCAGTGTACATGAAATGTCGATTTTCTCCAGCTTTTTCAAATCATCACACACTAACCGCAACCCGTGTTGCGTGAACTCAGTGTAGGAAACGTTCAGCGCACGCAAGTTCCTAAGTTTCGACAGTGCAACCACCACTGAAAATCTAAATAGACCCAGAACAAAAAGTAGTTTGACAGGTGAAGAGTATTTTGGGATCGAAGAGAGCGATAGAAATTGAAATTACCTGGATGAATCAATACATATACATCTGGAAATATTCAATAATCTTAAATTCTCCAACGACCATTCACTGAGACAAGCTGAAAACGAATTACGATTATGTACAAAGTGAAGACTGGATGTATTTAGTTGTTCAAGTGTGTACCTATAATATCGTTGACGGGAACTTTGACCCCGCAACATTCTAATTCCACTACTTTGTGACCCTTGAGTACTTTTAGGCCCCTTACTGTAAGCGTATCGGCATTTATCAACGTAACATTTCTACAAAAAAAAAACGTTTCAAGTGTACGTTAGCGATGACAGATGATTTTCTAACCTCACAACACGTCGCATCACTTCACACTAACCTTAATCTCGTATTTTTCTGCGTAAATAAACTAATCGTAGAGTCCGTCAACAATTTCTTTTCGCCTAGTTTCGCAAGCAACTGTTCCGAGATGACATTGAACAGGAACAGATCAGACTGTTTGAACCGATACTTCTTGTCGCGTTTCGTCGCAGGCTCGTGACACTCTTGTTGCGGGGCACTGTGATGTCTCACAACATCACCGCCCGTCACACTCGGTACAGATGTCACGTCATTGTCGTCGTAATACTGGTCAAACACTTCGTCCAAATTGCAGCAAATAATTTCAACACACAGCTCTTGTAATGATATCGGACTGTCGTACATGGTTGCGTACGGGAAGAATTAAACTAAATTTAGTATAAAACAGTCTTTGTTGTTTCCTATAATCGTACACCAAGCCCAGAGATTACGTTCAATAAATCTAAAATACAAAATTATACCACAGATAAGTATCTCGAGATGATAATGTATGTTTCACTTGAAATTCCGATAACCAACCTTTACTAAATATTTCCTATTGTAGCCGTTCTGTTCCGGATTTGTTAAGTATTCGAAATAAAATCGATTCTAAGCACGAATTTATAAACAAAAATGTGTTTTTTCGACATTGTACTTACAATAACTAAAATTTTGACAATACGTTCGTAGTTCCTCTACGGTGGCGCTACTGTCGCGCTACTTGTCAACGTGAGTGAAAAGGGCGCTAAGAACCGTAATTTGAAATTAATTATACGATTAATTTATATTATTACCTAATTAATAATTGCGGAATATTTACATTTAAAGTAAAATTATCACAAATGTAATCTTTTTTATTAAAAAGTAGTTACATTATATTTTCGTCAATGCAGCGTCTTGTTTCAACTAGGAAAAACAAGACAATCATTCAAACTGATTGACAACTGATACGCCGTATGTGTGAAATTACAGTAGAACAAAGTGCTTTGGCCAGGCAGGAATCCAATTCAAACAATTTATTTAAATGAAAAATCGATAAAAAAACGAAAAAAAACTATGATATTTCACCATGCTGACGATGTTTTTCATCGTGTTTGTTATTACGCCTCCTCCACAATCAACTGGTTTCAATTATTTGTCACGGCTAGTGCTGAATTTATTCGATTGAAACCTTATTCTGTAGCTTCCGACTTGGGGACAACTCTCACTATATAAATGGATGTATGTATGTGTGTGTCTGCTGTAGTAAGATCTCCGTCAAGGACAATTCAGTCAAAACAACCCAACACACTCAGCATATCTGTCAAATATAGAAACTATTTCAACAATGCACAGTGTAACAAACATACACGTCAGTATTGAGGGTTGCATACTCGCGGGGCGCTGTTTGAATAAAAATTGTATTTTAATCTTGAATTGCATTTCCGTTAAACGTAAATTGAAATCAGATACTGGTAATTGCTATTGCACAATGTCTGATATTTATAGATTATAATTCTGTTTATCTCCGGCTTGTATTAGATTATGATTAATCTCAAAAATTGCCTGGAAATTATGTTGTTTTGCTTGGAAAATGGGACAAAAGTTGTGATGTTGATTATCTGCGTTGGTAACTAGCTCGTTTTGTTTGGGAAAATAATACAGCGTCTAATGAAAATTGTTTTACGCTAAACCGTTATTCCTTGCTACTCTCTACAGCATGTACAGGCTGTGCCAGAATTAATTACATACTGTGGTAGCAAAGATAATTGTGATTATTAATGGCCCCCAAAAAACTACCCCCCGTTTCGTTAACTAACAAAATTACAGCCCTGGAAATATAAATATATTTTTTTCTTGTTAAAAAATACATTTTTTTAGATTAAAAAGACAATAAGGGGGCCTCTGCTACTTTTTAAACTTTGAGTAAAGTTAGTAAACAATAAGTTTTTAGAAGAATTTTCTAAAAACTCTCATCTTAATACATATGTGTGTATGAATGCAAATATGATATATGTCTAATTAAAATAAGGTCAACACACATTCCTAGAACTTAAATGTGGGGCCCCGTCTGTTATGGTGTACGTGGAGGGCTGCACGAACAGTTCAATCGGCCCCTCAAAAAAAGAAACCAGTCTTATATGAGAAACTAAAAATTTCCACTAGAATTGTTATATTCTGAATTCAAAGCGAGATTTCTAAAATCCTAGAAATATATGTTATCTATTTGTAGTAATATTTTCATTCATTCATAATTACATACAGAATTAATTCTGTAATTAGATGATGCAAAAATATATTTAAAAAGTCGCAGAATATCGAGAAAGTATTACGAGTGAAAGAAATGTTTGTTTATTAATTTGACAGTTCCTTGATATGCTTACGAATTTTGAAATATCTCAAGATTCTACATCAAATTAAATTAAAACAATTGCTAGCTTATTTTTTGACAGTTTTCACAATGTTAATTCTCTGATTGGACGATGCAAACATATATTAAAATAGTTGCAGAATGTCCAGAAAGAAATGATTATTTATTTGACAGTTCCGAATTTTGTTTAAATTTTTTTCGAAAAACATGACAAAATATGTACCCTACCCTCGGGGCACTATTGGGTGGTGGTGTGACTCGTATCACGTACGGCCCTCACGGGCATTTTCCAAGAAATGGACCAGCCTGTGAACGTGAACGAACGAGTGTCCGTTCCAGGCGGTATATAAGCCCATCGGTAGCTTCACCAAAACATCAGTTGCTTGTACAACACAGTCAGCTACAGCAGCAACAGTGTCTCCTACGTACACACTACTAGACTTGGTGCATCGTCTCCAGCGAACTTTCACAAAGATGGCATCGACAAGCAGCTACACTCTCCGGGTAAGAACCAGAATATATTTATTATATAAACATTGAATATTTGGTAATTTTTGGTAGCTCAGAACTACCACAGCAAGATTATTAAATGCGAATGACTATAATACAGTTCCAATAAGTTCCGGCATTCATTTTAATACTGAGAGATTCATTTTCTATAAATTGATCCTCTAATTTCTGTAATTGCGTGAACCGCGTTATAACGAACTATTGTAAATTTGGCCCTTTTTTGGGGGGAACAACCCCGTTATATGGAACCAGCGTCAAGGAGAAACTGTATTTGATTTCTAAAAATCTTATTAATTGCAGCAATAAATATACTGCGCAATCCGCTTATAGTGAACTTAAGGGGACCGGGGATTTGGTTTACTATAAGCGAGAGTACACTATAACGACAGTATTTAGTATATTATGTATTCAGTTGGGGACTCTGGGTATACGTTCATTATATGCGAGTTCCCACTATACGCGGGTTCACTGAAAGCGGATGTCGTTGTATTTGTAATAATATCATTTATTCAGTTGAAGATTCAGTGTATTCGTTCATTATAAGCGAGTTACCACTATACGCGGGTTCATTATAAACGGATGTCGCGGTATTTGTAATACTATCATATATTGTTGATAAACATTTCGATTTCAAAGAACAGACAGAACTGCAAATAGTATTATCAGTATTGTTAATTGATAAATTATCAAGAATTACACGCAAAACTCTTCCGATAGATACGACTGACGCAATTTAAATTAAAAAAAAAAACAAATCCAAATTTTAACTAGAACCGGTTCTGAACTGAAAAAAAACTAATTTAGACACAGCGCTCCTGTGGCTAAAAGTAATTAACCTGTCAAAATAATTGATTTATATATTATAATACCGACAGCAAGATAGTTGACTTATTTATTTATTGGTAATAGTAATTTTTAATGAAACATTTCGAAATAAAATACGTTTGTTTTACATGCACTGGTACACTTAATAAAATGATCTAGAATATGATCCCCAATTTCCCTGATTGTGTCTTCATGTACAGCGTTATTACGAATCATTGTAAATTTAGCGCTTTTGGGGGGCCCTATTGTATATAATTAATTTATTATCTCATTAATTGTCCATTTCTCTACGATTTTCCCTAATATCCTGAAAATCCAGGAGTCCCCTTTCGCAATTCGGAAATACCACAAGCAAATCCCAGCGGCGCGCATATATAGGGCAGAATTAAATATATCCTCTAACCCCAGTTTTCTGTTAAATAAAAAATTTCATTGTTTAAATACGTTCCATTCAAGGTACAAAACATAAATTTATTTTACAGTTATGCAAATTACGGATCATAAACTTATTGTAGTAGTGCATTTATAATCGCACTGTAACATCTACCGAGTCTAATTGGGTCAAGGGCCCCCTGGTCGCACAACCCCTGGGACGCCCCTGGACATTACTTTGTCAACATCAGTTAAGATTACATTTGTCGGAAAACATCAGCGAACAAAAAACCGATCGTTTCTTTGATTTGCTATCTTATAAATGTTTCTAATAGGTTTAGAATGTAAACAAACGCGAAGCGGTGAGGGAGGTGCGGACAGGGGGCACTGTATATGTAGTAAACAAAACCATTTGTACTTGATGAATGAACGATCAACGGGTAAGGTATTACATACCATACTGGGATTACCAGGACAGTACTGGTCTTTTTTTAGTCGGACCATGCAACCCGTACAGCAGGCGTGAGTTTAAGTATAAATTTATAATAAAGTAGCTAAAAAAAAGCAAAGCCGAAATAGAATATCAATTTATGGATACAATTGAACCAGCACAACAATATTACCAGAATTGCACTATTTATTCGCTAGTTTCTTTTGTTTCACAAATAAGCCCAAGTGACAGTTTCAGGAGCGTATTCAGAATAGAAATGTCACAAATTATTTCTAACAAATACGGTAATGTTTACAATATGGAACCTATTTGTAATGTCACTTCTGCAAATGTATATTCTCAATACGGTACGATGTTTTCGTTGAACTATTTACCGGTAATAATTTTGCAAAGTTTACAAAAATTGCAGGTGATTGTCCTGTGCAGTAACACGCAATTAATATTACGCACAACACACCCGAAAAAAAAAACGCGAACGATACTCCAAACTAATATTGATGATGCAACTTCTCTAGTACCGAACTAATACCCGTATTTTCCCCAATTAACCAAAGTTTCAGACGCAGTTGAAGACCTAAATCACATTTCTCATGAATCCGTACTGCACGCATTTTATTCCAATCGGAAAACATTTCCTACGGCAGCAAAAATTCTGTACCGTGAGTCACATCGTTCTCGGAATATCGTTGTCGGCAATACACACACACAATACACTTATCATATGTTCTCACACATTTTCTCACAATTTTTCAACGAATGATGACATCACAGAATATGATTTAATGACACCGTAATTTAATTTCACGCCTCCTCCTTCTTGTCGATGCATATTCGAGCGATAAATGTTCGGGATTTTCCAGGAAACATACACAATTTTTCAAACGAGTGCTTAATTATTTTGACAGTTGGGGAGACAGGGAGCGCATTGTGCTGCCACATGCGGAACTGATCGGAACTAACAATATATATATACGCGTGCACAGTGGCGTAGCGTGTGCGCTTTTTCTCACAGGGACGGGGACATAATGTTTAATATTATTGTTTGCAGATATTGTTCGGATGCAGTTTATGGTTATCGGCGTGTACAGCCGCTAATATTCCCATGCCATCGCTCCGTTCCAACCGCATTTCAAACTCGCTCAACGCCAACAACGATAACAGCTTCTTCGAGTCACAGGATTGGGTGAAAGTGGCCGAAGCCCCGCCCCAGATTGTCAATCAACCAATCGGCGCCCGCGTTGAACTTGAATGCGAAGCGGTTGGTTCACCATCGCCTACAATTCAGTGGATCAAAGGAACAACCACATTGACGGAGGTAATATTTGATTGCCAAGAGTTTTAGGGGCACAAATAAGTATTTCTTTTTTTACAGAATGACAGCTACGAATCGAATCTGATCAGTGATACGATCAATCAGGGTTTGTCGAAAATCAAATCGCGTTTGATCATCAACAGTCTGTTGCCCGTACACCAGGGACCCTTCACATGTGTCGCTACCAGCGGCTCCAAAACAGCGCTGGCAACCACAAATATCTTTGTCCTGCAAAATGGTAAAATGGCTACCCAGAGGAACTTTTCCGACTACTTGAACACGAATATGATTCCATTGACACACCCCAAAGTCCGTATTGTCTTGTTCAACACCATTGTCATGGAACTGATGGGTACCGACCTGATTCTGCCGTGCAAAGCTGTCGGTTCTCCAAAACCGGACATCTTCTGGATCGATGCGAACAACGAACAGATCATCTCCAACCAGGATCCACGATTCAAAGTACGAAACATATTATAAAACTCTAACTAATGTTTGACAGTTCGAAACTAAGCGGGCTAATGTTCTGTTCACATGTCATGTCATGTCATGTAATGTGTGGCTTGTTCACAGGTACTTCCCGATGGTGAACTGAGAATCAAGGACCTGTCTTGGCCTGATATGGGCGCTTATACTTGTGTCGCTCGTAATGATTACTCCAAGGACAGTATAACAACATTTGTGTATCCAGTGTTGGTGAGTAACCTGGTTGCTGATTACCAATAGCAATACAGTGTGTTCAAAGTGACGTGTCCCTGGCACCAACTGTATTCTAACTAATCGTGACGTTTGTTTGTTTCAGAATGAAAATTAACCATGTGTAGCTAACTTAAATCCACTGAGAACATTTTCTAGTCATTCCTCCTTAAGTTATTTATAGATATTTAAGTATTATTATTATATATAAAGACACACTAACTTATGATAAAATAAAACTTATGCATTTAATATGAAATTGTTTTTCCTTACAACATTTCCCCTTGAACAGAAATCAACATATAATTGTAGAGAAACAAATATAGTAGATCTACAGTTGATGATGAATACGAATGTGTTTTAATTGAATATTGGTGTTGTATTATACATTTACAATACAATTAATTCATGTATTGATAACAAAATTAACTCACACGATTTTTCGAATCGAATGATTATAAACGAATAAAAACAAACATTGAAACAATTATAATATATTTATGAATATTTTACATTTGTAAACATTGAACGAGAAAAAAATCAGACAAAAAATTGGTTTCTTAAAATATATTTCATAAATTACAACCTGCTGTCACAGATAGTAGCACAAAAGTTCAGAGTTCACAGCAGCAACATTAGCAGTTCTTATAATTTGCTTACTTATACATAACAATTCAAGCGAAATACCAAAAAAATATCAATATGCATTGAACAATTGCACTGGTTTCGGTATTCATCTTGAATTCGACATTTTCTTCTATCGTTTCACGGCATCTGTGGCACCTGGAGCCCAACATTAACGATCAATTTCGCCGAAGACGACGTCCAGTGTACCGATAATCGCTACTATATCCGCCAGCATGTGGTGTTTGCCGATATGGTCGAGTGCGGCGAGATGTGCGAAGCCTGGTGCCTTGATCTTACACCGGTACGGTTTGGAGCCGCCGTCCGACACCAGGTACACCCCGAACTCGCCTTTGGGCGCCTCGATGGCAGTGTATGTAGCGCCGGGCGGCACTTGGTAGCCCTGCGTGAACAGTTTGAAGTGGTGGATGAGCGCCTCCATGGAGTGTTTCATCTCGGCGCGGCTGGGCGGTGTCAGCTTGGCATCGTCTGTTTTCACTTCACCGGCTGGCATCTGATTGAGACACTGTTCGATGATGCGCATGGATTGTCGCATTTCCTCGACACGGATCAAGTATCTGTAAAGCGTAAACAACAATCGTATTTAGAATATTTCGTCAGCTAAAACACAATCAAATATGTTTTGCAGAAATATCAAATCACTTTGCAGTCTACTAATAATTTTACTAAGACAACTACAGAACAGAACATACCTGTCGTAACAATCACCTTTGGTGCCGATCGGCACGTCAAAATCTGTCAGATGATACGCATCGTACGGCTGCTGTTTGCGCAGGTCCCATTTGATACCCGACCCGCGTAACATCACACCGCTGAAGCCGTAGTTCACGGCCTCCTCGGCCGACACAATACCAATGTTCTCAGTACGTTGCACCCAGATACGGTTCGTCGTGAGCACGTCCTCCACCTCGTCGATGCGTTCCCCAAACTTGCTGGTGAAGTCATAGATATCGTCCATTAATCCCAGCGGCATGTCCTAAAGTTGAGCGGAACTCACGTCAGCAACACTCTACATTGTTCACAATTGAACAGCTGATGTTATTTGTACTTACAAATGAGACGCCGCCCGGTCGAATGTACGCAGCATGCATACGCGCCCCGCTGACACGTTCGTAGAACTCCATCAGCTTCTCGCGCTCCTCAAACAGCCAGAAGAACGGTGTGAGGGCGCCCACATCGAGCGCGTGTGTACCGATCGCCATTATGTGGTTCAAGATTCGTGTAATCTCGGCAAACAGCGCTGCACATACACACACAAACATACACATAGTTATCACACACACACACTCACACCACTGAAGCAAGTTCACTTACTTCGAATGTACTTTGCACGCAACGGCACATCGATGTTGAGTAACTTTTCAATCGCTAAACTGTAACACTGTTCGTTGCACATCATAGACACATAGTCCAGCCTGTCAAAGTACGGCAGAGCTTGTGTGTATGTCTTGTATTCGATCAGCTTCTCAGTGCCGCGATGCAAGAGGCCAATATGGGGATCAGCACGCATCACAACCTGTCATACGAACAATAGAGAGTAGAAAACAGTAGACGAGCGCGATCATTTGTTTAAACAACACGAAATTCACCTCGCCATCTAGTTCGAGTACTAGCCGCAACACACCGTGAGCGGCTGGATGCTGCGGACCGAAATTCAAACTTAAATTACGCACAGACTTCTCGATGGGTGCAGCTTTAGCGTTCCAAGGGGGCAGGGCCCATTTAGAGGTTGTCTCGTCGGGGTACATGACTGGCCCCTTGAACTGTTCAATGTACTCACTGTCTGGGAACCATTTCTTAGCATTCTGCTGCTGACTGGAATACACAGTAAAAAGATTGCAATATGTCATAACACACCAGAGATAACCTTAAAACACGTTACATAACAGTATCACTGAAATATGAACAGCTTCAGGCCAACATTTGCCAAGAAGGATGGGCCATTACCTTGTGTGAAATAGTGCGGCCCCATTTTTAATTGCCAATTTACCAGGGCTTAGATTAATGGATTTCCTAAGAACAGTGTTCATGATTGCACTCGCCATCTTGACAAGGTGCCTATCAGCGCCACTACTTGCTAGTGGTAAATTATTGAACCACCGGTTACTCAGACGGTAAATAATACATGCATTTATTGAAATAAAATATTGTTTAACTATTCAAATTAAGTATAAATAAACTTATTACCCTCACTGCATATTGTTAAAGTGGTTCATTGAATTTCTTATTAATTTTCTTACTTTTTTGTGCGTAATTTACCGACACCAAGTGTTGCCGTCTACCGGCAGATATGTAAATTGAACTGACAATCCTTTTGTACAGACCAAGATTAATGTTTACAGTTAAATATTTCTATAAAAGTCGACTGAAACCGTAAAAAGAATATAACTGAACGGTGGAATAGTGTTTCTAGTGAGTATGTAACTCGCAATGAACGTGTAAAATCGAGCAGAACCAGAAAGCAGAACAGAAATATTCAGCGAGAGGTTAGTCATGTCGCTGCATTTCGGTACGTCAAACAATGCAGGCAAACGTTTCTCAATTGACGACGCGTTCGAGGAGGAAACGGACGAGGCGATCCGCGTGTACGGCAGTACGGAGACGTGTTCACCGGTGAACACTCTGTCGCGAGTCAGTGGCGATGACAGTTGCAGTGAAGGTCACCCGACCAGGTAAGTTTCACCCAGTTCAAAGTGGCGTTCTGTGGGTGACCCTGTCGTTGTTTGTGCTTCCAGGGGGGGTTACAAGCTCGCGAGTGAAGTCTCCCGTGATAGTGACTCGCTCATACAGGACTGTTACGACGGCTCGATGAGTGATCTGACGTCGCGATCGTGTTTTCGGCACCCGAAGGTGCGTGAAAACTGGCGGATGGTTCTGGCCGCCGCCACTTTGCTCGTCGTGGGTGTAGGGCTGCTCGCTACCGGGGCCCTGGCCCTGGCGGAGCCCGAGTCTGGTCTACAGGGCGCTGTGTTCCTCCTGGCCGGCTTCATCTGCTTTGTGCCGGGCGCATACCATGTGGTTTATATATATTTGGCAGCGAAAGGCCGACGTGGCTATCATTTTCACAATTTACCACTGTTTACTTGAATATGTGTGCTTTGTCGCTTGTATTTTTTGACCAGTTCCAGATCTGACTTCACACCTTCTAACTATATATATATATACTCGAATTGTTGACAGAACTATATTTTTTACATCGTGTAACACTACATTTTGTTTTGAAAATGGTTCTTTCCATTTCAGAAACAATAACTTACTAGTTCTTATTTGTTTGGAAACCATGACAACCGACTTGTTAGCTACCTTATGTGTGTTGTTTGTAAACAAATGCGTTTTGTTTTTTCTAAATAATGTACACTTGTATGTGCTAGATTTTTGACACTAATCTTTAGTTTATAAGATAAATATGTGTATATATTTATTACTGTACCGGAATTCGTTAGTGTGCATGTGGGGCGGAGCCCTGCGGGCGAATAACATGAGATTTTAAGACTCAAATACTACATCGTATTTTTTTTTTATAATTTTCTGCAATTCTTACCTTCGAAAGAGAGAGATGAAAAAATAAACTATTGTAAATAATATTTGACTCGTATTGTTTAATTATAGTATATATATAAATATTGCTCACTTAAATTGTATTATATCTAATTATTGATATTATGAAAAACCTATAAGGAAGAAATGAAAAAAAAAAATAATGAGCACACAGAAATCTATAATATATATATATATATATATAATGTAGGAGAAACTCTTATTATTATTCACTTGAATCAGTGACACACTTCAAAATATATTTCGGTTTTCTTTAAATAAAACTATTTGCTAACAATGTTTTTGATGTATGAACTTGTGCGTGTTTTATTATTTCATAATATATCGCGAATAAGAAGGCACCAATTGATTTGACATTGATTCTCGCACGGGGGGGGGGGGGGGACACTCTAAGGGGCCCCATTATTAACAATGCGATTACATACATACATACATATATGTTGTGGTATAACAGTTAACAATTTTAGGTTATTCATAGAGAAACCAGTGACATCTCTGCGGGATACACGGAAACGAAGAACTGTCAAATATTCGAGGCTTAATTTAAAAAGAAAATAATACAAAAATCATCAATACTTTTTTGTCCATTTCGGTTGTTGTTCAGTCATAGTTTCTCTATAAATAAATATTTCTAAATATTTACAAAATTCTATAATTGTCAAAACAAAAAACTATTATGTTATAGTTTTATACATTAAAAAAGAATTCGTTGTTTACAAAAGAAAATCAATTCGTTGCAAAAACGAATAATTAAACACAGTAAGCTGTGGAGGGCGGGGCATATAATAAATACTTAAAAAATACGACAAATAAAATACGTGAGATACAAATAAGTGAATAATCGCTTGGGATAAAAATAGATTCAAAAAAAGTGGGCGGGGTCAGAAATGTACATATATATATATATATATATATATATATATATATATATATATATATATATATATATATATATATATATACATGACAACCAAAAAACAAAACAAAAAAAAACACAATTTTCGATAATTTAGCACCAGTGGTAACACACATGTATCGTTACGTAATTTCTAACCCACAATATTTCGTTTTTCTAAACAAATATTAAACGTAAGTATGTATACATTGTGTAAGTATTAAAACGTCAAGAAAAAAATCTTGCTTTGGCAACAGAACCGTGTGACACGCAGACACACACACACACACATAAACTTATAATAATTACATGTGTAGATGAACGGAATTAAATAAATAAATAAAATCAATTCGTTCACCCGCGTACAGTTATTGTATTCGTAATTTGTCAAAATGTAAAAATAATCTCTTCGTTTGAGCATACAAGGGTCAGGGAGTGGGAGTAAAGCGGGGCGCGCGGCGCGCATAGTGGGCGGAGCTCTGTATATTCAACACGGGACTAGGAAGAGTTGTGGTGGGTGGGGCGATTAAGTAGTCATAATGCATAATGGTACACGCCTACAATGAGCCGAAGGCAGGATAAGGATAAATCTGATTGGTTACCTGATGTGTGCTCGCCGGACGTGCCATTGGCTGACGAGTCTCGCGCGCTGTACTGTGATTGGTGTGACGGACACAGAGTGGGCGTGTTCTCTGACAGGCGACTGGGAGCGTGTGTTGGTGGGGGAGAGAGATCGGTATAAAAAGAAAAAGTCCACGCCGAATTACCCCGCTGCATCAGACTTCATCCGGTGCGAGCATCTTCTCCTGTGGCGAGGGCGCTTGTGGCGGTGGCATGACCCCCAGGCCATCACCGGCGGGGCCCTCGTCCTCGGGCACAGCCGCCGCCGGCGACCGGTTCTGCGCTACTTCCGATTCCAGTGCACGGATTCGCGTCTCGTGTTTGACGATCATCGCCTTCAGTTTCCGGATCTCGTCGGCAAACTCCGTCAGTGTCTTCTCAGACACGCCCGTGGCTGCGCCAGCCGCTTCGGCCGCACCCTTGCTACCTTTCGGCGGCATCTTGTTCAACACGTTACTCTTCTTGGTCACGGAGAACGTAGACGACGAGGCCGCCGGCGGTTTGTAGCCGTCCTTCAGTGAGATCAGTATCGGTTCCGCATCCTGACCATTGAGCCATTCGTCCGCCGACAGGGCAGCCGTGTCGCCGAGCGTGTCCGGGTACAGATCCTCCTGGAACAGCTCGGACTTGCGCGGCACCGTCATGGTGATCGCCTGACAGAAGCCGGAGTTGTTCAGCCGATAGAAGCGGCTGATCTCGCACGAGGACACGTCACAACCACGCTTGGGCATCATACCGATGCCACGCTGTGGATCGGGTGTTTGAAATGTGTTGATGTAATGTACGAACGGTGGTTCAGCAGTGATCTAGAATAAAATGTACAAAGATTAACTCAGATCTTTTACTTCATAAAGGGCAAGGAACTAAGTTTGATCAGTGTGTATAGTTTAGAACATTTCTGTTGGTTGGTTTTGATCATTTTAAAACATATGTGGTTGCTTTTTGAGTATATATTGTAACTTATGAAAGAAAGACACACTAGAGTACTGATAGAGTCTTTGTGTACCTCAAAGTACCGGATGACGCTGTCGCCTTTGCCACAGAGGTACACCAAGTTTGTGTCCGGGTCGTACAACGGGAACATCACGCCGTTACTGGTATCCAGCTCAACCATCACAATGGGGTCGGCCAACATGTCGGGGGTACGGAGCGAGTACTGTCGCTCGGACATCTTACTGAACCCGGTGGTGAACACCAGCCCATGTCGCAGGAAGATCGCCCTGGTAGCCTTGGAGCCCTCGTGACAGATGGCATCGGACTCCACCTCGCCTGTCCGCGGATCGATGATGCGTATCTTCTTGTCTTTGCACGTGGTCAACAGCTTACTGCCGTCCCAGTTCCAACATGCACTGTGGGAGACACATTACAATATTGTACCACACATTTAGATCAGATTTTAGCGTACTTTAAACACGGTTTAAATACGTTAAACACGGTTTAAAAACGTTAAACACGGTTTAAAAAGTTCAAGCAAGGTGTATATATATTTGAAACACTGTTTAAAAACGTTAAACACAGTTCAAACAGTTTTTCGTTTCTAACCTGTACACAATATCCGGATGACAGTCGATGTGAATCATTGCTTCGCCCGTTCCCACATTCCAAATGGCCACCTGGTTATCAGACCCGGCGGTGAGCAGCACATTGAGTGCTGTCGGATGCCACAGCACCAGACCGACACGTCGCTGATGGTACAACAGATCGACAACGGGTTCTGTCAACGTTCGCGACAGTCCATAGTCGGGTATATGCCATACTTTCACCACACAATCCTCCGAACCGGAGGCAATGACGTTGTCGTTGTGCGGGCACCAGGCGATGTCAAGCACGGGGCCCTTGTGACCACCGACCAGCGGATGGTCAGCAGCAATACGCCCAACCTGACACCACAAATCACAGCGTTCATTCAATAACAGATCATGATGAACATTTCAACTTGAAATGTGCAGTGACAAATAATATTCAATTGAATTGAATTAATATAACATTAGCTAGTATTTTTGCAAGTTTAAATACAGTTTACACAGTTTAATCAAAATTGTACATTATAATTTCTTCAATGTAAAAGTTCTCAAAAAGCAGAGATATTATTTGCTCAGCTGAACAGCCGTATCGCGTCACGCGGCTCTTCAATATTTATACAATTAATCACATTCAATTACACATAAATTAACACTTAAGTAATGTCAACACACTTATCGATATTGGCAATAACAGGTATAATGTTTCATATTATGTATGCAGCGCTGCTTCTGTGATTAGATAAAATAAGTTATTAGTCGAACGAAACTAAAAATATCACAACGATGATTATATATGTATGACTAAAGAGGCTTTCTTTATATATATAGTTTTACTAACATGGATAATTGCACCACTGACAAACAACTATGTGCCGTGAATATAGACGCACATATTTCCGCCAAACGGAATACCATTGAAATTAGCAACAGATACATTAATATACGGATGACAAGCGAACAGATGTAAGCACACACACACACACGCGCGCACGCACATATTTATAAATTTTTGGTAAACGAACAGAATTGGCTCACGTTCAGAATCTCTAGAAATAGCGGTGCAAATCTAAAAATACCGCACGTATATACATTCACAGATGCACACTCGGACAACGCAAGGAGGCCGCTTGATTTTGACAGCCCACACACACGCACACTATTAGGAAGAGACGTACCTTGTTATGGGGCAATACAATGAAAGCACCGCCCCCGGCACTCTCGACAATGATCGCAAGAAACTTTGGATTGACGGCACAGAACGTCGAATCCCAGGAACTTTTGCTCACGCGAATATTATCGTAGCATTGTTCGCGTTTCATTGCCTGCCCGTAGACATGCCGAAACTTGGAGCTTCTCACAACACGAAACGACATCTGGAAGAAGAAATAAAGGCTACACAATCAGGACACACCGAAACTCCGTTCTCGTGAGACTGCACATATATACACTGGACTGTTTGAATAGTTTACGATGAATGAGTCATTCGCTAAATGGGCAGTGTTATCAACTTTGCGGTGGCCACAAGCTCAGATATCAATGTTATCACACACACATACACCATCGCCGTCGTTGTTGTTGATAACGCGTACACCTAACCTAAAAACCATGCAACAGTATCCACCCGGTTACGCTTGTTGAAATTGCACGGCGCGGTACGTACCTTGAATTTCGATTACCAGTGGTTACGGCGGTCTGTGTTACAAGGTTGCAAACATTTACGAGTGTTGTGTTAATTTGTTGGATACGGTGTTGGGCGATCGCAGCACAAGACGATGCACCCGATTCCCTATACGATCTCGCACAAACGCCATATTAGGTAATGCAAAGTATGCAACGTCAAATACGCTGTCACACGTGAACAACGTCATGGCGGAGTTGCTAAACTATAAACCGTGTGAAGCTAGTCGCAGTAAATGGAATCGAGTGGACACAGGGCACCTATTCTGTAACTTAGAGCTAGCTTTGTATAGTGCTATCTCTAAAGCTATGACGTCAAGCAACAGTGACTGTCTCTATTTACAGAATCAGCTCGGTTGCTCTATCTTAGTGATTTTGGTGCCTAGAGGTTGTGCTGATGTAGGTTGGCAATTATGTAACAGATGTTGTTATTCAGCTTCAGATTTGTTTAGTTTGTTATTATTAATTACACATATTCATTTTTCATATTTGATTCTATAACATACCTGTGAATTGACACTAAAAATCGCATACAAAAGTTCTAAATAAAATATAACCTTTTTTTAACAAATGTCAACATGAGATTTGAACATAGAGCTATCTCCGTGAAGTAACAACACCCAACTAGGTAGCTCTACGGCGCGTAGCAGATAGAGCCTGACATGACGTCATATAGCCCTGTTTCGGCTACTCTCCGCTAGATACCATCACTAAATATGGAGACACCGGCGTTTCAGAGCTAGCTCTAAGTTACAGAATAGGTACCCAGGTAATATTTAGAAATTATTAAATTAAATTATCACAGTAAATATTTACAATCAGTACTTTATATTTGAATTAATAACTACGCAAGTGTAAATTGTCAATGATTACGTAATAATTAATAAGTAGTAAGGTGCGTTCACAATATACTCAGCATAGTTAAAATATGGCGGCAATTTGAAAAGCTTAATAACAACAGTCAAATTAATTCGTAGTTTTAAAGAAAATAAGGGTGTAAATAGTAAATAATAACGCAAATTTGGAAACAGTTTAACTTTTTTAATAAGCTTGTACAAACATTATACAAAACCACAAACGTATATTATATTTGAAATACTGTGGGAATGTTTCGGCAAAATGGCGGGAATACGTTTAATCAGTTTTCGATAAAAGACACACAAACATTCAGAAAAATGGAACCGAGAATGTATACCATAAAAAGGTCTAATATAATTTCGTCGTTAATAGTATTTCATCATTTCATTTGTTTTGAAGGTTGTTGGAAGAAATTTTAACGGTCGTTTTATAAATAGTAGGCTGTGTCCTGCACAGGGCGGTTTTTAAGTACCAGCAACAAAATATGAACGCTCGTAATCGTATCACCTAGTAAAAGTGTATATATAGCAAAATATTTTCATCACTGTCATCATTGAGCGAATTCTGGTGCATATCCTAAGTAGAATTAAGTAGATTTAAGTATGCATAAACCTAGCAACCAGTTATTACCAACTTATGTAAGCACAGTCCGTACGGGTAGCAAATGGCTATACGTAATAAAAAATAAATGGCTCTAACAGTTCATATAAAAAATAATACATAATAAAATCATTCACACGCCTCGCCGACGAAATACCAAGGCACATTTGTGTGGTAATTCGACGCTGTGCGATACGAAATGCACATGTTACTATATAATATCAGTGTTACCAATTATTATTCATAGTGTCCTAAATATCCCTAGGCAACGGCCGGCGGTCAGTGGTGACTTGTTGTGGTGGCGCTAGTGTTGTTCGTACTGCTACAGCTAATTGGGTGGTGGGAATGTGAACTGTTCGTGCTGGTGCTGCCGCCGTGATTGTTATACTGTGGCCGACCGGCCAACTCCAGTAAATACCGGTCGGGGTGGTCCAGCCAATCGGACGCGCTCAGCTTGACATTACGCTGACGTTCCGCCTCCTTCACCTGCCATTTTTTGATGTCCAGTTGTGTTTCACGTTCGGTAAAATCACCGCAACCCCATACTTCAATTGTGGTCAGTGTGTACGGGATATTCCGATACTCGATCTGTAATTGCAACCAATTGAACACGTATGTTATAGGCTACTAAATTTTACATCCTACACAAAAATGCTTTCTTATTATTCTTACATTTCTCATTGCAATCTTATTGTGAACACCGCTTTAGCGTTGTGATGTTTAAAGATAGGTTAACGGCAAACAAACATTGACAGATTGCATGGGGACAATAATCGCTACCGAAATAGCCACGATTAAACAAGTACGAAGTTTTTGGAATCAAGATGAACGCATTGCCGCAGACGTTTGAGTATTTCATAGAAGCCGAGACGGCTGCCAGTGATGTGTTGTGCCTCAAAGAAGAAATCCTCAACTTGCATCGGCGGATGAACGAGTGTCGCGAAGCACTGGCCGAAGTGTCGAAGGGTGATTTCCGCAAGGGTTACATGTACGAGGGTGGATTGTTGATAAAACAATCGCGCAACGATATGATCGCAAAGTTGAAACGAAACTTTAAAGATCTCAACGAAGAGATACGCGTGAAGGGCAACGAGATGAAAGACAAAGTGCATCGGTTACAGGACATTGAAAAGCAGACACCGTTCCCTGGTAAATCACTAGTACCGCTGGACAAGGCGGAGCTGCAAGCGCTCAGTCAAGTATGGGGCGGTCACGCGTGATTTGACAGTTAGATTATAACCTTAAAATGTGTGTGTGTCGTGTAACAAATTATTGTTAATAAATTATTTAACCTGTGTGTGTCTAGTGCAGATATATCTTTAGTTACCTTTTCAAATCCTCCGTCGACGATTATCACCGGTTTTCTGGGGTCTTTGCCCGCCCGCAACCCTTGCGGGTATCCACGTATCGATGTATTCAGGTAGAGCATCTTGTCGCCGCGTTCAATAACATGGAATCTAGCAACAAACACGTACAAGATCGGCGTTAGAAACTACTCCACACGGCTCGATACTAAACAGCACTACTACGAACTACATTTGATACTGTTTTATAGTAAAATACACTATTGTTCTGTGTCAAATTGAGAAGAAATGCTTAGTAGGGCCGGTAGTATCGAGCTGTGAATAGATTTACACTTACTTGGGACACAGTTGTAGCACGGCGGAGTCCTCGCCGCCCCAGTACAAGTGTGTCTCGTGCCACTCGAGTGTGCTGGCGATACAGAACACACTACCGCAGTCGGCCTTCAGCAGCACGATCGTGGGGCCTCGGTAGGCGAGTACATGGTGCAAGAACCGATTCGCTCCCTGACCGTGCACGTCCGAGTTGTACAGTGCGATCCAGTGCGACGGGACAGCGCTGATCAGCTTCGCCAGGAACATCTGCCCGCTGAGACAGGCGCCCGGGTTCATGGGGCTCATGCTCGCGGCCCGCGGTCGCGAATACACCGGTGGCAGAGCGCCCGCCAACAGCCACGCCGAGGACATGGGTAACAGATGCGAGGAGCTCTTGGAGGGCGTGCCGAATGGAGGTGGTTGTTCCAGCACGGGTGTCACTAGCTCGATACCTTGAGCTAACGGGGCACCGTCAGCGTCCAGAGCACGATGGGCCGTGGCTAAAGAATGCACGGCGTACCTACGTGGAACACAAAACATACACATCTTCTATAAACCTTCAATAGAAGACCTTCCAGGTTGTGTTTTCAATAAAATAATAAACAAGTCGAATACAATCAGAAAATAATATTTTCTAGCTATAGTGTATTCAAATCCACACAGGCGTGACGTCACATCAAGTAAATGTTATTCACGACATACGCAAAACAAGCCATCTCTTTCCTACACATTTGACTTGTATAAATCCTATACGCACATCGTATTGTGTATAAGGGGCGGGGCTTATTCGTTTGTTTTTTGTATGACGTCACACACTTCAATTGTTCATACCTGTGTAATGGTAGTATCAGACGCGGGCAGTTCGCTTGTAACCAATGCGCAACATACTGCGCCGATAGCCGAGTTTTACCGTGGAAACACGAGTCCACGACGGCGCTCAGTGTACGCTGTATGTGCAGACACATCTGTGGACCCTCGCTATAGTGGTCCATAGCAACGCGGTACGCCGTCAACAAGAGCAAACGCAGCGAGTCAGTTGTCATCATGTCACCGCCATCTTCGTGTTCGCTGTACATTTTCACGTACATGTTTAACACCGTTTCGTCATCCATTATCTACGGAAGAAAATAACATTTAAATACACGCGAGAATAATGAAGTAATCACTGAACTGACCCCAAGAAACCGTTCGCATTGCTGCCTGAACGCTGTGCATCCTAAATGCTCCGTCTTTGCGCCCGACTGCCGATGAAGATGGTAGAATAGTTTGTCCGCAAGAGCAGGGTACCGCGGGAATACGTATCGCTAAAAAATAATCGTGAACTAAGAACATACTAACACCAATGTACATACATATGTATGTAGAATTATAGTGAATTGTTATTACTAAACATTGTGATAGAAATGCTCACAGAAAAAGCACCTGCCGTAATTCCTTGCACATGATCCTCTATTTGGCTCCGTTTCAACAATATCTGTAACGAAACATTCACACATGAAACGTCAAAAGATAAACACCTATTGTATTCGAGCCGATTACGAAATATGTATATACATATTACAATTCATGCTCATTGTGCATAAATAATAGTTACATAATCACGTACCCGTTCACAAATCGCGCAATACACGATCTTATCATAACAACTGTCAAATAATTTGAATTTTATACCACCATTGCACTGCGAACTTTGTCACAACAAATGCCAACTTACAGGTAAACAAAGAAAACGAGTTTGCATTTTTCTACGAACGCGTACGGGTAAAATTACGAGGAATTCGTGTACAAACACAGGATGTAAGACGTGGGTAATACCAGATATGCCGTACCTTTGCTAGTTTTTCGATTGGCAATAGCTGTGTTGAGAATTTATCCTGTATATCAGTGCCTGAAGCCGTACGCGACAGCGCTTTCTCCTTTTTCGAACCGGAATGCGATATTGTAGTGGCCGTATGTTGTGCTGTGGGGACCTCGGTATGAGGGCCCCCATGTGAGTGGTGGTTACCCATCGCAAACACCACGAATCAGAACATTATGTACGGTACACCACTGACGTCTTATCACCAACGCAAATGAGACACGACTGAGCAGAGTTTAGTTTTCTACAGGTTGGTAGCGATGCATGAGCGCCAACCTGTCAATTCAAAATTACAAGACATTTTGGTTATGGGGAAATAATTATTTATTATTACATTTAAACCATTTATTAAACTAAATACACGAAATATCAAAGCAAATATTTATTTCTAAATTACAGCATATAATAATTTAACATCGAACCATGAAATTGAACATCACTAACGTTTCCTTCGCGTGCGACTCTTTGAACCTTTTGATGCTTGGCTTTCTGTGGAGGCACCCACCGTCACGGTGCCTCCTGCAATGTCCTCTCTTTCCTCAGAGTTGGCTATCATCTGTTGCGCATCCAGATAGAACATCAGATCACGTAGTTGTTCTTTCAGCTGTGCAATCTCCGTGTCACTGTTCGTTTTCATCTCGGCACATTTCGTTTCCAATCGCGTCACTCGCGTCTGCCATTGTTGCTGATTGGCCCGCAATGCTTTGCCCAGCTGTCGTTCCTCGTTCAACTCGGTCTGTGTTTGTGCAAGTTTCTGCGTTAGTTGTGTAGCCTTGCGTTCCATCGCTTGCTTCTCTTTGTTGAGCGTCTTGACTTTGTCCTCCAGCTCTCGTGCATGCGAGTTTAGCTGTTCGTTCTGATCGCGCAACTTGTCACTTTCAATTGCTGCCGAGTTCTCAAGCCGCGACAAGCGGTCCTCAAAGTACCGGCGTTGCGAATCCAACTGCGAGGTTAACAGATACGTGTACTCGAGTTGAACCGCGTCGACTTTATCTTGCGATACGACATCACCACCGCCATCGGGCAACGAGACAGCACCGGGCTCCGTCTGTCCACCGTCAGAGGCGACTAGTTTCCCGTCGGCTTTGTTCTGCAACAGGCGATGCACAAAGTTGTCGCCTTTGTAGTCCCATACGCGATGTGAGCCAAGCTGTAGCGCGTAGCAGTGTCCGGTCTCGCGGTAATGTTTAGCGGCATGGCCGCCTTGGTAGCGGCCACAACCAATGTGTCCGCAGACCAGGCAGATCCAGAGCGAGTTAGCTGCTACAGGGCTAGTGCCCGGGCCACAACCAACACATTCACTGCTCTCCTCGGCGAGTTCGGGACTCTGAACGCACCTGACGAGGGAAAATATACATTAACAACGCGTTCTCGATTAAAAACATAAAGCTGTACACTATTATGGAGATGATCAGAGTACTAAAGAAGTATCTCACCTGCATACTGGACACGTAGAATCGCCCCATTTGACCAGACACTCTGCGTGGAATGCATGGTTGCACAGAATAGTCAACACGCCGTCCACACTCTCGTCCATTCGTTCCAGACACACCGGACAAGTGGGCAGCTCCGTGTGGCCCACGGGAGGCGGCGCCCCAGCATCGGTCCATTCCACACGCGACACCCACACCGCCCGACATACGCGCTCCGGCTCTAGGCCACTGTACGGGGCTCCGTCATACGTAGCATGGAATTCGGCGGCCGCTGCATGTGTCCGAAACACCAGCAGCGCCATGTACTGATTCGGTGCGGTGTCACGTAACACTCGGATATGCGCAATGTCCACATGACATGGCGCGGTGAACGCTAGCAGATCGTGACATGTCATCGCAGCCGGAACACCCAACAAACACAAACACACCGCATCTTTCCGGTCACGTAACGCGTCCTCTTTGTACAAGTGCAATGTGCCCTTGGTCACCTCGACAAACGGATTACCGCTGAAAAAACCAATCTCATCTTCGTGTTCAGTGGCAGGCACAGGCGCTTCGGCTCCGTCGGGAGTCAGTCTTTCACCCTTGCCCGGAGGCAGCAAGTTCCAATCATCGCGTTGACCTTCCAGACGACTTGGAAAAGTCTGTACACTAATCTCTTTCGCTATTCGTTGGCTACGCGGGCTTAGATTCTTTGCGGCTGATTCTTTCGACATTGCACCTTGAAGTAACGTAAAATAATTTGTCAATTTGTAAGTAGTAGACAAAAGTTTGTAAAACTTACCACTGTCGTCCTCAGAGTCACTAACTTCCACCCGCAACACGCACAGAGATACTAAATCAGACATATTAAACAGAAAACCATCGTATAAACATAACAAAGCAATTTCTCATTCGCGAACCTTGAATAATTTTACGCTACGTCACAATAACGTACTAATAGTTCTAAGCAACTATTATAACGGTGAGATTAAAAGTATATACGTTAAACGTTGATTTGCAAATGAGCACAAGATTTGACAACAATATTTGACTTCACAAACAAATATGAAGTTAACTATGACTGGGCTCAAAATGGCGGAACTGTCAAAATAAACTTGAATAAATTTTACTAAAATAAACAATATATTTTCATTTGTAAATTATAAATACTCTTGTTTTTATCTGCAGGAATAACTAAATATGTCATGACGTTTTATAATTTGTGTTTATATTAACCTATATAATTAATGAAAACATGAAATACAGTAACACAATCTTTATTTACAATCTTCTACATTACGTAATGTGCCGTCTTTAAGTTTTCTGTACTCGAAAACCTGTCGCTTTCGACGTTTCGCCCAGTGTGAGACTTCTGTTTGAGCTAGAATTGTTTCTGGACTTACTGCAACTGCTTTAAATCTATCCAAATCTTCATCACAGCCACAGTTTTGTTTAATTCTACGTTTGGCATTCGCTGCATTTATCCTATTCACTAACTCTGTATCATTATCGGTATCGGAAACTTTTATGCAATGTTTCGAATCTGACAATAGTTTTATTTTATTTTTTCTGCGTGATCTTTTCGGCATATCGTCTGCGTAATGTTTCAACCGTTTCATTAAGGATTCTTCCAACATTTTCTCTAGATGTTTAGCGACGTAATTTTGAAACTGTGGCGTAACTTTAAACGTACTAAATTGATCATAATCTTCGTGATTGGCGTTGCGTAAAGATTTCATTTGTTCTTTCGGTTTGACATCTGCGGCTAACATGTAATATTTAGTACCCAGATTCTACACTTGTACTATGTATACTAACCTTTCGAATCTGACTTGGCAAACATCGAATCCGTTATTAGATCAGTATCTACTGCTTCTCGTAACAGAGTCAGTTTTTCATCTTCCGATGACGAATCAGTGTCACTCATTGTTTAATAAACTATGAAGGATTTGTCTAAGAGAATTGTTTTTATTATAAAATACTTTTATTACATCGAATAAAACATTATATACGACATTGTCAACGTCCCGTATATAGATGTTTTTGACAGTTTTGCGATTCAAACTCGTGTAAAACGTTATTTAACGAACATTTGCCGTCACATCACGATCACGTCACCAATTCATGATCATCTAAAATATGTGTACTTAATGTTATAATTTAAGAAATATTTACAACTTCTTACATTCGCTCATAAACACATCCACACACGCGTTAAACATAACCACACATACAGACTTCACACAAGTATCCTTAATATTTATACACATTAAATAATCGTGGATATGAGGAAATAGGTTTGAACAGGACACTGGCTTGGAGAAGTAAGGGGGGGTATTAAGTTCAATTATTCACAAGAGTTATATCACTGTGTACGTATGACGAAATAATTAGAAAAGAAAGTAAACACCTCTGTGCCGTGCGCGGCCATTGATACTCTAGCGGTAACCGCGTGAACCTCTACGAACTGCGCGCGCGCGCGCGCGCGAAATTCAAAACAAGTTCCGAACAAACTGCGCACCGAATTTAAAACGTTTGCTCCTTGGTGTTCTCCGCATCGGACGACAGGGCTTCTATCAGTTCTTCTACGCAGTTCTTCGGTATCAGAGTGCCGACAATCTTGATGCCATCCTCCGTTCGCAATCGTACCACTTGCATTTTGTTGTTGCTCTGTGATTTGCTCGCCAGGATACCTTCTACGCGCGTCCACACCGACAGTACGGAGCCGGCTAGTACGTTGTACGAGCGGCGCCGTAACCCCACCTCACAATCACCGCCCAGCGACGTGTTGCGACAATTGCCGCGCCAGTACGCATGACTGCACGTGGTTACCGAGGCGTCGTACTGCTGTTTCCACGCGGTGCGCGCCTCATCCGTTGATACTTTCTTGTACTTTTTCTCCAACTCGGCGAGGGATTCCTGTCGGAATTGTAGACCCGTATTGGGCCGGTACACACTGTACATCTGGTCTTTCTTGCTCTCCGCTTTGCCGTTCTTGCTGCGTGCGTTGTTGTTCGTTGTCGACTGACTCCCGCTGCCCGCCTCCACGGCAACTGTCAGTATGGCCGTGTGTTTGCCGTTGCGCACCTGGTGCGACAGATAGAATCCCTCGTGGCTGCCGATCAGCTCACCCCACTTCTCCATCGCCTCGTCCCAGCTTGTGCCGCGTTCCACCTGCACCTGGTGCAGCTCCGTGGGCGCTGTACCCGTGGCGTGTTTGCGGAAGAACGTGTACAACTTTACTCGGCGTACATTCTCCCCGGCCGTGCCCAGGTCGAGGATGCCCATGTCGAAGCGGCCCAGTCGTTTCGCCTGACCAACGATCGCATTCAGCGTGTCGGTGAAATACTGGAACAGTCGGTTCTGCAAGTCCACCGGCATACCCAGGATACGATTGAGGAACTTGCTCATATTGTTATAGTCCTTGTCGAGGGACAATACACCCGGCATGTGTTCACTGTTCACAATTAAACCGACGCCCACGAGAGCATCGGCGACGTCTTTGAAGAAATCACCGGCATAGTCCGATGGCGGCGGCACCAACGGTGCTTCGTACTTCATGATGGTTTTCATTGTGGCCTCCAGTGCGGCCCGGCCGTACTTGTTGTCGATGTTGAACTGTGACAGGTCGCGGGTATCCGTTGCACGTCGATCGCCGTGCGTGAGTGCGCCCAATGATTCGAGCCGTTTGGCGACAATGGAAGCGAAACGTCGTTCGCCAGCCAGATCGGAGATCAGGAAGATATATTCCGGTGCATTAACCTACACGAGGACACAACAAACATACGATATTATTTAAGTTGCATTCTAGCAGAGCCTGTTACCAACCGACCTGATTACTTCGATGTGTCCGTCCAAACTGTTGTATCGCACGGTCCGCACTCCACGGTAACTCCAGCGTGATATGCACTCGTCGTCGTTGGTTGCGCACTCTGCGGTCACTCTGCAACGAGATACCGCTGGACGCCGCTTCGGAGATGATCGCTACGTCTTTCTCGCCGTCCATGAAACGTTGCTTCTCGGTCAAGTTCAGCGTTTCCAACGGCACATCTACCTCGGACCGTGACTCATACTGGATACCGTCTTCTGTCTGCACTACACGGCCCTTCCGCCCAGTCATCTCGGCCACGTTCTCCGGCCCGCCAAGTTCATCGATGAGCTGATCGAGTGTGTTTGGTGGTAACTTCTCACCTAGTCGTTCAATGTGCGCCAACAGATCTTCCTTCATGCTGCAGGCTCGCTCGATAGCGTCTCTGGGAGGCGCAGTACTTCCTAAATACACCAACACACATGTGTACACACACTACTAATTCCCATCTATATACAAGCACACATTGTACTAATTCCCAATATGCATACCTGTATTTTGTGCAGTTATTCCACCAAGCATCGTTGCATTCCCATTCGTCTTCCGTTCCGATGTTTTCTTGGCCAGGAGCATTGAGATCTTGTCTTGTGTCGACGGTCGCTTGTTGCTCGACGATTTCTTGTGCTTCTTCTTGCCCTTCTTCTTGCGCCCGCCCACCCACGGATCGGCGTCACTGTCGCTGTCCGTGTAGAACGGATTGAAGTCACTGCTCGCATTGCTGTCCGAGTGTTCTTCGCTGATCTCCGACTCGGTCGCCGACATTTTGTACTCCGACCCCGAACTCCGATGGTGCTCAACATCCGAATCGCCCACTTCCGAATCGGACGAGCCGGATTGGCGGGCACGTTTCAGGGAACGCGCAGCCGCCTGTCGCATTGGTTTACGTTTGTTCGCGGCGGAGGAGGAGGAGGAGCCATCGTCGCCGTTGCCCAATTGCAGCGCGGACTTGCCACGTACCGGGGGCGGTTCTAGGCCGAGTAGTCGTTGGATTCGTGTACGATCGGGCGCCGGGAAATGTTTCTCGACGAGCGATTGCAGTACACCTTTAGCGGTTGAGACAAAGTCGCTCAACTCACCGTCGTCCCGTTCCAGTTGCTCGAGAGTACGTGCCTCGCCGGTACTCTGCAGACCAATGACAACACACTTGCCACACTTGACCGCTTCACGGGCAACTACTACAGCGTGTTGCACCTGGAAAACAAGCACCCGGTGATCATATGTTCATTCTGACCCGGGAGTAAAATATAACTCACCTTCGCTGCAATGCACAAATACTTGAAGAACCGTTGATGTGACGACCAGAATTGACCCCACATCGTCTTCTTCATACGATTCTCGGCGTCCACGAGTTCGGCAGCCTCCTGGAACTTTTGCATCGCTTCCACCCAGAGTCGTACCGAGCTGTCGTACACTTTGATGAAGTCTTTCGTCAGCGGTACCTCTTCAATCTTGAAGCCAACACCGTGGAAACTCAACTGTCTCGCAATGTACATGCCACGCAACTTCATGTCCATAGCGACGATCTCCATAGCGCCAACACCGCGCTTTTCCACGGCCGAGATGAAGTCTGTGAAGTCGGTGAATGGTGTACCCTGGCCCCAGATACCCAGCCGCACCATATAGGCCATATTCCGCGGTTCGGAGGCGCCCGTAGCCGAAGCATACACAACTCGCGCTTTCGGCAACTTGTTCTGCAACTCCAGCACCGTCAGTCCGGTTTTCGTGGGCTTCGAGCTGCCGGTAGGACAGAGATTCTTCGCACGATGACACTCGTCGAACACGATTGGCCCGTCGAAATCCTCGCCACACCATTGGAGCAACTGTTTCAGGCGGGACTTGTACTTGCCGCCCGCACTGTTCGATTCGCCAATCAGCGCCGAGTATGTGGAGAAGATCACGCCCTTCTTCACGTTACCGTTGATAGCGGACGAGATTTTCGCGTACTTGAACTTGTTCAGACTGTACACGTCGATCTTACCGGCACCGATGTCTTTCAGGTCGCGTTCCGCGTCATACTTCAGGTCATTCGACACGGACACCCACACGGCCCGTTTGTGACCCTTCATGTAGTTCTCGAAGATGATACCGCCAATCGTACGACCTTTGCCAACACCGGCGCCATCGCCGATAAGGAATCCAGCACGTGAGCCGTCCGGGAGAATGTGTTCGTGCTGCTGCGAGGCGTATGTGATTGATTCGAGCTGCAAGGCGGACAATGCACCACTTCTGATTGTCTCGTCGGGTATGGTGAGCTGATACCACACGTCTACGGGACTAACACTGGACAGTGAAGCGGTCTCTACCACAGGATCAGGATGTTTCCGTCCCAGTTTCAACTTGGACGGCATGTAGTCAGCATACGTTTCGGCAACACCCATCTCTTCATCGTCGACTTCCTCCTCTTCCTGCGGTACAGCAGCGGCCATTTTACTAGGATCATGGTTCATCCACATGTTCGACACCGTCTTCGACGAGATTTGCTGGTTCATCCAAGCCGCCTGGGGCATTGCCATGGCGGGATTGAAGAGTGACTGCATCAGGAATGGATTCATTTGCATTCCGAGACCCATCGAAGCCAGTTCCACTGCACAACAAGTTATGTAAGTAATCCGCCGAATGAACAAACTAACACAACAACATTCCCAGTACCAAATGGTTAGCTAACAAACGAAATTGACAAGAATAAAATAGATAATGAAAGAAAACGTGAACTTGAACGTTGAAGAACCAGTGTTTAGAAATTAAACAATCTGAAATTAAGAGAACAGGCCTGATAAAATAGGTTATAAATACGTAACACAATGTGAGAATTGTCAAATATTAACAGAATATAAACAAAAATGTTAGTCATGCAGTACTCAGGATCGGTGTGAGTAGTTTGTGGAAGGTAATATGTTATTTTGGTAATACAGCAGAAGACATGCAATAGAGCGATGGTAGGGTAGGGTAGGAGGAGACACAACAGGAGGACTGTGTTCTGACTTACTCTGCTGCAGAAGCTGAGCAGTGTTAAAGCTGGCGGGAAACATGTTCATAGAGAGCCCTGCGGGCCCCATACCCGAGCCCATCATGGCTGCAGGCCCTCCTGCAGGCATACCGGAGGCCATCGCAAACGGTGAACCCACTATAAATACATACCCCATACACTAACCCCACACAAACATGTAAATATTACAGACACAATACACGTAATATAAAATACACAAAACACAGACACACACACACACAAACACAAACACAGCTGATCAAATAGCTATTACACTATGACACTTTTCGACAACCTTTTTCATCAAAACTTACTTCTATTCGCCCGTTATATTCAAATGTCAACACAACAACTCTAACCTAACAAATAACCCAGCACCAATTTTATTTCGCCACAAGTAATAAATAAAGTGTTATTTATTTTACTTACTGGCACCGCCGCGGACCATTTCAAAACCCGGTTGTGTCTTGCCCTTGGTCACCAGTCCACCCGGTATCTTCGTTGGTAACTTGACCGCTGGTAATACGCTCTGTTTGAGAACCTTCGGTTCGCTGATACCAGCAGCTGTCGCAAGATCTTTGCCACCGCCTACAATCATTCAGTATTTAATATTGCCCGGTGAATAATTGATGCAGCCGAATGGGAATTGGCTCACCTGGTACTTCGATTTTATCCGGATCATCGTCATCGTCAAAGTCACTACCCGAACTGTCATCATTGTTGCTCACTTCATCGTCGTCCTCCTTGTACGCGGATTTTTTTGACGCCTGCAACGAATTCTTACACGATATAAACATTGGACAGGCCAGATGGATGGATGATTGTAATGTCGTATATAATAAGTTATGCGTATATTGCACAATACTTCTGTAGAGTCGACGTGAGAGCAAGTTTATTTACGGTTCGAATTTGACAAAAGTGACAAATGCTAGTGTCAACTGACAACAATGTACATCCAAGAACAATTGCAAGTCAAGCAAACATGGAACACTGCATGACTAATCGGAAGATTTTTTTATTTTCAATCAAATATGGCTTCACCAACGCCCTTTAATAAATTATAGCTAACGCCCTAAAGCGCAAAACCCTTCGCAAACTCACAATTCAACATACACCAGCCCCATGTTCAAGCATCGAGGCGAAGGCAGTTTTTTTTTTTCGTTTTTTTGGTTATGAATTTTTTAACAAAGAACAAACTCATAAATAATTTTAAAAGCACCGTAAAAACAGAAGAATACGCATCGCAGACGGCTAAATTATACGGAAAGCATCGAATTCAGGCACTACACAGCGTAATAGTTGATAAAAATGTGCAAAACAAACACGGTGACTGTGGAAACGAGTGAGGAAAAATAAGCGAATTTACCATTTATTGCATACTGCCACTAACATGCAACTAGAAGTTCTCGATCTATCCGAATGATAAATAGTTCTATCTTCTTGTGAACAACTTCTGCTACACAGACAACGAACTTACGGATTTCTTAGACTTCGGCATTGTCGATCACGGCACAGTGCACTCGCCTTCAGATATGTCGTCGGCAGTACGCTCCCGCCATCTTGAAACTCAACCGGTCACTAATGCGCAAGCGTACGACCCACTCCGACATTGATTTCACACGTGGGTGAAAAGTGCGCGGAAAATTTGGATTTTTAAACACTTTACCCGTCTAGTACGGCGCTTTTCCCGCTAGGGGAACTGGCACCATTGATTTTACCAAATCATTCCCGCAGATCAATAGAAATTACTATGAACAATAATCGTAATAACCTTATGCTCGTATATTAATTTCAAATATCATAACAATTTATTATTGTGCTTTTTAAATCTTTTTTTTTAATCCCAATAAAAATAGTACCATCTATAATAAATTTTTGTAACTACAAGTAATTATTTGAAAAACTAATAGTGTTATTTATTTTTTCAAGTTAAATCAATTAATACTAATTATGTGTGAACTCGTAATTATAGTAAAATGCGTTAGAACTATGATAAAAATTAATCTCAATTTTTAAAACTTATGCAATAACAGATCGACGAAAATATCATATATTATAATATTTGCGATAATATTTAGTATGAATAATTGCAAACACATATAAAGCAAGCCGTATATGTCGCGTAAGTAACTTTTAAGTAATTGGGTCCTTATTTTTGAGCGTTTCTCAAGTAATCGTTAAGTACAGTCGACCAGTGCAACACTGATCAGTAATGAACAACGTCAGGTCGAATAAAAACAGTACTTACCTGACGTCTGTTGTCCACATAAAAACACTGAATACCCGTAATTTTCACATTATTTCCGTGTCATCTTTATTCGCATCGCGGCGAACTCTCACGGAAATCATTTACAAAAGTGTCGCAGTGTCGTGTGAATGACGAGTGAATATATAAAATCCATCGTTTGGTGAAAGTTCTGTGTGTTGTGATAAATGTTTGTCAATATGGCAGCCAGGCTTAACCGTCCCAGTTTATGATGCGATTTCTCCGCAATATTTCGACTAAATTTAATTATATGATGGTGAATTAGTGATGATTTGGACGTCCTAGACCATTCTGTATGCATCAGATTTTACATCGCGTCCAGGTAGGTGATTACGGAGCCTGTGCATTCGCTACCGTCGACCATATCCAGCGACTTGCAAATGCGGAAATGAATTGATTCCGAGTGTGGGGCCTCTGTGTGTTTGCAGGATGTCCGAGCAGCAAGCGGGCGGTGGGGGCGGCGGCGTCGGAGTTGAGTATCACGAGTATCAGTGGGCCTACTCTATAATGGATTCATCACGCGTCTCTACATTTCTCATCTCCATGTTACTCATCGTGTACGGGTCGTTCCGTAGTCTGAACATGGAACAGGAAGCGCGCGAACGTCAGGAGAAAGAGCGACAGACCAGCAGCCTGACCGGGTTACCTGCCCCGGGGGCGCACGCTCCACAGGCGGAGAACAATGTACAAACGTTGGACACAATGCAGGCTCTGTGTCTGCCTCTGGGCGCTTCTGTTTCCTTGCTAGTGATGTTCTTTTTCTTTGACTCGATGCAAACATTATTTGCAATCTGTACTGCAGGTATGTGTAGTGAATGTGTTACTATTTATTTACAACTTACATTGTATTGTAAGTGTACACGTTTCAAAACTGTGTTATGTTTATGTTATATCTGTGTTTCGCCATCGTGTGCTATTGATAAATTATCCGTTTCAGTTATCGCCACGGTTGCACTGGCATTCCTGTTGCTCCCGATGTGTCAGTACGTGATCCGTCCATGTTCGGATGGCACCAAGATCTCGTTCGGCGTGTGTGGTCGCTTCACCGGCGCCGAGCTACTCTCGTTCACGTTATCCATCATGATCGTCTGCATCTGGGTGCTGACCGGCCACTGGCTTCTGATGGACGCCATGGGAATGGGTCTGTGTGTCGCATTTATTGCGTTCGTGCGTCTGCCAAGTCTCAAAGTATCCACTCTGCTGTTGACTGGCCTGCTCATTTACGACGTCTTCTGGGTGTTCTTCAGTTCGTACGTGTTCAGCACCAATGTGATGGTGAAGGTGGCCACGCGGCCCGCCGATAATCCCGTCGGTTTGGTAGCTAGGAAGCTACACTTGGGTAGTGTGGCGGGGCAAGCGCCGAAGCTCTCGCTGCCGGGGAAGCTGGTGTTTCCGAGTTTGCACAACGCAGGGCACTTCTCCATGCTTGGCCTGGGCGATATAGTCATGCCGGGGTTGCTGCTGTGCTTCGTCCTTCGCTATGACGCCTGGAAGAAGCGGCAGTGTTGCATCATCAACGGAGAACTGGCGAGCGCTGGTCTAGAAGTACCGATTGTACGACGGCGACTTGCCAGCCGGCTCACGTACTTTCATTGCTCACTGCTCGGCTACTTCCTGGGGCTGCTCACCGCTACCGTCTCGTCGGAGGTGTTCAAGGCAGCCCAACCAGCACTGCTGTACCTGGTGCCGTTCACTCTGCTACCGCTGTTGACGATGGCGTATATCAAAGGCGATCTTCGCAGGATGTGGAGTGAGCCATTCAACACGTCACCGGCTAAACATCTTGACGTGTGAACGTAACGTGAAGCTAGACGTAGTGTTGTCCCGTGAAAGTCAATTTAACAATGAATACTAATACCGCGTGTGTGTGTGTGTATGTGTGTGTGTGATCTGCAGTTTGGTTTGAACCCGCCACCCTCGTATTGATATTATTTTACGCCAACAGTGCTCTCTATCAATTGTTTTAAGTACCACAGCCCCGAATAAACTAAATACGTGTACACTTTACCCTTGAAACGAATATATTTCCCCGATTATTCTAGCAATAATAGTGCCCCACAAACTAATTCCCACATACACACACACACGCGATTTAGAAATCGTAATATTCATAGTACACCAGTGACACTGGTCCCGATGACATTTCAGCTCAAACTGCTGTTGTTTTATGTGCGCGTGCGCGCATTGAGTGTGGGTGTGTCTTTCGTTTGGCCAATCAGCGAACAGCAAGGGTGGTTTTCGTTTTCTGACGCAACAGACAAATGAAGACTGTACGTGTGTTCTTATTGGAGCATGGATTATTATAATGCTCGTCAACTATTTTTTTCTTTCTCCGTTGTTGTTTATAAACAATTTTACCTGTTGTTAAACGAAACTCTTCAGTACGTATTGATAAAAATATGAACAAAACAAACAAAATAAATATCATCCAATCCATTGAATATTCTCTCAAATAATAATAGTTAATCCATTAATTTATATTTATTATTACTAAAAAAAAAAAACACAAACAAAAACATGATCACATTTGTGTATATGTGTGTGTGTGCGTTTAATATACACAATTATCGACTTATTGTTTAATTAATAATTATTGCGTACTATAAAGTATTTTGTAAGAAATGTTTTATTGTTTATATATAGTTTTTTTCTACTAATGTTTTGGCGGGCTTGTTATACAAAGTTTTCCTAAAAAAAAACTGAAAGCAGGACCGGAATTAGTGAAATTTATCAAACCGCTCTCGATCAAACTACCAGAGTCCCGATTGCATCAGAATTATGGCCCAGTGAACAATCAACAGGAACAAAGTATTGTGCGTGCGAACAATTTGACAATTATTCTATATACTAATGTGTGAGACTATTTCGTTGTTATTACTATATTTTTATTCCGGTCCTGCTTTCTGACACGTGTGTCTGTGTAATTGTAGTTGTGAATATGAGAAAATACTGTTCCTCTTTTTTGTTTTTCTACTATTTTCTGTTTTTGGAATCGCAGCAGGAAGCAACCTCTAATGGTGAAATAAAAAAAAATATATTATATATATATATCTCTATAAATCTAACGTTGTTTTATTCCGCCATCATTGAAAACATATGAACGATGTATTCTTTTTTTTTTATTTGTTTATTTTATATATAAAAAACAAAAAACGATATTCGAGTTATGTACATAGTAATAAAATGCGTCATGGCTGCAAAACGAGCGAAACAAAACAATAGCCGATCATTTATTGTTCCATATCCATGTGATTCAGATCGGCAGTAGACGCGTTATTATCATTCTCATCTTCCTCGGGCGGCGTCCGGGCGGGATGGTTAGGCAAGGCGGGAGCCAGGGGCGGCCTGGTGCCACTAGAGGTACCGATAAGTTCCGGTATCTTTGCTGGCGGTTGCCACAGCATGACAGCCATACATGGCCGCTCGAGTCTAATAAAAACGCAAAGCTTATTTAGCAAATAAAGCAATGTTTATGACGAGATGGTTTGGCGGCCGAAAACATACCGTCCAAGTATTGCACTAGGTAGTATGGACTCTGTCTGAAGACGTCGCATCTCCTCACACACGTACAGTCGCTTCTGTCGAGCACTGGAGTCCTCCACGTCACCGGTCGGAAGCTGATCAGGACGACTTTCCGTACTAATGTGCAATCGGCTCATATGAGCAGCCATTTTCTCCTCGGTAATGTGTTGTTTGACAACTCTAAAACGACACAAACAGACATTAAACTCATCGCTAAACACACTGGCACACTGTACTCACATTGGAATATCCAATTCAGCCTTCCGTTTACAGTGCATCAACGATTTGTGACCGAAAGAACTTGTGGCCGGTTGTGCAGTTATATCGGTCAACGTATGAGCAAACGACATTGTCGACATTTCAGCTATTTGCTGCTGCTGTGGTTGCGGTTGAGCACTGAATGTGACTAATGGTGCTGCCGGTGATGCAGGACTGTGGCCCCACGGCATGTACTGGGGCGTAACTTGACTCCACTGGGTCACGGGACACGAATAACCAAACACTGTCTGCCTAGGTTGTGACTGATTGCTGTCCTCAGCCAAATTCATTGTTCACACAAGAAAAAATAAGTGGCGAAAGGCTGCACAACGCACAAAAGTGTCTCGTTACACTGGCGGCACAGTGTTTATACAAAACGTCTTTGTTGACAAACTTCAACCTTGCAGGTTACTGTTCAAAACAAACGACATGTACGTTCATATCGAGAGGAGAAACAATGTAATCAGCAGCCGGTACACTTAATTTAACACTTCACTAACGTTAATTGTTTCAATTTTCATTAAACGCACGGCAAATTTAACGTTAATATTCATTCGAAACGTATTTGATCGCATTTATCGGTTCATCTGGGTTCCGCAGTGTTGTATACCAACTTGTAGTTTCTAGAAAATGGTGTCACCACCAGTCGCCACTTTCTGGAAACCTGAACTGTCAACAACTGTTCAGCGGGCGTTCAAAATTACTCAACATATCAATGAATTTATAATATTTATGTAATACGTAGTCCTTTTCGCAATAAACTTGAAACAAAAATAACCTATTTATTGTCGATTTTGTGTTACATGTATATTGTCTCATTTTAATCATAATTATCCATAGCATAATCCTATAATAATAAAAAAACAAATTACATAGTAAATAGTTTTATTTATAAAACTTCAAAAGACTCAGATTTCTTTTCTTCCAATTCATTGCAGAATATCTCCTCTGGTTCTTCCTCCATGTCTGTGTCACCGCTATTCTTGAAGATAACTTGTGTCTTTAGCGATTGTTCTCTTGAGTTAACCCTTGGTCTTTCTGGAACGGCACCTTCATTATATTCTCGCATGCTGGCTTCCTCTTCCTCGGGTTGTTCGGCAATCGTTGGCAGACATATCTGTTTCCGTGATCGTTGCAATTCTGCGCCACTATCCTCGTCATCATCATCACTATTCCTTGTTGTCATATTCCTCGGTAAACTTCGATTTCTCAAACATTCGATTTTCTTGTAGAACATACTCGTCACATATCGTTGCAAGGGATGAATAAAATTTTGATAAAACACCCACAAATACCCGATAATCATCTCCTTAAACATTGTCGGTAAAATATTTGATTATTTTCACATGAAATTTTGTCTGACATCGAAATTATTTACGCATTTGTTAGAATTTGTTTACGCCGTGTCGATTAATAAATAAAATATGAAACCAATGGTAAAACGACCATAATATTTATTTAAAAAATTAAAAGCTTTCGTTACAACTATCAATGTATGGTATATTAATTATAATAATAATATATATATATGTTTGTTTGTATGTATTATGATTTCTTGTATTATATGCTAAATAAACAATTTCAATCTTATATTAATTGTATCTATCTAGGTAATAATAATAGTATATTAATATAGTATAATATATAATATAAATTTTATTTTTACATTCTTGGTAACTGTAGGCACAATTTATTCGCATTTTTCTCAGTTCAAATGCAACTCGTTTTTCAGTATAAATGTTACTATAATATGTATAAAATGTTGTTTGTAAGAGGGGTGGGGCGCAGGGCGATGGTGTATGCATGTAACATGACAGGTGTGTGGGGGGCAGGGACCATGTCACGCAAATGTTGTGCACATTGTACTAAATTAACAAAACTAAAATACTCAAGTGATAATCATCACAAAAATTATGTAAACAATTCAACACTAAAACACACAGCACAAATAAAATCAACGTTGGACCGATTTGATTTTCATGCGTAAAAATCCTAAACAAATAAAGTGCATACCATGAAGACCCACAAACACAAAAAAAATTATAATAAAATTTCAACACATTAATCATAAACATACTACTATTTGCCGTGTACAAATTTTTACAAATTCTTCTTTCCTTCTCAGTATAATCACGTAAAGAAACAAAAATACACTGTAAAATTGATTAATAAACGTGTGTGTTGATCCTAGGAAAAGGACACCATGTATATATATAAATGGATAAAAATATAATAAACACAAAAACAATGAGAGAAGAAAAACAGAATGCATGTTTAACCCTAGAGACAAATAAAAATCTACAAATATATATCATTGGTGAATATCTGGTGGGGGGAACGGGATGGTTGTACTAATGACAGAGTACCGTATTCATTTATTGTTGAGCCTTTTGACTCGGTTCCGTGTCTGCATCGGCGATCGCACCGGCGTGAATGATCTGGTCCCATTTAACCGACGGAACGTGCTCGCTGTGGTGGTAGAGGGCGCTGCTAGGGAGTGTCGCGCCCCCACAGTTCGATCCCGTTCTCGTAGGCACCGGCCTAGTGCCGTGGCGCCGCCCGACTTCAGTTCTGCCGCGTTACGTACGCTGAACTCCTTCGGCACAACTGTCGGCCCCAGGGAACGACTTCTCCGTAACTTCTGCGGTGGTTCACTGTTGGTTGTGGGGCCAGCTACCAGCCGGCCATCATCCCCGCAGGCGCGTGCCTCTTCTACACCGTTCGGCACGTCCGTGTCAGGCTCGCTGTGTTCCCGTTTCGCTGCACCAACTGCGTTGCGCTGAACGATAAGCGGTGATCGTGTCGGACGAACTTTACGTTTCGGACTCTCCGAACTCGAGCGATTCGATTTAGCGTTTTTCGGCTCGACGAGGGCTCCGCGCAGACTCCGACGGCCTACATCATGTGACCTGGTGCACCGTGCACACGGGGTTTCATCCACGGCGGCTGGTTTGTCCAGAGAACTTGAGCTGCTCACTTCGTTTATCTGGATAGTTTCGACTGCAGGCTCCGGGCGTGGCTTCTCAGCCGTTACGGCGTCTTCTGTCGTTGCTGTAGGCGTTGGCTCCTTGCTGACTTGTATCGTACTGAGTACGTCCCGGTGTACTTTGTCCAGATACTCTTCAGTGTAGCGTTTCACTGGCACGTCGGTTTTCTCGTCGCTGACTACTAACTTGCTATCGGCTAATTCCGGCGACTGTTGCAACTGCTGCGGTGGTTGTTCTGGCTGTACCGGTGGCGTGTCTGGTACAATGTACGTATCCTCGGAGGATTGCGCGAGCCCCGGTGCTGCTACGGGTGGCGATGAAGGTGCTGGTTCCTCGCGGTACACGGTGACAATCTCCAGACCGTTCTCCGGGTACACTGGCGGTGGTGATGCAGCGTTCATATGACTCTGATCCGGGCTGAGTTGATCCTGGAAGTCTTGATTCTGTGCGTTGCACTCGGGATTCTCCATTGGTTGCACGTCGGAGTGTCTATTAAACAAAACACAATCGTTATAAACTTATGTGCTACAATAAGTAATAATTTTATTCGTTCATTTCATGATGTAACAAATAAGTTTCTTTACAAGATTTAAAACATATATGTTTAAATAAATAAACACACTTTTGAACTTCTTCTTTATTTAGAAAACAATGTCTGTAAAATACTTTTTAGATATTGTTTTCTAGATAAAGAAGATGGAAGTTCAAAAGTGTGCTAATTTATTTAAATAAAAGTTTATAACTGTCTATGAAAGAGAGACCATTTTCAAAGTGAATTATTTGAGTAATATATTTTATGAATCAAGTCACAATGTGTTGTATTGGTCAGACAATTACCTGACGCGGTTCTGGCTCTTGATAACCTCTGCTCTCGGTGGACCAGGCGGGTCTAGCATCAGTGTGATGACGCTTGTGTTGTCCGCCCGCATCCGTGTACTGGACCAGCGTTCCAATGCGCGTTCCACGAGACACTTTGACGGGTTAACCCACACCTTACTGCGGCCCTGTTGCTGTTGTTGGGCGGTACCAAAGTCAGCAGTCGCCAAGACTGTTCTTTCATTGTGTTGTTCGGCAACCTTGAACAAAAAACACATATGAATCATGCGTAATTCTAAACATATATGTTAACAATTCCGATTATGATTAAGTGTAAACTAACCTGTACAATGCTGACAGCTGCCGATGCTGATATCATATTCCAAAGTCCGTCCGTACCGAAAATCAAACATCGAAATGTCGCCGTATCGATTGGAATGCAGCAGGTATCCGGATCAGGGCTCACAACAAACTCATCCAGCGCGGAATTGTACGACCATAGGTCGCCCAGGCTTCGTGCGACCGCTAAAAAGGGTATCTCGTCGATTGGGGTCGAGCGCCGGACGGGGCCTTTGTGTCCGATACGTGGACGATTCCATACAACACGTGGAACACCCGATTTTGTCACAACTTTGCCGCCGCACTGTTCAATGCGTGACATTTCATTCGCGTTCTCCGGTTTGTGATCCTTGGTGAGCGGTCGTGCCTTCCAGACAGAGTGTCCGGGATCCTGGTAGCCCAGAATGATCCCAGAATCACCCACATGACCAATGTAGATCTTACCGCGGCGAATGAACGCTACACTGGCGGTCGTCCCAGCCGTACTCGGCAAACCAGACGCAGTTTTTGGCCACTTTTCTGCAATAACAAACAGGGATTTAACGATAAATACGCGCGCGATTATAGTGTGTAGTTCAAAAATACACCTACCTTGCTCTTTCCACATCGCATAGTGTGTTGCAATGTAACCGTCTTTAATTGCTTTCAATACATCCTCATCTTTGTCAGACCAGAAGTTTTTCTGACGTACGATCGACTCCATCAAGCTCTCTTTAGCATATGTTGCCGCTTCGCCCCCGCCGTGACCATCGTAAATACCGAAAAAAGCATATTCCAAATCTTTCTCGTCCTCGGTTTGTTGGTAAGCCACTGAGAAAAAGTCTTCCATATATTTCCTACCTCCTTGGCGACAGTGCCCCGTCACGCGAAGGTTTACACCGATAGAAGCAGGCATCCTGGTTCACTAATTATTCTTTTCGCACACAAATTCACATTCCAAACAACGATTTCTAAATTTGTTTTTCCATTAAGCACGGAGCCATCAACTGACGTACCAGGTGAACGGAAATTCTACGAAATAACATACAAGTTACGACGTACGTCCTATACAAACCACGTTCGTCTAACACGTGCAACGTATAGGTACGAGTATGATGGACGTATGGCGTAACTTGGACGCTTGGTTACGGTCTGTGGTTGCAGGGTTACCATAACAGACGGCAGCCATTTTGAATAACCTTGTTTGGCGCCATCTTTATTTTTTCCTCGTGTTTTTAAAACGAATTTATCAATTTTTAATCAATACACGTGCACATCATTATATGTATATACAAACAAAAATGGAATAAAACAATTTTCGGAATTTATTTTTGCGCAAAAGCATTGCTCGAAACAAAAGTCAATATAAATGATTTAAATTAGTTCCTAAATCATGTTATTGAATATGTAAAATGATTAACTTTGCATGTAATAGCCATACAAATACATCCAACAATATTATACAAATTGTATTTTATTAACATTACACAACAGTGAACACCACAGTTTAAAGTCGGATTTTCAGCCGGAAAAACGGATTTATAGGACTAACCAGGGGACTGGGTTTCAGCAGTGGTTTCGCTGGTCTCTTGGACGCGTCGTACGGGTTTCCTGGTGAACTAATCACTTGTGATATATGCTCGGAAATGTCCTGACTTTTGTTCAAATTCAGTGCGAATTTAATTTTTTTCTCACTCCGCGACGGTGTCGTTTCCGAGAAGGGATTTTTCACTACATTCCTTTTCGGTGTTGTCTGTTTTCCGTTCAGCAACGACGTGGACAAATCGTTCACTAATTGCGACACCGGCTGGCCTTTCAATTCCGACAATCGTTTCAGTTTCTTCTTGGTTTTATTCGATACTACAAACAAATCTAGCTCACCATCTTGTAGCGGACTGGCCCAGTCGTTTTTAGCACTTGATTCCGTCACTTTAGACCGTTCTGTGGCCGCTTCAAACTCATCCACGTGCCACACGCCTGAATTCCGCACGAATTTATTACTGTTCACAATCTTCGCTTCAACACCACCACTGTCGTCCGTTCGAATCTTCTTCGCCGTGTCTCTTTGTTTCTTGCACTTTGTCATCAGTGATTCATTTGGTGATGATTCCGCGCCATTTTCAAACACACGTTTTCGTTGTTTTTTCTTTTTCCTGCCATCTTGCGGCGATGAATGTAAGTTAGTCTCGCTGTTCGCTACATCGAACGCATCGTAATTGTTCCCCGTTTTCTGTTGTTTCTGTTTCGGTTTTTCGTTCAGTTCGTATTTCTCCATCTCCTCGGAGATTATCTCGCGAATCTTCCGTTTCTTTGCGACTTTACTTTTGGCATTTTTCGTCGTGCCCGCCACGGACTGTTCGAAATTGTGTAACCGCTTCAGCGAACTCTTGACTTTCATCGAATACCCGTCATCTTCAACGCCGGCGACAGATTTGATGCCTAACGGAAAATTTCCGCCAGCGAGATCTTTGAATCTGTGAAAGAATGATTACAAAATCAATACTGACAACTACTGAAAACTATTGTTTCAAAGATCATCACTTACTCTTCCACAAGTCGTGTTAAATATTTTCGCGACCGCGTGCTCGTATACGGCTTGGACTTTAGTTCGTGGAGCATACTGGCTATGGCACCGGCGTCGAACGGCACCTGGGGCAGCACCACGTCTAGTTTACCAGCCCGTGGATCCATGGTCGGGTCTTCCATGTCATTCCCTACGACATCTATCTCGTGTTCGTCATCGTCCTCGTCTTCTTCGATTTCTACCTTTTCCAGAGCGTCCGGAGTTCCTCCAGGAAATCCTAACTATAAAGAAATGCACAACAATTATTCACTGACTCTTGGTGAAATAATATATATATAAATACCTGCTGCCATTTCTGAAATCTCTCCTGATACTCAATGCCGGCATCTGATTGGAACATTAGATACTTGAATATATGCTGAGAAATATGTTTGACTTGTGCCAAATCTTGCACTCTGGCTAACTGCTGTGCAAACGGCTGAATCAGTATGGACACTGTCTCCATTGATAACATTCCCCGCGACACTTTGGCCAGTTCTTCCAGATAAACTTCATCGATATGCATGGCTAGACCCAGAGCGGAACAATTCTCGATTTTCAACGCAGTCTGATTCAAAATCTCTTTGAACGCGTCTAAATGTTCCGGTTGCCAGTTGGCGTCTTTCAGAACTTCGAAAGTCTGTCGTAACACTCGTCGTATCAGCTGTAAAGTAACAGTATTTACATTCGGTTGTAGAAACATGAGGTTAAGGCGAAACGTACCATTAGAAATTTATCCAAACGATGATAATCAATACCAAACCATTCATTCACCATGGTCTGTAAGAAACACTTGAAAAAGAGCAATGACGCTTGCACATCACCGATATGTACTAATTTCGATATATTCTCTGCACATTCTTCCTGTAATAACGCACATCAATTTAGGTGTGAAATTAATGCATGTTCAGAAATAGTTTACCTGGATCAATGGTTTGTCTGACATCCACATAGTATAGAATAGACCTTTCCATATTCGCATAAAAAAATCCTCCGACACGGCTATAGAATAAAGCGTTAACAGTACAAATTATTCACCAATAATTATAAACAAGTAACTTACGAGCTGCAGCTGTTCTATCGCAAAGCCATTTCCTTAAACGTTTCAATGTCCGTTCTCGCAGTTTTTTATTGTTCCCGGCTAATATTTTAGCTAGTTTAATCTCTTGCGCGACTAACAGGTATTTCTTGTCGCTCTTAGCCATGATTTCAGCAATTTGTTTGGCATTAACACGTGTTTTGGCGTCAAACACGCTTTAGTTATTGAATGTGCAACCAACTTAACGCCAGTTAAACTATGACAGTTACGAAATTTTCTATTTTCCACCAGGAACGCATCTATTTAAGGAGGTTTCAAGGCACCAAGTATTAGGAGTAACGTTTATTATTCACTAAAATAATTTAACTTAACAAGTATTATCGAATAACGAGATTATCTAATGATATTGCGAATATTTTATTCTCCAGGATAACATATAATAAATATATTTCCGTATTTCACTGGTTTTATTACCTTGTGGTGAAATTATAATTTCTTGTGTTGGTACCATTTAGTGGATTGAGAAAATTTAACAGTCTGGCGTCTTGTTGACATTTGTCAAAATTGTTTATCGAATACATTTGTTTATTAACAAAGCGCCATGGCTGTCCGGACGTTTGGTGATAAACCTATAAGTTTTCAGTTAGAAGAGAATGGCGAGTATTTCTGTGTTGGTTCCGAGGTAAAAACCGTGGTTCAATCTCCTAACCTGTAACAAACAAAAAAACCCACGAATATTTTTCCATAGGTGGGCAATTATTTGCGCCTCTTTAGGGGATCTCTCTACAAAAAGTACCCAGGAATGTATAGACGTTCTATTACAAATGAGGAGCGGAAAAAGTTGGTCGAACTAGGACTGAGTCAGCATGTCTTGGCTAGTAGCGTATCATTGCTGAGGGCTTCCGAAGTAGAGGACATAATCGAGGGCAATGATGAAAAGTGAGTCTACGGTGTGTGATAGCTCGGTTTAGTTTTTGTTGATCTGTAGTTTTCTAAGATACAAAGCTGTGTCCGTGCATACCTCGGAGCCGCCTGTACCTCGGGAGGGAAAGTCGAAGAAATCAATGCCATGGGTACCTTCGTTGCCCAATAGTAGCCATCTGGATGCTGTACCGCAAGCTACGCCTATAAATAGAAACAGAGTCGCATCGAAAAAGGTATTTATTCATATAGTAGATCAACTTGGCCTAGATATATATTTCTTTCATTGCAGATTCGAACTTTCCCGCTGTGTTTTGACGACATGGAAGCCAATGCAAATGTTGAGAACGCCTGTCAACAAGAGTGTCTCGTCCCCATCAGGCTAGACATGGAGATTGAGGGCCAAAAGCTACGTGACACATTTACGTGGAATAAAAACGGTCTGTACCAATTCATTTTCGGTTGTAAACTCTTGCTTCATTCACTATTATTGTACTAATTCTGTGTTATAGAAAGTATTATAAGTCCAGAGCAGTTTGCTGAAGTGTTGTGCGATGATCTTGACTTAAATCCATTGACATTCGTGCCAGCAATCGCACAAGCAATCCGACAACAACTCGAGGCATTCCCGAGCGAGACAACGACCATTATCGAGGACCAGTGCGACCAACGTGTGATTATCAAGTTGAACATTCACGTTGGCAACACTTCTTTAGTTGACCAGGTACAGATATAATAATATATTTGCGCAACACGATCAAATCATTGGATACTTTTGTATAAAACAGAGAGTAATATTAATTTGATTTACAGGTAGAATGGGATATGTCCGAGAAAGAAAACAACCCGGAACAATTTGCCCTGAAACTATGCGCAGAACTGGGCTTAGGAGGTGAATTTGTCACTGCTATTGCGTACTCGATCCGCGGTCAACTCAGCTGGCACCAGAGGACGTACGCATTCAGTGAAGCCCCATTACCTACGGTAGAGGTAAAATATACGATATATTACTAATTATATATTTTATTTTAAAATAAAAATATATTTCTCCAGCTGGGATTTGAACTTGCGAACTTGCAATTTATGGGTTAACGATGACCAACTTTATTCTATGTATGCTATAGGTTCCATTTAGACCGCCCAGTGAAGCTGACCAGTGGGCGCCCTTCCTGGAGACGCTCACCGACGCTGAAATGGAAAAGAAAATACGCGATCAAGACAGAAACACGCGTCGTATGCGTCGGCTAGCGAACACGACGCCTGGCTGGTGAAAATCGGAAGCCTCACATGCAAACAACTAATTTTTATATAATTTAAGATGTTTTATTTATAAGAAAATTGTACCCTTAACATTATTATATGATTTCGAAATATTTGAAAATAAATAGAATGTTTTTCGTACCTCTGTGTATTATTTTCTAATTGTAACATAAATATTTGAACGTCAGATTATGAGAAAAAATTATCTGTTTCAAGATTATATAAAAAAAAAGATAAGTTTCATTGTACGAAATATAGGCGCATGTGAAATATGATAGTAAGTCTACGTAATTTGAATATAATAGCAATGTAATGAACAATTCCTTGAACTGGAAGGTCACAAATGCACATACGCGACAAAGTAGCTCAGTATTAGTTGAACGTGAAACGAACCACCGAAAAATTCACAATCATCTTCCTTATAAAAATGTAAGTAATACAAATCAACAGTTTTTTTTCGTAACCAAACAGCAAATATCACATAAACACTTGTTTCTGTTTTTTTACACAGTAAATTATCACCAATCACGTGAGAATATCCTTGGTGATAACACAATTTTTGTTTTTCTTTACAAGTTATTATATAACGACATTAGTATGACAGCTAGATTAGGTTATGTTGTGATTGCACAACTGGAGTGTGTAACTGTAATCGGTGATATGACAGCACTTTAGTTGTTTACCTTCGCTTGGAAATTTCTAAAATGGTTCTTTGAGTTTAATCTAGTACGTGCTGCAAACGTTAACGTAACCGCTTCTTAAAGTTACAATCAATTGATATCAAAAGTGAGTACAAATTTTGATTATAATCGTGTCATGTTTACGAAATGCGTAACAGATCATCACCGAGCATTATCTTGACATTTGCTGACCTCTGTACCCTCTGTAGAAAGGTTATTTATCTTACGATATGATTCTGGTTTCCAGTACGATAGAAACTGCGGCCACGCCAACAGCAGCGACATGCAGCCCACAACTAGCTTCAAGAATCCGTTCTACACGCGGCCGTGGCTGGCACAGAATGGGGCCGCAGCACCCAGTGGCGGGGGCAATAAGGGCGTGAAAGGCATCGTAGCCGGTGGCATTACAGGCGGCATTGAAATCTGCATTACATTCCCGACGGAGTACGTGAAAACACAGTTACAATTGGACGAGAAGGGCGCCACGAAGAAATACACGGGCATCGCGGATTGTGTGTCGAAAACGGTGAAAGGTCATGGCGTTCTCGGCTTGTACCGAGGTCTCAGTGTGCTGTTATACGGGTCAATACCGAAATCAGCTGTTCGGTAAGTCACACAAAACAAAATAAAATCAATAACAAGTGTTTATGCTCTAAACGTGCATAGTTACAATTATTGTCAAACTATCAATTGTTTCGTCAACAACATTCTGCAACTATGGTTACACATCTGTAGTACTGGTTGCCCGTAACTAGCGTTTGTTTCTGAAGGTTTGGTTCATTCGAAGCGCTGAAGAATCGTATGGTCGATGACAAGGGTAATTTGACTGCTGGCACTCGGCTACTATGTGGACTGGGAGCCGGCGTCATGGAAGCGATCTTCGCTGTCACACCCATGGAAACTGTCAAGGTGAAGTTTATCAACGATCAGCGCTCGGGCAATCCACAATTTCGCGGTTTCTTCCACGGTGTCTCGCAGATTATTAAACAACAAGGTCTGCGTGGCGTGTACCAAGGCCTCAGTGCTACCATCATGAAACAGGGCTCCAACCAGGCGATACGATTCTATGTGATGGAAACGCTCAAGGATAAATACCGCGGCGGTGATAATACCAAGTCAGTACCGAAGATGGTGGTCGGTGCGTTCGGTGCACTTGCCGGAGCCGCGTCTGTGTTCGGCAATACGCCGATAGATGTCGTGAAAACACGAATGCAAGGGCTGGAAGCGCACAAGTACAAGAGCACTGCGGACTGTGCCTGGCAGATATGGAAACACGAGGGCCCCCGGGCCTTCTATAAAGGCACAGTGCCGAGACTGAGCCGAGTGTGTCTGGACGTGGCAATCACCTTCATGATCTACGACAGTTTTATGGATTTATTCAACAAAGTCTGGCCATAGAACGCGGACAAGATCACGAACTAATGTAACATGTGCTTTAGAACTTCGTACCAGCCAAACTATAGCCGTACTCAGCGATGAATTCTTGACAATGACATTCACAATTGTTAATTCCATAAACTGCGATTGATCAGTTATTTGTTTACATAAATAACTGATTTTTTTTTTACACGATGACAGTTATTTTTTAGTCATATATGCAATTTTCTAGGTGGCTCCCGCATTTACGTTTGACATTCCGTGGATTTTATATAAATGTTATCTTTGTTACATGTACATTCTTCTTCTTTTTCACATGCATTTGAAATATTTTAACATTCCGTACTAAATAATGTTTAGAATTATTATTTGTTTTTACAAAGAATATGTTTATTATATGTAGATTTTATTTTATTTGTTTTGTTTTAATATGTGTATGATATATACAAATGTTTTGTATTTAGTATGAGGGACCATAATATATAAACAAAATCAAACGCTTGTCTTTTTTTATTTACTGTTCTGAATTCACCCTAAGCAAACCCGTAACTGTCAGCCTCAAATCTCTGTTAAATAGAATTGAAAATCGGATTCCAATCTAATGCGAATCAGTTCAGCAAATGTGAATCTCCCTTGATCCAATGTGCGCGCTGTGATTGGTGGAATGGGTCCAATGCGCAGCTCTGCACGCGTCAACCAATCACGTTCTTTCTTACGGAATCTTGCAGTTAGACCGGCAGTGCTCGAGTGACAGCCGTGGTTGGTGTAAGTGTTCCTGCTCGGGCGTTCTAAGCTCCATCAAACGTAATCGCGATGATTTGCGAACAATCAATGTCTGAAAATGTGAATGACAGTGTAATTTGTGCTCAGTGACAGCTTCGGAATGGATAATATAAGGAGCCATTCAGGTTGGTGTTCATTGTGGTTTTAAAATAACAAACGCGAAACGTCAAACGATTCTGTCCAGTGTTCGACCAATGAAAATTATTTACTTTTATCCAATGGAGCTATTGTTTATTATTATTAGCAAATAACTATGGTGATAAATACTCGTTGTTAGTTGTTATTAAACAAAATAGAATCACTGGTTAATGGTATAACCAAATATTATTCTGCATCATTACGCAAATACTCATAATGTTTTCACCAAATACACTTCAAGAACGAGTCTTAATCTAATACTGGGCATTAAATCGATAGTTCTAATAAGATATATTTGCAGTACACCGCCAGAATTTTCAGCAATCTAAAGTGCAGACCTTTTTACGAGCCATTTGCGCTATAAATTTCCGATGGCTTAGTTTTACTGTCATCCTCCTTAAGCCCGTACTGGTCTAGTTTACGCGTTTTATTAACATTAAACAACTTATTGCTCTGTACTAGTACGGAAACGTTTTATATAATTGTTCTTTTTGTCAAATTTAATCGTTTTCATTATGCCGTTTGCGTTGCTGCAAGCACAGGGTGGTACTTTATTTTAATTAACCTTAAATACTTGAGTAAGATTCATTAGTCAACGTGAGCGGCCCCGTTCCCACCCTCGTTGCGCCGCTCATCGCTGATTGCGGTAACTGCTTTTTGGCAGTTTAACAGCGGAAATTTTAATAATAATTTCATTGTCTTCAACAGGGGATCATTTATTAAGCGTTTCACTAATTTTAATACAATCCGTCACGCAACCCGCACTACACTCGAGTATAATCGGTGACATGACACATGGCGTTAGTAACGTCTAATTAATTCATCACTCGTATTTCCGTTTCTCAATAAAACAATATTACACGTCTAGTTTAATATTTGTTGCAACTAATTATTACGCATTTGTTTCGGCCAATGTATTATCATTTGTTTTCCTTTTGCAGCAGCCATGGTTACCTCCCTCCCCACCACCACCGCCACCCCTAATTTTGCTTTTGTTTTAACTAATTAAAATGCCTCCAAGGTATGCGGGCTAATCACTTTTTCATTTTAATGAACGACGTACAGAAATAAGCTCGGCTAAATAATGTAACACTTCACTGACGCACAGTCAGCAAGTATGCCGCACGCGGCGCCACTTGACCCGGCGAGCAGTTCATGTGGCGGGAAATTTAAATTAACTTGTTATTCAGCGACGAGAATCCGTGTGATTCTCGAATGTTTGTTTATTCGTTATTATTGTAATTTTAATTTTAATTATATTTGAACCTAAATGTACTGGTATATGTACATTTGTATATGGCTTCAGGTATCAAATAACGCCTGAAAAAGCACCTGAATACGGCGTATATCTGTGTGTTGTGGGAGTGTCTTCATGTTATTACTAATTCATGTCGGATGGAATTGAGTTCCATTTTGGAAACGTTTCAACATCTCTTGAAATATTCATACGGCGTTATATATATATATATATATATATATATATATATATATATATATATATATATATATACCATTGCACGCGCCCAATAAATGAAAGTAAACCAACTGACTATTGACATGTTGGTAGAGGTAATCTTGTTAGATTTCATTAAATATTTCACACTTTCATCGATCCAGTTTAAGGAGAATCCAGCATAAATACCGAGTGTCCCAAGAAATCTGGCACACAGGGAATTTACATGGAAATAACTTCCTAATCTGTCATTAAAATGCAGTATTTCAAAATTAATATACTCGTTACAGAAACACATGTGAATATGGCATCATATTTTTTTATTGACACTTTTATTCTAAAATGTATTCTTCAGAAGTAATCATGATTTTTCTATATTTATATGTTAATTCCGTATGTCCCAGATTTCTTGGGACACCTGGTATATATGTATATATATATATATATATATATATATATATATATATATATATATATATATATATATATATATATATATATATATATATATATATATATATATATACCGTGTGTCTCATGACGATCTACACATAGGAACGTTGCATACGCTCTTGATCGTGAAATTTTAATATGATCGTTTTAGTTTTTTTACAATCTAGACAGCATAATTGTTAATTTTATACTTACTATTTTATTTCCTTTGATATTCTAGTATAATTTTGTAACATATTCGATGTAATAGTACATTTTAAACGAATTTAAACGTCAAATTGACATTTCAATTACAAAAAAAGAACAAAAACAACCAGATTAATATTTTGATTTAAAAATTAAATGAGCGCGCAACGTTCCTATGTGTAGATCGTCATGAGACACACGGAATTTATATATATATATATATATATATATATATATATATATATATATAATGCTGCATATGAAGCTGTTAAAAATTGATACAAAACAAAATTGGTTTTTTCGTTACGCTCGGCGTACAGATGTCGGAGCCATCTATCGGACCCTTCTCAAGATGTTACGCAAGCGTTCATTATGAATTAATAACTTTAGGGGCGCAATCAATATAGTGGACGCGCGATTATTTATTAATACAACCCTGTTTGTTAAGTTCCATTGTACCCGTGTTTGGTAATTTTCCATATGGGCTTTTCTAGTAATAACCAGTAATAACTATATCGAGTTTAGCGCCTCCAATGCGATATCTCCATCTTCCCGTGTAACGCAGGTGTTATGCGGGTCAGCAGCTACTAGGCGCATAGTTTTCACTCTTCAATATTTACAACGCGAGGTATACACGCTCCCATAAGTTCCTTCGCTTAGACGAGATTATTTTCTATAAATTGATCCAGAATGTCCCTAACTGTGTGTCGTAATGAACCGCGTTATAATGAATCAGCGTAGATTTAGCGCTCACGGAAACACCGCGTTGTTTCGAATCAGCATCAAGCGAGGCCCTTCTGTATCTATTTATCTGTCCTGATATCCAGGTATAAATGTAAACTGCATGTTCTACCGAAAATTTAGTATTAAATAAATCATACCTTCTTTTCAATATATGAAGTCAATTTTTTATCAAAATTGGAGTTGAGCCTATGATTGTATCTGTGTATGTATGTATATGTTTATCTGTGCGTGTGTGTGTGTGTGTGTGTGTGTGTGTGTGTAATATTTCTGTCCATTTCTACATTCAACCGAAACGGGGTTCTGTTCTGCAAAGGCATATACCATTTTTTTTTTCATTCGAGTTTAATCTCAAACTCTGAACGCGATTCTATAGCCCAGCTTCGATCCTCTTTTTCTTCCGTGTATTGTGCTAGCCCACACCCGTCCAGGACAGGGCTCAGACCACTATGCCCACAATCACACACTTTTTGTAATGTAGAAATTTCTGTTTAAAGATTAATTTTGCCTGAAATACAAACTGAACATACTGAAATAGCAGCTGTTATATGAATGTATGTATACTTGGTGTTATCCTGGCAATGTTTCTTCTACAGGCCGACGGAGGAACGTGCCGTACGCGTCACTGGGCGTTGGGACACGCGTGTCCACCAGGTAGCCACCAGCAGACGACGGTGTGCAACGGTTGACGACACGTGGTTGACCCCGACCTGGTGCTCGTGCTAGACGATGAAGTTGAGTGTCTCCGCGTACAGGGCACATGCATCCGCCCACAAGAAGATCCTCGACACCGCTTACCAGTTGAACTACGGTGCCACCCAGCACCAGAGCACCACGATACCGACACCATTCAAGGTACCGTGTCCACGTTACATCGATGTACTATGTACTAATTCAATTGTAATCAGAGTCTCAAACTCATCATCATGGTCAATTAAATCGTTACTCTGCGGTTTGACAGACCGCCGGCGAGCGGGACGGGTCGGCGGGGTGGTTGTGAACCGGTAAATTCAGCGGTTCAATCAGTACAAATTAATTCAGCGCGTCTGTACTCATTTGCACGGTTAATTTTTTCGAATTAATTCGCCATATTTTAGCGTTACCGGGATTTAGATTAACATTTCCGCTTTGGTTACGCTTCAAATAACCGGTAACGGACCGGGAATAAATTCGACAAACATCTAGAGATTCTAATCACAAGCTTACTGGGATCTTTCAATATCTTTCTTATTTGTGTCAAAAGATAGCCCAATTTTTGCATTCAGCCAATGTTACGTGACTTTTCGTAATATATTTTTCACTGGTACATGTTTGAAAATGAAAAAATATTGACATTATTTATGTAGAACTGTAAAATGTAATATATGTCACAGATAAAACAGGAATATGTGTGTGTATGTATGTTTGTATGGCTTCGTGAACACTTGATGGGTGTCACTATGTTACTTGACATACACTCACACACACACACACACACACACACGCACATGTGTGTGGTTATGTTTCGGGGGGCGGAGCACCGGCTCTGCGCACACCTCGCGCACTCCGTCATTCGTCCGATCTAATTGATGAATTAATACGTTCGAAATGCGATAGCGGGTCAGTTACGGGTCACATCCGGTGTCTGGTGCTTCGTCGAGTGCGCTGATGTAATGCGAGACATGCTTACCCGGTGTACGAGTGTGCGAACCTAACCTACAATGACGTTACATTGAGTTCATTGTGTTCAACACTGTGTATTATCGCGTATAAGAGTTATCCTAGCCCGGTATGGTGTGTAATTAATCGTCATTGTAAAATAATTACTTTCTGCGAATACAAATATGAGTAAGAAGGTCTGTTTCAAAGTAAGTAGAATTCTTAAATCATGAGAAAAACTATTTAACTGACAGTTATGTTTCGTTATCCGTGACCAATACTACACTGTTGTAGTGCGGGCAACATACACGCGTGCGAATAATAGTTACTGTCTTTCAGATTTCCTCCCGTAACTCGCGTATTTCTAAATTAATTAACCTGAAAATTCGTTGATGTACGCACAAAACCACGGCGAATTCAGTGCTACCAACAGAAAATACCGCGCGATTGTGTTTTGTTCGCAATTGTCACATGTTTTCGTAATGTTTTGCATTCGTTTTACCAGAGCACTCTAGAGTTCAGAGACTGAAGAACTCGAAACAAAGAGACATGCATGTGTGTATCTTGCTTTAATGTGTAGAATATTTTATGCTTATCGATTGTTCCACTCAAAAGAGAGCAGGCGTTGCAATGATGTTTGCAAACGTGTCGACAAGGCAGTAGGCTGCGAAACGGAACTTGTCGAATGCACTTCTCAATAGCATAGGTAATTTTAGAATTTTTTTATTATTATTTTTTCCGGCTCCACAATTTACAGGCCATATGATATAATAGTTATTTATGTACCAAGGCTGTTATGACGGGCATAATCATCTAGTAACACCCGTGGTGCATACAAGACTTTATATTACACACTTTCCTATTATTTTTATCAAAAAAAACAATTGCCCGTGACAGTTCAAAATACTTACGACATGTGCGTTGCCAAGGATTTGATTTTTATTTATTTATTTACCGATTCAATTGGATTATTCTGGAAAATCGCGTCGACTGCATTACGTGTTTTTGATGAAACGTCAGAAGACATTTGAACCAGAACGAAGAAAGCTACTGAAGACGTATTACCCTCGAAATCGAAGGCAATTTATGAAAAGGTGTATTTGTTGACTGGAACTTGGAAAATACAGTTAATGATTAGCGGGCATAATGAGTTTGTTTTCGTATCCAGTATTTATCTTTGTTAATTCCTTGATTAGAAACTAGATCTTGTCACATGGGTACTGAAACCCCAACAGTCCGGCCCTGCACACCGCTCGTACAAGGAAAAATGGATTAAAATTTATACAATACTTTTTAACTTAATACCCGTAACTTAAAGTCCATGGAAAACTTACTTCTTTAGAAATGTCAGTGGACAATATATTATTAACATAATACAACAATGTGTATTATGTTGATAGGATGCTGCACGGGGAGCAGGGCCGTGGTTGCCATGCAGCCGAAATAAATCACAATGCATTAAAACTTTCCAAAACTGCTGTTCGGTAATGGACGAAAAGGGGCTTCAAATCCACCGGCATTTTGAACGTGTAACAAGCTTCGGGCTCCCGGAATTAAAACGAGGATCGAACACACGCTCGAGCATGCATTTGAATAAAATAGCAAATAATCTTGAAAGTCACGCGATACAAGTGACATCTGTATCTGTCGTCAAACGTAGACACTACTTTGAAAGAACGTTACTATACATTTTTCGGCGATATTTAAATATAGTTCTAGTGAATATTTGGTCTTATTAGTGGGGCGGCGGAAGCTACTAATAAGGGATATGAGCTAAACCGAATGATAATTAGCTAAAAAGAAACGTTAGCCAAATGAGATATATATTTAAATAAGAAGTTGCAAGAACATAACTGACTCGGATCCCATCTCACCTAGCTACGCTACGTCAGGATAATGTAAGGTCGAGACGCCAGGGGTGTACTGGAATAATTCCCAAGTCTTTTATAGACATGCTAATGTGTCAGTTTAAGAAATTTAATGGCCCTACGGTGGCCAACCGTGCATTTTCTCTTCGCCAACGGTTTCAAACGCTCTTCTTCCAACGTTATTAACCCCCCCGGCGGGGGACTCGCACCACCCACTGTGGGGATCTCACCACTCGCCATGTCCATGTTATATTCATTGCGAACCTAAAATTGTCTAGAAATCATCCTTATAACCTTCATAACTGCACTGCTGCGGCCCGTAACTTGAGCATCACTGGTTGAAATTTAAAAAAAACTTTGCACGAATCTTCCTCAAAGTATACCGAATACACCCCTGTATTTTCAACTCGATACGCGCATTAGTTTTTGAGTTAGACAATGGTGAAACTTGCGATGTAGAAATTTCCGAAACCGTGCAGAATCGATACTTCACGCAAACAAATGGTGGTTTGTTTGAGAGCTACTGGCGTAGCGGAAGTCACGCACGCTACGAGATTGGCTTCACACGTGTTTCCGGTAAATCATCCCCTCCCTATTTCTCCATCATTCGTGCGGTAGTTTTATCTTCTCTTCATTTTTTCCACGCCGGTTCATCAACGATTTCATTTTGATGAAACTTATCATATAATTGTAAAAGTTTTTTCGCGTTTTATTTGTGGAATATAATTTATTATTCTTCAGGTTGGTAGCACTCAACTGTGACAGCCACCTTCACTGTGCAATGTGTAGTAATTTTTTGTCAAGTTGGTATCTGATTGACAGAACATTTGTATGAATATTTTGCAAGTGTAAAAAGTTTAATGTATAAACTAAATTGAACAATTAAAAATGTTAAATTAATTATCGACGTAATACGGATGTATTTTCGAATATATCTAAGGTCTCTGCCATACAAAGAGGACTAAATTCTGTCTATGAAGACTGATTGAAGTCTACAGGGGATAACCTGCTGTACTCGTTGTGATATATGCAAGTGCTCGACACTTTCTCCAATTCATTTCTCACGAGAACACGAACGTTGTCAAATTGAATTCCAACCAGTTATGTTACCGTAATTATATTTGTGGTTATGATACACTAGGCGTACCCGAACAAGCGTGTGGGGCTCCCCCAGGGTGCACAAACATAAACTAATGGACAAAGTGCTCATACATTAAGTGCAATTTACATGTAAATACCGCGGTATATTTGAGCTGTAACTTCGTTTTTAAAATCATGCCAGCGCGATGTATATCTGTCATTGAAATTTTCTGTTTCAATACGTGAAATACCGGTGTCAGAATTGTACATATGAGAATGTACATTGTTTTCAAATACGTGTCGTCACTTGTTTAGGAACGGTTGTCAGATGTGTCACCGTAGCAACCATTGGTATTCTTTTGTTTTCCGTTTCTGTAACTCAGAATAAATCTCGTATGTATGTACCATTCAAGTTAACGATCGCCGAATTTGATATAAACTCTATATGAAGTTCTGCAAGGTGGGAATTAATTAATTTCGAGTAATTAATCCCGCTGTACGCCGAAATGTACACGTTTACTCGAACATTCTAGTGGCGTGCGTGTAGCATACCGTCTCGCTACGCAACGGTGTAACGTTGGTTGCTACACACAGTTGCACTTGTTTATAACAATCTCCTTGACAACCATGTTTGTTCAACAAGTCATTTGTCATTTGTTTAGTCTTTTTGTGTGAGCGAGTGTTGCTATCAACCAGGCATTTTCTTTATATCATACATTTTTGCACCAAAAAGTGTACACTTTTTCGAAAAAATCACAACAGAACTCGGTTTTTATGCGTGATCGATCACTCTCAATTTTTTTTTTTTTTTAGTTTACATTGAAACACAACAACAACTCAGGACAAGCGGAAAGGGATTTACCGAATAAAATAAAACAAAAAAAAAACACTCAAAAATTTTCCTCCACAATCGGGGATTCCCCGTAAAAATTCGACTTATGGAATGCACTTGCCAATTATTTTTTACTCGAATTATGGAGGAATTACGTGTAATTTGCTCCGTAAACGTTGTTGATTCATTTCTAGTTAGAGAAGTTCGAGTTATGTGAGTTCAACTGTACTTGTATTCGGTGACTTGCACCTAGCTTCTGGTATTTGTAAGTATGCCAGCCAAGTACTCCACATGTGTGAACACACTGAGAGGCCCCTTCACACAAGGGGGCACAACACTTGTACATGCTACATAACAATATGTACAACGGGAAAAATAAAATTCATACACCATTCAGCAAACGCTCAACGTAATGTAATCATTTTAAATAAAAAAATAATAATAAAAAAAAGGTAACTGGAAATGTCTAAAAGGCTACTGTATACCATATATACATACATTAGGCGCATAATTCGGTCTGTGCTCTTCTTCTTGTTCTTCCCTCTAACTGTATGCATGTTACCTATATTGTGTTGACTCTACGGCTGGCACCATTTCACTGTTACCATAGTAACAGGGCCGCACAGTATCAGCCCCCTCGCCGCACCACTGCCCACTAGTACTCCCTGCACCCCGCAGTGCCCACCCTATAGCGCCACCCCTGCCGACTGTTGGCCAAAACTCATGGCCTACATTTCGTGTATATATGTATATGTATATATGTATATACCGTGTGTCTCACGACGATCTACACATAGGACGTTACACGCTCATTTGATTTTTGAATTCAAAATATTAATCTGACTGTTTTTGTTTTTTTTTTTACAGTAATAGTATATTTTCAAAAAAATTAAACGTCAAATTGACAATTATACTGTCTAAATAGTAAAAAAAAACAAAAACAGTCGGATTAATATTTTGAATTCAAAAATCAAATGACCGCGTAGCGTCCTATGTGTAGATCGTCGTGAGACACACGGTATATATATATATATATGTATATATGTATATATATATATATATATATATATATATATATATATATATATATATATATATATATATATACATATATACCGGCTGCCCCCAAAAATGTGGAATATAGGAAATTAACATGTAAATATATACAAATCATGATTACTTTTGAACAATAAATTTTAGAGCAAAAGTGTAAATAAAAAACTTGTTGAGAATAAAAAACAGTAAAGTAATTATTACAAATTAAAATGTCAAGAATATGATTGTGAAACAGGCTAAACATATATTGTAATCTGCAATATCGAAGAACCGCCTATATGCCCGTGACATGCACAACACCCGTGTAAGACGGGTGGCCATCAAACAGGGGCACTGAACTAGTTACAGTGTAATGTGAATGTAATGTACATCAGGGACTGACCTTTCATCACCTGCTCCCTTTAGAAAGTGTCAAATCACATCATGCTTAGTAGCTCCAGTGTCCCTAAAAGGTTAGAGCGGTCATCCATGCAGGCTACATTTGGTTCTGGACTTGCAGAGAGTGGCCTCGAATGTCATTCACACATGAGCTGAGCAGGAAAACTACTCGTTGATGTGATATTGTGTCCTTTGCAGGAATACATTTAGTATTTACTGCGGTCGATACGCTTGCGTTAAACCACAAACTCTTCCTAAAAGTACCATATTATCCCATGCAGAGCGCTAATCCTCTAAAAAGCACCGCTAAAAAAACCCTTGCAATGAATTCACTGCAAGTTTTATAAAAATGTCCAGATCACAAATGATCAAAGTTAATAGGATTGAGAATGTTAGCAGTAACTGACAAACGCACATGCTTAAATGTATTACGAACGAAAGATAAAACCTAATTTAGTTATCCAATATACATACCGAACGTTACTAGTTTTAATTTATTTATATTTACAAAACAGAGTCTAAAATAATATCCCACAAAGCATTTGTTTTAGTTGTTTGTTTATTTGATAATGTCAAGTTCTGTTACTAAGGACACCAACAAAACATTTGTTTTATTTGTGTAAATAAAACAAATGTTTTGTTGGTGTCCTTAGTAACAGAACTTGACATTATCAAATAAACAAACAGCAAAAACAAATGCTTTGTTCGTCTCCTTAGCAACAGAATTCGCCATTATCAAATAAACAAACGGTTTGGTTGGTTTGTTGTTAAGCAACACGCTTCGCTGAGTCATTTGTTAAACAATAGTACCCATAGTTACATCGTTCCTCAACTGTTTTCAGCGGTAATTCTATACCTCCTTAATACAGCAGAAACAAACGGTTTTTATTTATTTGTTTTACTCCCTTTCGCTTCTTGTACACTCATTCCATTGTTCGTTCTCCACCAAATTAGACAGTAAGCCGTACGAAAGGACAATTCACACACACATACACGCACACACACGAAAAGGATAAGTCTCTGGGCTTTGTCCTCGGAGTTAAGAATAGACATGAAGTTCGCTACACTCTCTGTTCCATTTAAGAACATACAGCACTGTTATTACATTGCATGGTGCGCCGTTCTTATTGGTTGACCGAGTACCACGTGCTACGTCGGCGTCTAGTGCGCATGCGTGGGCACGTATAGGCTTTAGAAGCGTCGTAAAGTAACCGTGCTTATATTCTACCATTCTACTCCAGGACTAGCTGCCACTAACACTGGCGAGGACGGTGTCAGGGACGCTAACGGGGGCTATTGATTGACCTTGAGCTGTCACCTTCAAGGACGTAGCCCCGCGAAGGGCCCCTCCATAACCTATATATACTTGGTGCGCGCAGAAAAAACGGACAAATTTTTTCGTGTCAACTTTTTCTCTATCCTAATCATCGTTTTCATCTTAGCAATTTGTTTGGGCTTATTAAATCTTAATGAACATTCTGTGTCGTGATGGCACGATAGAAGTGTCGACGCAGAGCCGCATTCAGCTACCAAACGTACAGAAACGTTGTGCGGGCCAGTATGTATACTGGGCGCGAGGAATTCTTTTTTCAATCTCACTGCGAATAGCTTTTTGTTTGCGAAAGTATGATTGACACACTTTATGAAGTTCCCCGACGGACATAATAGACTATTGTTATTTTTCTGAAGGATATAAATGATATTTTTTTTCTGCAGTTGGCGCGAACTTTTTATTAGATTCAACACAAGCGTTGGCAACTGTTTTATTATTCTCAAGAAACACTATTCATAAGTTGGCTGTCGGCCGCTAGAACTTATTATAGCTAAACACTGTAAAACGTTGCCTAGCAACACCCTGTCAATGGTTATTTAGGTTAACACTGTCATTTGTTTCAAACATTTTTTAATATTGCCTAGCAACGAACCTTCATTTGTTATTTAAGGTTAGCACTATCATTTGTTTGAAACACTATCGCCTATTCAATTGTTATTTAACGTTAGCATGGTCATTTGTTTAAAACATTTTTACATATTGCCTAGTAACGAACCTTCAATTGTTATTTAAGGTTTACACTGTCATTTGTTTGAAACACTATTTTAATATTGCCCAGCAACGAGTCTTCAATTGTTATTTAACGTCAGTACTGTCATTTGTTTCTATTTTGACAGCTCGGACTTCAAGTGAACATTCATGTAGATTGTAGATTAATTTCAAACATATTTACATCGTTTGGTACATCCGTATGTGCGTTATCAAATATTAGATTAGTACAAACACAGTCACAGTTCCATCCGTCGAATGTATGAAGATACATATGATATTAGATGAAATCTTCGTTATCACTTTGCGTTCACAGTCGACTGAAACTCGTTTACACACTACACTCACTCGTTCTACTACTATGTACGTGTTTACACCGAACAAATATTATCATGGCGTCACTCGAGCGTAACGCGGACAAAACGTATGCGCTCAGTCAATTGTGAACGAACCTATACTTGTGTGTGTGCAGCACAGTGCTAGTTATTTTGTGTGAGTTCAGAATGAAATGTCGTATTTTACTCGGAATGCACGTCGTATTTTATGAGAAATATTTACACGCAAATTTTTGTTCTTCATATTTTATTCTTGAACCAATTGAAGCGTGCATAATTTATAAACAATTTTGTTTTCTGTAACTAGGTAACACAAACAATTCTGACAATGTGGCGGCCAGGATAGTTACTCTAGCGAGGACACAAACCTTTCCACTGGTCTCTTGAAACTTTATTAATCGATGGTAAAGTTTTGTAAATGTTTTACACTGTGAGTTTGTCTCGAGTGTGCAAGGATTAATGTACAATCAGCTTTATTAATTTTCCGAAAAAAACCATCTGCTTCAAAAGAAATGTACAAACTAAAAAACTGTTGTAATGATTACAGGAGTTTTTATTATAAATATTAAATCTGCCATTTTTAATACCGTCATTCATCAATCAATGTCTTGTGTCGATTTCATTGTACCCGCCAAAAAAATATCCAGGCCCGCATTAAGTCAAAAATCGACCGCGCACTTCTTTCTCGTGATCTTGAACAGAAAAAAAATTGTTAATCGAACTTAATGCGGTCCTGGCGGGGGCGAAAAAATCACTATTGTGTGGTTTTTCTGTAGTGATATTGATACGCCACTGGACGAATGAGCGGGGGGAGCTGTACAGGGCCGGGTTTAGGCAGATATTTTCATAAAAATCTAGTAGGAAAAAAAAATTTCAGTCTGCTGCAATAAATTCAGCTATAACTTCGCCTTATAACAAAAATTAACAGCCATTGCTGTGAGCCATGGAATAAAAATCTAAAATCACAGAATTTCCAATATTTGTCAACCAAATTTCAAAGACATTTTCATTATTTTCATTCGCGGCTATTAATTTTCCGACTTGAAATTTCGTTAATCGCCCGCTGAATGACGTTTAATGGCGCTAGTTGTACATAGTTCGCACCTTCGCCGTAGGTAGATTCAGGTCACCAGATAAATAGCTGGCACCCCCTCTCTGCGAAACGTACGTAGCACATTCTGTTGCCATAAATTAGAAGCTACATTCTAATTTACCCGAAAGATATATCAAAACGCCCTGGCTGAATTATCTCCTCTTGACATAGTTTCACACACCGCTTGACTTCATTTCGCTCTCTACCCCTGGTACATATTTGGTTAAATCAACATCAATCGCGCCACGCGTGCTTTCACTATTATTAAATCACAATAGCGCCCGTGCGTTACGCAACCCGCACAGCGGATTTGTATCATGGGTCATGGAATTAGTTACGTCACAATTTTTTTGTTTCAACCAGTTTTAACTACTGTTGTCGATTTGACAGTCGAACAAAACAGTTGACGATTGGTTGTTTATTTTCCGCCGCTAGCAACTGTTTTTACACAGGTTAAAACAAATACGCAACTGTTTCTGTAGTGATACCCCAACAACATGGCTCTGTGACAAATCATTTTAAACTAGTACGCTGTGTGATACGTACTTAAAACGCCAAGTAATCGAATTACTTGTGGAGCATCTTCGACCCGGCCGGTGAAATTGAATTGAAAATTTAATAATCTCGGGTAATTGCGTCTCTGTAACCGGCGCATCGGATCAGTTTAAGCGTCGTATTAGCTATCGTTTGTTTCAGTGACAGCGCGCGGACAAAAGACAAAAGGTATCTGACACCAGCGCCAACTAGATCTGCCCGTGGTCGTATTAAATATTTAAATTGAGTAATGAATTTACTTAAACTACGATTACAAATACATATAACGTTTCGCAGTTGTTGGTGTCTAAAGCTTGCTTTGCACCAACCAGTAATACGATTTTTGCTGGATACAGTATTAAACGCTGTTTGCATCCGATATTACAAGACGAATCTTATATTTTTTATTTAACCTCGTAATTTTTCCGAAGAAATGTAGTCCTAATTTTACTTTGTAGGTGGACCCGCTGTCCAGCGATGACCCGCCCACTGTATGCGGCCCGTCCGGTGCCAGTAGGATGGCAGAGCCACCTAGCGCGGTCCACCAGCACCATCTGACGGCGGATAACAGTGGCTCAGACACGCCGGTGACCAGTCCGCGGTCGCCCTTGAACACGTCCCGTGACGAGGACGACGATTCAAGTAACGCGCCCTCGTCTGAGTGTAAGAGTCCCAGCCAGAGGTACGGCAGTTCGTCACCAGGGTAAATATTGGCGCTAGTTACCGCGGCTTTCGTAAAACTATAACGTTAGAGATATGTAGTGTATAATATATAATTATGTAATGTTAACATATATATATATACAGAGATTTACAATATATCCATCCGTTTGTATGTGTCGTGTGTGCATATATGAAACACAGGACGGTACAAACACTAAGTTTCACACTATACAGGGACGTACGGTCACACAATGGGCCCGCCGCTGATGGTGACGACGCACCAGGTGGCCTGCACGGATCACTACAGTCTGTGGCGGAGGCGACCGCCAAAGCGGCGACACAGAGCTGGCGGAATATCAGGGCCGTGATGGCATATTATCATACGCTACGTAAAATCAAGAGGTTATGCCTCTCAAAACTCATAAATCACCACTACACACATTTATATAATCAATGATTTCTACCTTAATATTACACAGTTTACACACTTTATATATACGGGCTGTCCCAAGAAATCTGGCCCGTTGAGAATTAATATACATATATAGAAATATTGTGATTACTGCTGAACAATTTATTTTAAAACAAACGTGAAAATAAAAAAAAGTTGTTCAGAATTAAAAACTGCATAATATGCAGTGCTCAAATACTTTTGTATAATTGAGTAAATCAATTTTGAAATATTGCATTTGGATGACAGATCATGGAAGAAAAATGTCTAGTATTTTTGTTTATTACAACAACAAATAATCAAAACATAGCGTTGTTGTTCCACAACCTCCCAATCTGTCATTAAAATGTAGTATTTCAAAATTGATTTACTCGTTATAGAAACATATCTGAGTATTAAATATGGCATCATATTATGCAGTTTTTAATTCTGAACAACTTTACTTATTTACACTTTTGCTCTAAAATGTATTGTCCAGAAGTAATCATAATTTTTCTATATTTACATGTTAATTCCCTATGTGCTAGATTTCCTGGGTCACTCGGTATGACTCTTTGTTTCATAATCTTAACCTCAATCTGTCACACACTAAACACTGCTGCTGTTGCTGCCCTCTTCTTCTTCTTCCACTAGTATTGCTGCTGATTAATTCTTCATTCTACCGCTACTGTTCAACATGGCGCTCTAGTTGTTGGTCTCTGAATCTTCCAGCTGTTTTATTGTTTAATATATATATATGGGATTTGCACCACTAACTAACTCTACGCTCTAAACAAGACACCGGAAATTGACAATATACTCTGTCTGAAGTCTGATATTGGCAGCGGGCAGTATTGCCAACTGTAACCGCAATATATCTTGTCCATTTCTCATGTGTTGTGACTCACTTCTGTAACGACGGAGTTTGTTTGTCGCCTAGCAACCGGCGGCCATGACAATTGTTTCGTAACTACGCGACACCGTTACAGAATTGACGAATGAATGTTTATATCATATATTATATTACTATGTGGATGTGTGACTATACTCGTACACTATACCGTAACTATCTTCTCTTTAGTCTAGATTTCTAAGATTGTTGTTTGGGTCATGTGATCTGGTTGACTTTGGTAAACGTTTTGACAGTATCTCGTAGGCCAGGGTTAGGCAATCGTAGTGTAGTGTGAACCATACACCAAGAGTGCTTGGATAGCAATATGTTTAAATATACCTTGCAGGCTCGCGAAACGAGTCCATTCTAACCTGACTTTATTGTGTTGGCCGCCATATTGGTATCCAAGTGTGACGTTGCGTGTGGTCACAGCGTGTATTTGTATTTAAGTATTGTGCCTATCTATAGATAAATAAATATATATATATATATATATATATATATATATATATATATATATATATTCATTCATTTATTTATATATGGTTACATTGTTGTAGTTTACTATTTATTCTAGAGAAAATGGTTCTATGCCGAATATCTCGTGCTGCATCTAGAATTTGTTATCATAAAACTACTTGTTTGATTATTCAGTGTGTATTGCGCAGTATTATATATATATATATCTCTTTCTCTGTCTCTCCTTCTATACTGGTTGTTGTACATTTTTGTTAGATCGATGTTCTGTCAGTACAATCTTCTCTTGATCCGGCGCGCGTGGCCCAGCTACTAATGTAACTGATGTGCATTTGTCTGTTGCCCGCAGGACAAAGTCCAACCAGCGATGGATGAAACTGCGGACCACCGTACAAATATCATCGGCCATACAAAAGGTTAGCAATAGATGTCTCTGTCCACCGGCCCCCATATTTTGTTTATCCCGCTCGTTATGTTGATTCCCCGTTCATTTGTTCATTGTTGCGCGTGATTTGATTGGACGCGTTATGCTTTTGTTCATAAGTAAACAAAAGCATTAACAAAAGAAAACGCGACCAATCAGGGGGCTCCGCAGCAGCACACAAATGAGAGAACAAATGAACTACGAATCAATATGACGGCTTGTCTTATAAGACAAGCCGCCATATGAGAAATCCAATGGAAATGTTCCAGAAACCACCTTTGAAACGGGAAGACTCGTTTATGAAACGGTTCTCCACCCGTCAAATCCCCGAAACGCAGGAAACCGTTGAAGATACCGGTAGCGAGGGTGGTGGGCCAGCTGGTGGTGGTCAGTCAGCGCCGCGGCGGCGCCGACGGCTGCAGAAACACAATCGGACGGTTGTGAATCCGGACGAGAATTTCTACTTTTATTGGCTACTGGCGTTGACGGTGTGCGTGCTGTACAACATGTGGACCCTGATTGTCCGCCAGAGTTTCCCCGAGTTCCAGACGCTGGCGTCGAATTTCTGGTTCGTGTGCGACGCGCTCAGTGACATTGTGTTCCTGTGTGACGTCGGTGTTCAACTGCGCACCGGGTACTTGGAGCAAGGGCTCATGGTGTACGACAGCAGGAAACTGGCCGGTCACTATCTGCATTCGCGGCCCTTCCTACTCGACCTGGGTGCCCTGTGTCCGCTGGACTTGCTCCAGGTACGGTTAGGGCCGCAGCCGATGTTGCGCTTCCCGCGGTTCCTCAAAGTCTACCGCGCCGTCAACTATTACTATATGGTGGAATCCAGGACGGTGTGGCCGAACCTGTGGCGGGTCGTCAATCTGATACACATCCTGCTGATCTTGGCACATTGGTTCGGCTGTTTTTATTTCTTGTTAAGCGAGGCGGAAGGATTTCAGGTGAGTCGGCGATCAAATTGAGTGGATTTAAGTCTGTAACAGATGAGATAAATGTGTGTGTGTACAGGGTGATTGGGTGTACCCGTATAGGCCGGGCGACTACGCTACACTGACAAGAAAGTATCTCGGCTCACTGTACTGGTCCACACTGACACTGACCACGATCGGCGACCTGCCAACACCCGAAACAAACGCAGAGTAAGTGCACACCACTAATAAACAATCACTTGTTTTGCACGCGTAACAACCGATAACATACGCGCAACGTTCCGCGAACGAGATTATCCGCACTTTGTTTTGTTTTTTTTAAGGTTAACAACAACTGTCAAAATGTTTACATGTTACATTTGTGCGGAGATTTGCTGGAACTGATTGTGGTTGTATGTATTCGTTAGGCGGACGGTGTCGGTGGATGGCCCGAAGTCCTTACCCCGTCGTGGCTTGAAGTCGCGTCTATTGCAGTTTAACACGGACGGCGGGTATGTGTGCATAAACAAACTACCGCCGCCATTTTGCCGACTCGACATGACTTGCAGGGCTGTTCACCGATATACGTCACATCACGAAAATAAAATAAAAATCACTAAATCTCTTATTCTTCTTATTCTGTTATTTAAACATTCTGTAGAATTTCTATTGTTATTCTTTGGCTCTTTTTGGATTGTATTCAGTCGGTAAACGGGATATTAAAATATAAACTAGTAGTGCTGTGTATTACTTCAAAGTTTCTGAACAGCCTTGGAGAAGTCTTGTCGTAGTCTTCAACACTTATAACTCATAAAACTTATTTATTTATTATGTACTTACCTGTTATATTTGGACATATATATGTCCGTTCTTCTTCTACACGCTAAATCTGTCCTTACGGATCTGTAAATAGTATCTTCATTAAGTGTTTATCACTTCATATTAGTAACGAATTTTTTTCTACAAAATTCTACGTAAATAGTTTTAGTTGTGTAAATCTGACTTACCTATTAAACTCGCGCCGTTTGTAAAACGGACTTTTAGTTTTGACAAGTGCAAACAGTAATTGTGACTTTTCTGTTGACAGAACGAACTTATTTGTTGACTTGCACGGAATACTTGTTATTTAACTAACTTCCATCTTATTCTGCAACTGTCAAACTACTTATGCCACTTTAAATACAACTGTTTAATATAAGTGATGTTACATTTTACAAAATTCGCAACAACTTTGCAAAAATTTTTGTTTATGTTGTTCAGAAACTTTGAACGTTCCATATAATTTTATTAATTCGTAAATGACAATATAAAATGTCGCTGAATGACGTTTGATTGTTTTTCAGGTACGTTTTTACGATTGTCAGTTATCTGATTGGTGTATTTATCTTCGCTACAATTGTCGGTCAAGTGGGAAATGTTATTACGAATCGTAATGCGAATCGTTTGGAGTTTGAACGACTGCTGGACGGGGCGAAAACATATATGCGACACCACAAGGTAAATCACCTACAACTTAACACGAACTTCAGTTCTCTATCGTCTGCATCTGGTGCGCAGGTGCCTGGCGGAATGAAGAAACGTGTGCTCCGGTGGTACGATTACTCGTGGTCGCGCGGCCGCATCCAAGGCGGCGGAGACATCAACACCGCTCTGGGTCTACTGCCCGACAAACTAAAGACCGATTTGGCGTTGCACGTGAACCTCAGTGTGCTGAAGAAGGTCACCATCTTCCAGGAATGTCAGCCGGAGTTCCTGCACGACCTGGTGCTCAAGATGAAGGCGTACATCTTCACGCCGGGCGACAGTATCTGTCGGAAGGGCGAGGTGGCACGGGAGATGTTCATCATTGCCGATGGTATCCTGGAGGTGTTGAGTGAGGCGGGCCGCGTGTTGACGTCGATGAAGGCGGGTGACTTTTTCGGCGAGATTGGCATTCTCAATTTGGATGGACTCAATAAGTATGTATCGCCTGTAGAGTATACAGTACTGCAATACACGCTTCTCATGTTGGTCACAAAGTATACCATATCGCAACACACACGTGTAATGTTGGTCACCGATACTTAAAATCTAATAAACATACTTAAAAAAACTAAACGTGATCTAGTAATCCAAGTTTCGAGGATCTGTTACACGTCTTGAATCTCTCTTTCTCTATTCTCAGACGTACAGCCGATGTTCGGTCCGTCGGCTACTCGGAACTGTTCTCACTGTCCCGTGAGGACGTGCTAGCCGCCATGAAGGACTACCCCGAAGCGCAGGAGATCCTGCAAGCCCTGGGACGTAAGCGCTTGATGGAGGTGCGCAATTCGGCACGACATCCGCATCATCAGAGTGCACAGCGCACTAGTAAACGGCACCGCGGTGATCATGGCACGGGCGGGGACACAGGCGACGGGGGAGGTACGCGCGGGCTCGTCGGCAAGCTGAAGAACGAGGCGAAAGGTTTGCGTAATGCGCTGCGCAAGAGTCGGGCCCATCGACGGTCGGACGAGAGTCTGGAACTGCAACCACTGCACACGAGCGGCAAGGCAGTGCTGCGACGAATGCCTCGTGTACGAAGCGACGAGATGAGCCAAGAGGACGCGCCCGACCCGGGAGGAGGACATGGCGAAGCGCCGGCGGCAGCAGTTGGCGGGACCACACTCACATCACCTCTAGGTAAAGCACGAATAATATAATAACTAGTTTTACTTAACAAGATTTTGCCACGTGTCTTGATTTAGCACAATTTGCTGGCCAAGTCTCTTGATTTAGCACAGTTTGCTAGCCAAGTCTCTTGATTTAGCACAGTTTGCTAGCCACGTATCTTGATTTAGCAAAAGTTTGCTAGCTAAGTCTCTTGATTTAGCAAAGTTTGCTAATAATGTATGTAATGATGCTGTCTAGGTGCTGGTCTACCGCTATTATCGCGCCTTCGACTACTGAAAGAGAAACAGGACAACGAGGACCGCGCCAGTATCTGTCCGCACGGGTCCGGTGTACCGTCTCCGTCCAGCGCGATCACTAGTCCACCGCCTCACACTGACGAGCCGCCTGAAATGATCGGTGCAGGCCTGCCACTGCTCCAGCGGTTGCTCTTGCTCAAAGCAAAGGAGGACCGAGCCTCGCTGATATCGTCCTCTACGTCGCCTGCACCAGCTCCACCTCCTGCAACGGCTGCAATTTCAACAACACTTACTATCAGTGCACCATCATCATCAGCTTCAACAACAGTAGTTATAGTTTCATCGTCCGCAGCTTCCGCAACACCCGCGACAACGATATCCACGTGTAGTAATGTGCTACAGAGCAGCCGGAGCCCTTCACCTAGTCCAGGGCTCTCCCCCAAGCCCGTCCTAGGTAAGGTGTCGTTCCGTGACCGCATCTTCGCAATGAAAGCACCTGTTACGCTGGATATGCCCAAGAAGGAGGTCCAGGAAACACCGCAGATTACTCCTGCAGCAGCCGCAGTGGCCGAACCAAGTGTAGTGACCACGCCCGACCTGGTGAAAGATGCCAAAGACACTGTTGTTATTGTTACGAATGATTCCAGCCCTTGCCAGCACCTGGAGGACCCGTTGCACGCCACTAAGACATCCTCGTTGGACTCGGACGTGACCAGCTTGTCGGACCGGCCGTGGAGTAAGCTGAAACAAGCAGCCATCGTGCGTGACACTTCACCGGCAGCGTTGTTACTTCCGTCTGGAACTGCTCAATCATCAACAGCGAATCCGAATCTGCAAGTCGGTGATGCAGAAGTGCCGTGTGCTGAACCCGCTACTAGTGTGAGTGACGGTGCGCGTAGAACTAAGCCGGCCCCGTTGAATTTACAGGCCGCCACTAAACAATACGAGAGTGTGGACGACCTGTCGCCCGAGTACTGTGGACTACCGTTTGTGAAAAAGTTGAAAATCCTCAATGAACGGCAGAAACTCGCCGAACTGGAGTCGGCGATGAAAACACGCAGCGTCAGTCTGGATATGCCCGAGTCACAGCAACCGTACGACATGGATACGACGCTGACACGGAGTCATTCGGAGGCGTCGGCCATGCACCGTCGTAACAGCACCACTGTTCGTCTGTGTGTTGTCGCGAATCCGACGCCGACAAGTCCCGAGTCGAACGAAACGCCCGAACGACGGAACCTGAAGTCTATCCTGAAGAAACTCACCGAGGATGTCCGCGGAGCACCGCCCTTACAGCCTGTGCCATCGCCCCCAGCAACAAAGGAACTTGTGGCACCGCCGCCCGAAGTTGCAGCGGTGGACACACGGAGCACTACGGCAGAGATGCGACAACTTATGCGAGCGCCCACGCTGGAAGGCTACGCGGCACGTCACAGTAAGTTAGCGAAGAGTGTCACCTTTAACAGGGACACCCTACAGAGCCCCCCAGCGCCGGGGGCGCAGGCCGAGCTCCCACAACCACATGCAGCGGATATCACTTGTGACACAGGTAGCAACCATGTTGGCGAAGCTGTCCACGCAGGTGCGGAACAGCCGCAGTTGCAGGAGAAGTCACCGCCGCCCGCTGTGCCTCCGTCAGAGAATCAGAATAAAATGATGAAAGGTAATCAGTACGAAGTTATGATATAAATACAGGCGCCGGACTAGTTTTAGCTAAGAAGTTAGCTTTTAAGAGAATTTCTATGAAAGAATACTTGTTTTTTTTGCGGGGCCTGTTAATTTCTAGTCCGGCCCTGTGTACATACAACACTACACGTAATATATACACATTTTTACAGTATTTGAACTTGCAAATGTAAGTAACACAGCTGCCTAATTAATATACATATTCCATTACCAATATAAACAAACATGATATAATGATTACTATATTTAGCAGTAGTAGTCAATTGTCAGTAGACAAATTACTAAGTTACATTGCTACTTATGCTCGGTTACAAAAACTGAGGTGTAATGCGAGAATCGTGATTTTAGATTTGTTTTGCTTCTTGTTGACATTCAAACAGAAATAAATTGTTTATTAGAAAAAGAACGATGTTCGAATTTAGAATCCTCGATTCTTGTATTCAACCTCATAGTGTGCGCAACCGTGCAACGGTGTCTAATGTTATCCTGGTGGTGCTGTAGACGAGCACGAGTACTTCGGTGAAGCTCTGGTCGCCATCAAGCAAGTCATCAGTGCACACTTACACGAGATGCAACTCAAATTCCAGCAGCGATTCGACCGGCTGGAGCAAGAAGTCCGATCACGTGACATTGTCATCCATCAACTGCGACAACATATCCACGATCTGGAGAAATGCATGGACGATTCAACGTACACAGTACGGCCTAACACATACACATCGCACACCGCGTCACACAACTGCTCTAACACACCTGGTGCAACTGATTCTAGGGCAGCGATTCCATCGACACCGTGATTGCACGGTCAGATCGCCAATCGTGGGACGAGCCCAACAACCAGGAATGCCTCGAGCTGCAGGAGTTGCCCGAGTCCATGCGGCCACAACAAGCGTGGAGCCCCACCGGTGACTTGGAGAGCGTCGTCCTCGACCTGGACTCCACCACGGACACGGAGTCAGACTTGGGCGACTCGTCGGAGCCGGGTGATGCTGACGACACGTACCTGCACAACACTAACTGGGAAGTTGAGCTGCTCGCTGCACAGATGCGTCAACAACGACGGTCGGCGAGTTTTGATCAGAACTCTTCGACACCGCGTTCGTCGCATTCGGCAGCCGCTCGACGCCGCTTGATACGCGGCTACAGTGCTGACGCAGGCGGCCGGGATTAACAGTGCAACTTCACACTTCACTCTCTCTTGACTTGTCTCTATCGGAATGCAAAACTTCTTGACTGTATCTCTTAAGCTACACACAAACATTCACACACCACACCTAAACACTACACGCTACTCTGACCACTGATTTCAACATTTGGTACAAACGTATAACAATGGTTTTCGCAATAACACTTTTAATCGTTAGTGGGGGACAGTTGTTGATCCGCGCGGCTAGATGACAACCAACGGCAGCGTAAAGTATTGTTGTACATTCGTACAAAATGTCAACACATCTTTTCTAACATTCGCCTTCACTTATAACGGAATGTAAAAAAATGTTCTATTCTGTTTCCTCTACCGGCCGTAGCAAGTGCAAAATCATTCAGTTCTTCTTCTAACTTATACAGGGTTCAATTGTAGCTACATAAATAATTAACTTGTGCCAAAATCAAGCGAAATAGTTTATTTGTTTGACACTTGTCTGCGGCTAACCTCAAAAATCTAAATTCTTCAAACCAATCTCTCTCTCTGGTCGCATTGTCTATGATGCGATTTGTTTTTCATTTGACAGTGCCTACGTTTTCAAGGTATGTGATTGAAACATTTTCGCGAACAAAACTCTGCACTTCAAAATCGAAACAAACAAAAATCACAAGTGATCATATATGTGCCAACTGAATAAACCTAAATATGTATTGTTTCACGGATTTTTCGTTTTCGTTTAAACCAGTGCCAGAAACATTCAAACGAGTTCTATTGACTCGACCAAAGAAACAAGAAACACCTATATATTATTATATATATACCATATATAGTTTAATAAACAAAATTATCGTATAGATATATACAAAATAAATAGAGACAAATTATTATTATACATATATATATGCGTCAGCAGAAAGAAGTTGTCAATATTTGTTGTATTGGCAGTACTGCATACACATCCAACACACTCAAGAACACACACACACACACTATTAAGGTTAAATTAGCGCATACGTCCATTTTACAATTGTGCGGCCCAAGTGTGGGAAACCAGATCCGCATTGAGTACACTTTGCTGTCCCAATATTTGGGGCACACACACACACTAGCGAAAATATTTAGGCTTAGGTGTAACCTAAAACAAATATAAAGAAAAAAAAATTAGAATGAAACATGAACAATTAAAATAACACGAGAAATCACCAAATAAAAAAAAACTAGGGTAAGTAAAAAATACATACACACACACACGTACACACATTCACATACGTACATACAAGATATTAATTTTAGTGACAAAAAAAAGTAAGGTTACAAAGTGGAACTGTCAAAACTGTAAAATGACGTAAAACCAAGGTTATTGTATAAAACAATTGCTATAAATATGTTTCTACTTGTTTTATTGTTTTCAGTTTTAAACAAATGAAGTTTTATTGTAATTTCCAGGGTGAATTACTTGTTATATATAAATAAATTCATTTTCTAGACAGAATCTGTTCTTTATATTATATTGCCCTTGACAACGCAATCCTTTTTCCTCTCGATTTTTGATAACTTGATACTCTTTTCGGGCAAACTGCATTGATAATGTTTGCCAAGCTATCTCATAAGTAAACAATCGGAGTTTTAGGGTATCAGATATCGTTTATATGCTTGTGTTTCAGCAAATATTGGGCCTAGGTAGAATCTGTAACATGTTTGCTGCAAGAATATAGCTCAATTTCCAGCAAAATGTAATTAAATAATAAATAAAGTACGTATTTCAGCATATGGTCTTCATTTGCACATAATTTACACTGCATTTTTAATAAACAATAACATAAACCACAATTAACCTCTAAACATATCAACATTTTGTATTTATTTTCCCATAGAATACTACATTATTCACTTATAATTCGTAGAATATTCGTTAAGTACTATATTTCAGTACTGAATAGTTTACTATATGTGTTTATAATAATTATAATTAAAGATAATCACGGAAAATACTTCAAAACTAATGAGTATAAACTATAAACGTCAAACTGTGTTGACAGTGTGACGTCACCGCAACGTCAGCCTTGGAAATAGCGCGTATTTCACAATACGACCAAGAGCGCATGAAGTCGAGGAGGTATCAGGAATCACTGGTACCATAGAAATGTTTGCGTTAATAGATCGCGAGGTAAATCATAGAATTGAAGTACATAGACAATTGATTCAGTATCTCCTGTTACTTTTACCTTTTTAATTTTATGTTATCCTCGTAGAAAATTGAAATTTACGGCTTTTTGACACGTGGTTGCTTGACAGTTGCATGCATCTGTCAACTCGATTTGAAATATCCATTGTTGTGACTGAAAATTCTTTAAAAATGAAAATTTCAAGTATAATAATGATAGATTATACATCAAATAAGTACAATTTAAATAAATAATAAATATTTACAGTTAACATTAATAGTTTTATGAATAAAAGTCCAACATGTCTATGGAAAATATTATAAATATAAGCAGTAGTTTTATTCCAGAAACTATTACAATTGGAATTAACAATTTATATAGTTATATATTTAAATATTCATATGGTTTATTGGGAAATATAAAAGTACATTTTATTTAATCTAAAATACTTTATTTGTAAAATTTTATCAAATATAAATAATTCATGTATGTAATAAATATAATATTAATCCAGATTAATGTACATTTAAATAATGTATGAATTTAAGTTTTAGTTAGTGATTAAAATAGTTTTAAAATAGCCTTTTTTTATTCATATAAACAATTAAATAAGAATGACACAACAAAACTGAAAACCGATTATTAAACAAGTTTCTTATCGGAGTTTTTGAAGCAGGTAATAATTAGTTGATACCAGGCATTTAAATATTCACCGAAAATAAACTGTATTATAGTGTTGAAATGTTTCATAAAATAAAAGTAGGAATTTCCTTCGGACAGTAGAAAATCAATAATCCGTGGTTTGACAGTTGCGTTCCACACAGTCAGCCGCGCACAATAATGGCGGATCTAGACAACTTGGAGTACTACATTAAATTTCCCAATCCCAATTTCAATTACAACCAACAGCTTGCGGAGAACGATTATGTGTTTGTTGTCAACGAGAAGAAAATACCAATCGTCTTGCTGTTTGGTTGGGCGGGTTGTCAAGATAAGTATCTGTCAAAGTATTCGGCAATATACGAAGAGAAAGGGTAAGCACTGTCACAAATACGTAACTACACTAAATTAATACAACGTTCTGTCGCTAGATTAATAACGATTCGATACACCGCACCGGTGAACTGTCTGTTCTGGCGACGTTTTCAAATGAAAGCTATCGGGGAAAAGCTGGTGAAACTGTTGATTGACATGAGCTTCGAAACACATCCGATTATTGTGCATGTATTCTCGAATGGTGGTGCATTTTTGTATCAGAATTTCTCTGCTGCATTAGAGAACACTAGCAAACCTTTACAGGTACCTAGCGCTGTCAAATATCAAGTGACAGAATCGTAAATGTACCGGGTTTTTTTGTAGGTTAAGGGTGTCATATTTGATTCGGCTCCGGGGAAACGCCGTATTCTCAGTCTGTACCGGGCAATCTCGGCGATAATCGGCGGTAACTCGTGGTACAATGTGCCGGTATCATTCCTGTTGACAGTATTCCTCTCTATCATCTGGTTACTGGAGGTAAAATATACAATATTCCTTTCGCTGCATTCCACATTTACAACTGTTTCTGTATTCGTTTGCAGATTATCAATAATGTTGTGCGCCCAAAACACATTGCTGTCCAATCGAATCCGATGGAAAACTTGAAATACGAAAAGAATCTGTGGCCGCAGCATTTTATTTATTCCAAAACGGATACGCTGATACCGTATAAAGTGAGTTACCCGCAATACACGTACATTGTAGCGCCAATCAGAATGCTTTAAATCCGTGAACAATATCGAATCGCGTTGTCATAGAAACAAACCGTACGCATACTGTTCGCGGATTTGAACGGCGGTGCAATTGTTTCTAATGTTATAAATGGGATTTACTCGTACAGGATATCGAAGCTTTCGGTGAATACCGGAAGTGTCTGGGCGTGGAGGTGACACGGCTGTGCTTCGAAGACAGCCCGCACGTGAAACATTACTCCGCCAACAAGACAATGTATGTGAATAGCGTCTGTACATTCATCAATAAATGTCTATCAGCCAAGTTAGAATAAGTCACACACACACACACACACACACACACACATACATAGCTACACTAACTGATACGTTGTGAAAGAAGAATGTTCTAGTCTCAGTTATTTAGACAATGTGATATTTAAACAAACAAAAGAAAAAAACATACAAATCTATTTTTCTGTTGTTACTATAACCAAATACGTACGCACATATTTTCCTATGTTAAGTTTTTGACATGTCACGGGCCGTGGCTGTGACGATATGTTTGATTTGTTAATTACAAAATTGCACAAACCATAGCATAAATTGTAATCTGTAAACTTGACATGGATGTATGTTTTAAACAAAAGTGTTTTAGTCCATTAATTTAACCTACATGATTTTGTAAGCAACAATAAATGCTTTCAATGAATTACCTGTGATTTCCTTCACTCATACAAAGCAAAATATTGTTTATTAAATATAATTAGTATCGTTAACAAACACATAGAAGATCTGTAGTAGAAAATAATCCAATTTCAACGTTATTATGTTACGTTTAACAAAACAAGACTGATGTAACAAAACTGTCAAATTAACACGGCAGCCATCTTAACTAGATTGTTCTGCGGGTTGCCTATATACAGGCACAGTATTCATTACGAAATAAACAAAACAGTATTTTCTTCATTTTACATTACTTTATTATTGTTCATAAAACAATTGGTTTTCATAGTTTACTAATACAGTATTTACTTCGAGAAATTGTTATAACTAACATATGTAGGTATGTATGTACATATTGCATATACGTGTTTGGGTCAAATAGAAACTTCACAATATATGCATAAAAAAAGCACTAACATTACTAAAATATAAATATTTCAACTTTATACGGAAAAAGAATAGTCAGTCGGAATCACAAAAGAAAATCATAATGAAATATACACGCTTGTTGACGAACGTAATTTTAAAATTAACTAAATTATTCATAAAAATATAATACACGAGATATATTTACCTACATCAATAATCCTAATAATCCTGTTGTGACAGATGTTAAACTGAAACAACTTGAAAAAACTAAAAATTCATGAGGAACACAAAAGTTACGTAAAACCGTTTCAAGCAACCGAATAGGGTTTTTTAGGTATAATTTTTCGTTTGGTTGGTAACGCCTGTTCGAAATGATCAGTGTTCTTCACATTAGTGGCGGCCGACTACAAGAAAAAAGCCAAAAATAAATTTTGCAACTGATAATCGTTAAGTGTACATTATATTGAAACAATTTTGGGCACTACAATAAGTGGTTGCTTTCGGTTTTTGTTTCGAGAGCAAAAATAAATAAGTAAACTAAGGTTATGTGATGTGTAGTGTTTGCGCAATCAAATGTCACTTACTAATTTCGTTAGTATTTTCTTTGGCATTGTCTCGTTTAGAAGGAAAAACGAGTTACGTGTAAGTTCTAGTTTCGAGTTGTCTTCAAATAATACCTGCAAACACAGAGAACAAACACACACATTTCATCGCGGCCCCAGACATAAAGGTTATGTTCATACACTTACTATATAATACGTTTTACAAGTTCGACCAAAGAATATCGCATCGTACACCACTCCGTCAATCCACTGACACTTGATCCGGGTGCCCTCAACGGGCGGGCCATTGTTTATGCAATCATGACTCTGAAACACACACATGAAATATTCGTAACAACACAGCGCGCATGTCAAGTTGGGCGGGTGTACCTTCACATCAGCCGGATGCACATCCTCCGAGAAGCTTGTATCGGCCGGGAAATACACCTTGTACGTTTCCCACGGTACTACGTCGGCGATAGTTGCTTTGTAGTACCGGCCATTCTTGTGCCGCGCCCAAACACGATCAGTTTTCTTCACAATTTGCTGCTGCAATCATCACAGATGAGGGAAAATACTAAACCAATCGGTGTTTGTTTGTTAACTTACATTGTCCTGCACGTTGCCAAGCACTTCGTCAGTCTCCGTACGTGATTCTGCAGTGTCTAAGGATGGTCTACAAGGTGCCGGCGCTTCAGCACCGTCTAAGATCGTTCTGTAAGCTGCCGGCTCTTCGGCAGCCAGTAATGGAACCGTCTCAGACGCGTTGGACTGCAGCAGAGCACGTTTAATAGCCCGGCCGCCGTTGATCAACTTGTTCACTATTGTTTTTTGCACTAGGTTCAATTTATTCTTAACACTTGTACGACGCCGACTCGTTGTGAACTTGATGTTGGGATACTGTTTACGGAACACTGTTTTGTACTTCATACAGTCTATGAGTCGGATGCGCGCACGTTTCGTAGCCCACGCAGATGATGCAATTAACCCTTGTCTGTCACTATCGTCCGTTGACCTATCAAAACTCGCGTCTGTACATTGTAAACTGTCAGCATAGCACACACGTTTATCACTTACACGTTCATCGTTCACTACACACTGTTTCGCGTCGATCGCTCTATCCTTCTTACAGATCACATCCTCCAACAAGCCAACAAGAAACCGTTTCTTCTTCTCCAACGAGTTCTGTTCCACCAGTTGCATGGATTTCTCGCCGAGGCTCCGCTCGAATTCTTTCAGGTCATCCTCAAGTGCGCGGGTGAACTTTCTGTAAGCCTGTGTCACCGGTGACTTGTAACTAGTCTGTGGACTTTTCAGCGTACCAGTTGTATTCGGTTTTACTCTCGCTACCTCACCACTGTTTAGCTTCAGTATTGACTGCGTTTTCCGTTTACTTTCATCAGCCGCATTGAGGTTTATCGGTTGCTGTGTCATCGGATAGAACCGTTCCTTGTTCAGCGGCATACACTGCATCTGATTGATTGTGTAATACTTGACATTCGTCCAGAACGGGTTGTTGGTGGGGTTCTGACACGCCTGCTGATTGGCTGCGAACTGGTGAAACAGTGGAACGGTGTTTAGTTGAATCAGATTGGGCGGTGGAGCTGCGCTGACCACGCCTTGTCGCGCTGCGGGTATGTTTGATTGGCTGACGCAGGAATTCTGTACCGAAGGCGGACTAGCGTTGGCTAGAGGTGGAGCTACGTGTTGAGCAGTGGTGGGCGGAGTCATTATTCCCGGTGGTGCGCTGACTTGTAATGGATAGTATTTCGGTGGTACGTGTGCCGAAGCAGCAGCAGCAGCTCCTTGCATTGTCAACAGTGATTGTGAGTTAATCGTTTGTATACCGGACGTGTCGATGATGTTATTGTAGCGTCCATCGGCGGCATTTTTGTTCTTCAAGTCTTTGATGTTGCGCGGTGTACTCTTCCTGGACTTTTTCTGTGGCGACAGGCCACTGAAATGCTGCATACCGCCACAGTCACTCATATCCGGCTCTGTTTTAACAACCAAGTCACTACTTTTCACCAGCAATGAAGCCGCCGGCACGGTACTCGTAATAGTACAGTTACCCGCTGTCACCAGTGCGTGTTCATCCGCGTGCGCCGGTGTGACCGCGTTGTTCACCAACAGCACGGATCGTGCTACCGGTTGACCAGCGGTCGGTTGTAACATGTGCGGCTGCAACACCGTCTCTTTCTTCTTCACATACTTCAGGAACTCGTTGATGTACGTTGAGTTACTGATCGAGTTCATCGTGCTCACGGAACTGCTCGTCACACTGTCACTGGACTTCTGCGTGAACAACTGTGTTTTAACGGCGGTCTCGTTGACGGGCGGCCGCACCAGCATCGACACGATCTTCTGCTGTTCCGCGTCCAACTTGGGACTGCTCATGTTCACCTTACTGGTGACGATTTCCGACACTTTCTGGCTGACTTTCGTCAGCTTGCCGTCAAAGCTCGTGTCAATATTGAGCGGCGCCGTTTTTGTGAGAGCCGCGCACGATTTTAAATTCGGCGGTACGGCACTGTGGCCGCCGGCTGGCGACCGGATCGGTTCCATTTTGATTACGGTGGCAGTTTTATTCGTCAGCGGTGGTACGGATTTGACAACGGGTAGCAGCGTCTTGATACCGCCGCCGGGAATCGCGGACGGCAGCGGTAGTTTCGGACTGGTGTACGTGGCGTACGTAGTCTGAAGTGTCGGCGTAGCTTTCACCACCCGGTCCAGATCGGCCGATGATGCAGTTTGACTTAGTGTATCTGTGTGTGAGAATGAAGATGATGAATGTATATATGATGAATGGATGTGTATGAATGTTAAATATGAACAATGAATCAACAACATTTCAATGCTTACCCTTCTTCGTGTGCTTCTTACAATGATGCTTGTGCTTATGATGGTGGCAGTGTTTGTGTTTCTTGTGCCGTTTCAGGCCGAGCTTGCACGATTCACTGTCCACCAGCTTGTGCACCAGTGAATCAGTGCTGCTCGACTCGTTACTGTGAAACGGATCCTCTTCCGATGACTTGGATCGGTGCGTGGCTTTCTGTTCCTTCAGCTGGTCCAGTGTGGCTGTCTTCAGGGATTCCAGCGTTTTAGGCATGTCGGTGGGCAGTTTGCCGTGCTGCAAGGCTTGGCTGTAGTACTCCGAGTTGAATGAGGCTTTGACCGCGGAGGAATAGTTGTGATAGAGCATGTGCGGCGTGCTGGTGGAGCTTGACGGTCGCCCAACACCGAGAGGTGTACCTGCAGAAGTAAACAGTGTGAAACCAAGCACCAGCGAGCACCAGGAGTGCATGCTACCATTCATCGAAGACAACGTTGCGGACGCTTCGTGCTGTAGAAATGATTTACCATCCATACTCGACGACGCACCACTCAGCTCCAACTTGTGCTCCTTCGACAGCTTGTTCATGGATCGCTTGCGTCCGCCCGAGCCCGGTTTCTTCCGAATCGTCCATTCCTCGTCGACTTTTTTGCGTTTCTTCATGTATTTTCTGCGGGCGTTTACTTTGTACCCGGAGTCGATGATGGAAGCTTGATCGATATCTGGACAGAACACGCATTCATATTGTACACTGTTTTATTAAACACATCAGTTCAATAAGTTTGCAGAGTGCTGAGATTACTTGTTAATGATTATTGTTATTGCACGTTACAAGATATAACAATGTACCTATCTCTCCAGCCTTCAGCCAGATGTCCTCGAGCACTTCCAGCTGTTCCTCGTCGGGAGAGATGTTAGCGGTAGCCTCTGCCTGTGCTTCTAGGTCTTCTTCAATCAGCTCCAATTGTAGTTGCGGTGGAAACGTAGCTAGGAGTTCGCTGAAACACATCACAGAGAATTCACCTTCCACTAGGTCACAGTTTCTCCTCATCAACTTACTGTTGCAGTGACATATTCTTGCCTTTCTTCCCGTACACCGGATGTCGTTTCTTCACCGGCGCCGTCAGGAAACTCTCCGGCAACTCTGCGTTGTTCTTGTTGCACAGGATGTCCTGGTGCGTGGGATGCGGTGCCGCCGACTGTTTGTTCGGTTCCTCCGGGTGCGGTCCGACGTCAATACCCTGCAGCCATTTCTCGTACCGCTCCGGTTGGAACCGTTTCACAAACGTGTCCATCGAGATCTTCACCATGTCCTTGCTGCAGGTGCAGTGCGAGGCACGTTTCCCGTACTCTACCCATCGAGGCGCGGCGAAATTGGTGGATTCGGCACAGTTGAAGCCGTGATTGAAACCTGTAAACGATACAAATTGTAATTAACATTTAAACATTGTATCTTGGCAGCTGAACATTGCTGGTTGTAAACGTATTTGGTAAACACTTGAATCCGTTGTTTACCTGCATGGTAGCCGTACGGGAACGTGATCATTATCTCGCCTTGTTCCTGGGTGATCTTATTGTACGGTATGGAGTATTGGCGCAGGATTTGCGGCGAGATAAGTGTCATCTTGTGCCGTAAGAACGCCTGACATGTCTTGTAACTGGACGGGAAGAAGCCGTTAGCGAGACGCTCCAGTCTTCGGCCGTGCTCCGGAGGTATAGCGTACCTAAACACACGCAAATGTAATGAACAACACTGATTCAAAACGAGCACTGCAGTAAATGATTATAAGTGTACCATGTTTTCGGCGCACCAAAGTGTAAATAATTGATCGAATACAGGTCCATGTCCTCCGTGTGCCAGGCGAATGTTGTCTTCCACATGCCAAAGTACAAGTACGCAGTGTTGACACCCTCAATGGAGATACCGTAATCTTCGTTCACAAGGTCGAGGATCGTTCCTAAGTGGTTGATATTCCATTCCTACAAAATGAAACACATTTTAACACGCTCATACATATTTAAACATTCAATATACAGCACTAGCTCGCTAGCTAATCCGATTGATATTTAAATAACGAGTATGATTACATCTATAGACAAATACGGATTAAAATTAATGTACACAGATACATTTACATATTAAAACCTTTTTAATACATATACAGGCCTAAAATAAGTTTTTTAAATACATATACAGGCCTTAAAGTTCTTTTAAAATACATATACGCGTTCAAAAGAAGTCTGTAATTTTTTCCATATCGTTTTCTCAATTGCCTTCAAAGTTTTTAGGAAGAAAAACATTCAGGGAAGCGGCCGATTAAGGTGGCGACCGGTTAAGAGAGCTTGTACACTGTATTACGGTTTAGAAATAACGTTTACCTTAACTGCAGGATCCGTCAGACTGCCTGACACATCCGCGCCGTATATGGGCGCCACGTACGTGATATTCTTCCAATATTTCCGCTCCAAGTCTTCATAATCAAAGTGTCGCGGTGTATTGTACCTGTTCATACCAACCATATTTAAACACAATCGCGCCCGTTGCCTAGCAACAGACCAGTGCTGTTGCTAGGGACACAACAGGATAACTTGTTAAGAAACATTACGTAACACTGTACTACGTCATTGAAGACGTAGAGTTGTAGAGGAAAACAGACAGTTATACAAATGATTTCAAGGTTTTTACTTTTTTTTTCTAAATTAGCGGAACAGTTTCTGAGACTTACCGTTCAGATTGGGCTAATTTTGAATACTCCTGCACTGTCATCGGTCGCTTTTGAATGTTAATCTGCTGGTACAGACCTTGTTTGCCTGTCACGACCTGCAATAGAGGGGGAAAGATTAGTTGTAATGAAACTACACGCACTGATAACTGTATTCACCTGACATATCGGGGCGGGTATTGTTATATTTAACTTCTCCAAATCGTAACCATCCTTGCGCGGAACCCATTCCGGTGGTGGTATAACCTGAAACCAACGGTAATATGTTCGGAAATGTTCACGCGAATGGCAAACAACAATGTCGTACCTTTGCCAGACCAGCCTTCTGGGCCCCCTTCGCCTCCATGTGTTGGATATACTTAGGGAAATCTTTGAATTCATCCCAAGTTGGACGAAATACCATAATTCTGAAAATAATCAATATTCACGTGTAATTATCGCAAGAAATCGTACACTTGTACTAGATGTGTGCTATTTACAATGTACTGCGGGACATTTGCGAACAAGTCGATAGTTATTTACGAAAACAACGCAAGTTTGACAACAAAATAATCACAAGTTACCTGGGCACTCCATGATGATTTGAATCGGACATTCTACAAAGAGATTTCACTAGAAAATTTCACTAAAACCACCACGATCTAGCTGAAAACGTTACACACCGCACTCGGATCGCTACAAATACATTGATTGTTTGCACGTTCCGTATTTTTGGGGACACTTGCGATTTATTTACTAAGCAGCCATGAAGGGCTTACGAAAATTCACGTACATCACGTAAACAACACGATTTCATAAATATACACAACTTGTATTATCCTAAATGCAAATTCATTTATCCGAAGCACGTTGCACACATTCTCGGCCGGGGAAAATCACACAATTGCTTATAAACAGTCTGTGCTGACGAAAAATAGGGCATGTTACCGTCTATATATTGTTTGCACCTCCATTTTGACTGCTTTTTTGCAATGGAGATACAGGTGTATAATGTGAACATAGGTACAAATAATTGACATTAAAATTATAATTTCAAATTAATTATTCTAAATTAAATGTACATTATTGTGTTTAGAATAATAATTACTGTACAAATATATTTAACTTGTATAATATTTTATTTACTTTCTTTATTTGTTATGTACATAATATCATTTTACTAAATTTTCGTATATGTCACGTGTAGTTTAAATATTGCTCGCTAGATGTACTGATTAGGAATAAATAAAACTACTTTTTTTTACTAGATTTGGTACTTTATAATTATGTATTTATTATTCATATTAATAATAATTTATCTACAAGTTAACACTGTTCAACGATACAGGTGATCTGCGTGAATGTTTGCTGCAATTTCCGACTCCCACTTGTCGCCGTTGTTCAGTAACTTTTCTTTATTGTACAACAACTCTTCGTGGGACTCCGTGGAGAACTCAAAGTTCGGTCCTTCGACAATAGCGTCTACAGGGCATGCCTCCTGGCAGAATCCACAGTAAATACACTTGGTCATGTCGATGTCATAGCGCGTAGTTCGCCGGGATCCGTCCGCTCGTTCTTCCGCCTCGATTGTGATCGCCTGCGCGGGGCAAATCGCTTCGCACAGTTTACACGCAATACACCGCTCTTCGCCGGACGGGTAGCGCCTTAAGGCGTGCTCCCCACGGAACCGGGGACTCAGTGGGCCCTTCTCAAACGGATAGTTAATCGTGGCGGGCTCCTTGAAGATCATACCAAGTGTGACACCAAAACCGCGAGCCAACTCCGTCCAGAACATAGTCTGCGCGGCCCGGTCAGTTACATCTTTCCACGCCATACTCGGCTCCTTGTTATTCACATATATGTAGCCATCTTTCGGCGGTGAACTTTCAAATCTACGCGACACAGCCGGAGCCAGCGGCCGCAAGAATTTCGATCCTACAGAAGAAACTTAGGTTATCGTTACGGGTCTTCAATACGTTTGACAAGAATAGAATACGGTTGGAATGGACAGAGACAAGAACCATGAAATGATTTTTACCTGTTTTAGCAACAGAAAATATTTTCAGTGCAGACATTTTTGCAAAAATCTGTGTTATTGTGTAACAGTGTGAAAACGCATAGTTATTGACAGCAAAAAAATCACTACTGCCAACTGTAATGCAGATAAATTACTAGGGAATTAACGGTTGATATGTTGTTTTTAGTTCAGGCAAGTAGGCGGTAGTGTAGTGTTATATGTCAAATAATATGGCCGAAACGCGTTGTTATTTGCTGTTATTTAAATAATTGATTAGTTTATATATTAATTCGGTAAAGAATCGAACATGACGGAGGAGAAGCTACAGATAGTACGTATACTTGGTTGTAGTGTTGTTTTTTCTTTGTACATGTGATTGTAAATAAACAATTTGTAATGATGCATTGTTTAGATTAGGATAACGTATTTTTTTTTTTTTGCTCACCTGCGTATGCTCGTTTTACAGGACTGGGGCAATGATAAATTGTTTCGGACCCAGAAACAGATCGAGAAGAACCCGTACGACTTGGAAGCATGGTCGATTTTATTGCGCGAGGCCCAGACCAAGCATATTTCGGAAGTACGTCCGTTGTACGAGTATTTGATCAGCATTTTTCCAAGTGCAGCGCGGTACTGGAAAATATATATCGAACATGAGGTATTCGATTTACTAACATCATAAATTACGCGTGTACATTTGAATATAATTACGCAGTTTTGTCTCTTATTTCTTTGCAGATGAAAACGAGAAACTTTGAACGGGTAGAGAAGGTATGTGTTGTTTTATGATTGTAATGTATATGTTTGTTGTAGGACAAATGCAATAATAATCGAAATAATTTTTCCATTTTTTTTTACTGGTATATATACCGTACAATAAAATAACTTATACAGAGTTATTTTTTTATTTCTCTATCTCTGTCTTGTGACCGACTGCGTTCAGGATCCGGGAGGCAGATTTCTGTAATTAAATACTGCATTTACATGTATATTTGTTTGGAACTGTCAAACAGTCTATAACCTACAAATGCTAAGCGAAAAAAATGTTACAGAAATTTTCTTTCTGGGTCACCCGATATATCCTGTTTTATCATTGGTTGACGAAATGTTTTTGTTCTTGCAATTGGTTGATCCCAGACCAGATTAATAAAAGACTATCGATTTATTTGTTGTTGAATTACATGCCATTATATTGGTTTGACAAAAAAAAAAAATGGTACATTATACACCAAGGGAGAGGAACGTCTTATTTTTCCTGAACTGTAATTTGAAGCCCGAGGGCTAGAAATTCATCGAGGGAAAAATGGTGGTCTCTCCCGAGGTGTATTATTTTTTCCACGACCGGGAGTAGAAACACTTTAGTTCATAAATAACGAATTATAATAAATCTGAGCGAAATTGCAATATGTAGAAGCATTTGGCGATGTTTCCATGCAACGCGCACCACGGACAACAGACATTTGTATACAAAAACCTTTGTTATAATAAAAACTAGGGAAACTGGTGTTTTATTTCGTCCCTAGGGGGTAAATGCTTTACTTCTGTCACGGTTTTGACGCCATAGAAACCGACTTCTGCTCCCGGACGTGGAAAAAGTGTTTATAATTATTACGTATCTCATTTTTTTTTATCTTCGTCGATTTTTTAACAGTTAGGGATCATTATAAGTACAGATGTGAATTAATATGACACAAAAATATCAATTCAAGCAGTTGGCGTGGAATTGTCTTGTTTTAATTCGATGTAATAACTAACAAACACACAAATATTGAATAAAAAATTCAACGCAAACCTAGCAAATAATAATGCACACACGGATGAACATAATTATTGGTTCCATTGTGAATGTAGAACAAAATAAAATCTTGCCAAATCGATTGTTGTTTATTGGTGTTTTCTTTTTGTTGTCCGGCAGCTTTTTCAGCGTTGTTTAATGAAGATCTTGAATATTGAACTGTGGAAGTTGTATCTGACGTATGTTAAAGATACGAAAGCATCGCTGTCGACTTACAAGTAAGTTTCCGTTAGACAAAATAATTGTATATTCTGCACACCAGTTGAGTGTATTCAAATCACACGAACGAACGAATTCTCGAAATGTTCCCATTTTGAATCACATCATGATGCTGCTTTGTTCACTGGCTTTCATTCTTTTAGAGAAAAAATGGCGCAAGCCTATGATTTTGCCCTAGACAAAATCGGTATGGACATACACTCGTACGCGATATGGAATGATTATGTGAATTTTTTGAAAGCAGTCGAAGCGGTCGGCTCGTATGCAGAGAACCAGAAAATCAGTGCTGTTCGCAAGGTAAACCTGCAGTTAACAGTAAGTAGAGGGTTGAATTATGGAACGATGGATGTTGTGTAGGTGTACCAGCGCGGTGTTATCAACCCCATGAGCGGTATGGAACAGTTTTGGAAAGATTACATTGCGTTTGAGCAAGCCATCAATCCTATCATTGCGGAGAAGATGTCCATTGAACGTAGCAGGGACTATATGAACGCACGGCGGGTGGCTAAAGAGCTAGAGGTGCAAATACGCGGCATCAACAGGAATGCACCGAGTGTACCACCGACAGGATCACCGGACGAGCTCAAACAAGTAAGTCGATCGACACACAAAACATGGCCGGAAAACAAGTTATACCCGATTTTGACAGGTGGAATTGTGGCAAAAGTACATCGCCTGGGAGAAGAGCAACCCGTTACGTAGCGAAGACACATCGCTGCTCACCAGACGTGTTGTCTTCGCCTTGGAACAGTGCCTGTTGTGTATGGGCCATCATGCGGACATCTGGTACCAGGCCGCCCAGTTCCTGGAGCATAGCTGCAAGGTGTTGCAGGAAAAAGGAGTACGTAGATTTCAGTCTAACGCACGTTGAGTCGTAGTTTACAACCTTTCTTGCCCGCAGGATGTGAATGCGGCGAAATTGTTCAGCGAAGAGGCGGCCAACATGTTCGAACGAGCCACAAGTACACTGTTGAGTAAAAATATGCTGCTGTACTTTGCGTACGCGGATTACGAAGAGGGCCGTGTCAAGTATGACAAGGTACACCAGATTTACCAGAAGTATTTGGACATTGCCGACATTGATCCAACATTGGTGAGTATTTCTCTAGAAAAACAGTCGCGGTAGATAGTCCGGCTTTTGCATTTATGCGTGGCGGCAACTGGCCCGTCGCTTGCCGCCACGATCAGTTGTAATTGCGCGGACTCTTGTGTGTTGCAGACGTATGTGCAATACATGAAGTTCGCACGTCGCGCGGAGGGCATCAAGAGTGCCCGGGCCGTGTTCAAGAGGGCACGCGAGGATCCTCGGTCGATGTACCAGATATTCGTAGCCGCTGCGCTGATGGAGTACTACTGCAGTAAGGATAAGAACATCGCATTTCGGATATTCGAGCTGGGGTTGAAGAAATTCGGCGATAATCCTGATTATATCCTCTGCTACATTGACTACTTGTCACATCTGAACGAGGACAACAACACGAGGGTGTTGTTTGAACGTGTCCTCTCCTCGGGCAGTCTGGAACCAGAAAAATCCGTGTAAGAACTCCGTCACAACATAAGATGCAATCGATGAACTGATATTCTGCGGTTTCTAATCTATGCCGTTCTCCAACCCCATACAGGGAGATCTGGAACCGCTTCTTGGAGTTCGAGAGCAACATTGGCGACCTGCAGAGCATCGTCAAGGTGGAGAAACGTCGCAGCGCCGTGCTGGAGAAGATCAAAGAGTTCCAGGGTAAGGAGACAGCTCAGCTGGTGGATCGGTACAAGTTCCTGGACCTGTATCCGTGCACACCGGCCGAATTGAAGAGTATCGGCTACACGGAGGTGGTGCACGTCAGCAAGACCAATTCGCTGGGCAACATTATGGCCTACGAGGACGAGCCGTCGCTGCCGAAACCCGATATCGCTCAGATGATTCCGTATAAACCCAAGTTGAACGCATTGCCGGGCGAACATCCAGTACAAGGTATGTGACTAGTTTCTTACTAACAGTGTATGCACTGTTAGTAAACATGTATGCTTGTTTAGGGGGTACATTTCCACATCCACCAGCTGCAGCCCACCTCTGTACGCTGTTGCCACCGCCCGGCTGTTTCCGGGGACCCTTCGTGAACGTGGAACTGCTGATAGACGTGTTCAGCCGAATACAACTACCAGACACTGGTAACCAAGGAGATAACTGCTGTTTCTATTTGACATGTCAACGTTATTCACATGTTTCAGCGCCGCCGCCCTCGCCGGAGAACGGATGTGACACTAAACTGTTCGATCTGGCGAAATCCGTGCACTGGATTGTGGAAGAAGGCGGCGCCAGCCTAGGAACGGGCGGACCGAAACGAAGAAGACGCGTAGGCGTCGCCATGGACGGTAGCGATGACGACGAGACACCCGTGCCCCCCTCCAATGACATCTACCGGCAGCGACAACAGAAGAAGGTGAAAAGTTAAAGAAAACACACGTCAGCTACACCGGGCTGCGGGGCATCATCCGACAACACCAACATTTAAATCCATCAACATCATCCTCATTTTCAGAGAAATGACCAATCGTTCCCGTTGTGTGCGTTCACCGTGAATGATACTTGATTGTGAAACAGTTATTTTTTCCGTATTTCCATATTTACCAATGGTTGTGTACATATATATAAAGCGAGTGTGAAATTTACGAATAAAGGCTAACCTAATTATGAGCGAATTGTTTCAAGGTTTTTTTTTTCCTGCTCTGCACGAAGAGTTTTTACCGCAATGCGTCAAACCAACGCTTGTTTAAATTAATTTGCATATCACTGCATTGTAACAGGATAACAGAATGGAAAGTGTGAAATAAATGGATGGATATATGCTGCTGGTGTCCTTGTATTTTAGTTCTGTACCTCTGCATACTTGTGCGCTCCTGTGAAAAAGCAGGAATATTCATAACCGACACAGGTTCCTGTCAATCTGTCAAACACGAACATTTTTTACTTGTACATGCCATGCACATTATGAAAGCGGAATAATTGTACAATAATTATACCAATATGTGTGCGTGTATGTTTTATGCTAAAAGATAGACGAAAATGATAAGTGAACTATGCACTTGAATGTTATCGATCTGTTTTAAATCATGCACGTACAATGCACATTAAACATTGTACTTATTATGTGAATAGAGAGATAATAATCAACAATAATCAATTCATTACGTACGATGAATCGAAAAGTTAATGTTAAATTACATCATGCATTCGATTAGATTGTGTTTTAGCTGGAATATCCAATGAATTAGTAAGATCGACAAATTAGATGTTCCATAACGTGATGATGCACTTTTCTGTAACATACTTGTGCAATGACGCTACGGTAACATTTTTATTTTAATATATTTGTCATAGTTTGGGCGCGTTAAAATATATATTTCTCGAACAAAGTTGTTCATTTTTGTAACAAGTATATTGATGACGTGTCATTTCTTGTTAATCGTACGTGAAACAAACGTGCAAGGAAATCGTTAATAAACTAGAAAGAAACAGCTAGTTTGTCGAATGTCATGCAATAGTTTTTTTTTCAAACTGCGCGCGCATACACCGCAGTCTGGTCATGGTCACGAACCGACGTACGTTATCTCGCATGTGTATAAGTAATACCGTGCATCGGACAGAGATAGCGCTACGTGTTTGACAGTCGGTCTACTTTCGTGAGATTTCCGTTCCGCAATATTCGGAATTCTCTAGCGTAATACACCCGTCCGCTCAAACGCATTTCGTGTTTGACTTTGTCCGTGTGCTCGTGTCAGTTTTGGTTCTGTGTGGTTCCAAGTAGAACAGGCGATAATTCCTTTACCAGTCTAACTGAACCACTTCTCATCATACACAATGGCGATTCACGTTAAAGATCAAGTAAGTACGAACCGAGTGTTTTTGTAACCTAGTTTTTGTTCACACTTTCAACCAGGGAACCTATTATCGATTATAAGTGTGGTTTGAACAAGATTTGCTTGACCATCACCGGACATAAAGGTGTGGTTTTCCTTACAGAAAAACAGTGCTTGCAATATTGCGCAATGTACCGGGGAAAAAAACCCATTCAAACTTTGTCATGTAACCTTGGGCGGTTATGCATTTTATTTGTTTGTTGCTTGAATAAGTTTTTATTCACTAAATCTCCGGGGCTGAATTGAATGTGATTCTCTATGCGTGGGGCTCTATATGGGGAAGCCGGTTATGTATAGCGAGTAATCGATATACTCCTGTTTCAGTCAGTGATGTAATGGTGGTAATCTTTTACTCGTTAGCGTGTTCACTGGGGATGGTTGATTGTTTGAAATCGTGACTATAACACTCCACGCAATCGTTCTTAATGCTGTTTATCGATTGTTCAGGCCGATTTCAATGCCAAACTCCAGGAGGCGGGTGGCAAGTTGGTCGTCGTTGACTTCTTTGCAACCTGGTGCGGTCCCTGTAAGATGATTGCGCCCAAATTGGAAGATATGGCCACTGAAATGAGTGGTAGCATCGTTGTTTTGAAGGTACGTTGTTATCACATTGTAATGAGCTATTCGCGTTAAAAAAAAAAACTGTGTCATGGAATTATCTATTGCAAAACATTACATATATGTATTCATAAATATATTACGTTTGCGAAGTGAAGGTTGTGATGAAACAATAAAAATATTTTCTTATACGTCAGAATGACATTTTTATCCTGTTTTTGCATAATTTTCGCGACTTACATGTAGTTAATCCTAGGTAATACATTTATATAACTGTCTTATTAACAATCTTATCTCTGTTTATGTAATTTTGTATTTCTAGATAAACTTTTAGATTATTCATTTACGGAAATTCTAATTTAAAACAGTCACATCTAGCGACGTTCACTGTAACTAACTCGTTTGACAGATGGTGAACTAACCTTTGTGTAGTGTTTTGTTTATTTTGTTTTGTTTATTATAGGTGGATGTTGATGAATGTGAAGATCTCGCCGTTCAGTACAACATTTCATCGATGCCTACGTTCGTGTTCATCAAAAACGGCCAAACAGTGGAGACGTTCAGTGGCGCCAACTATGATAAAGTAAAGGCAACAGTCGTTAAACACCAGTAAACCAACCCTCCCTCCCCCCACCACACACACACACATGTACACGTAAAGTTGCGCGCTTAATCTGTCATTCTACAGCCGAGCACTGATTTTGCAAAAATTGTGAAAAAGTTGCTTTAATATTTTTTTAATGAAATATACTATTATATATATATATAGAGAAAGTCTTGTTACACCGTCATTTAAACACCAGGAAAAGTACAGTTTTAAACTGAAATATGTATTTTATTTTTTATATTAAAAGTTCTAAGTATTATTTCGTTCCGTGATCATGAAATTATTTATCTGTATTAATTCTGTAGCGAATCAAGATGTTTTATTCCGAATTGTAAAGCAAATGTGTTGTCGCAAAATAAAAATGTGTTGTTATATAGATATGAAAATAATGTATACTGAATGTCGTTTTAAACTGTTCTGAAAAATAAAAGACTTTTTTATTCCGAAATAGTTCTTATAGTACCAGCCGTCAAGATTCAATCAATTCCAGGATAAATACATACACGTTTCAGTCATTGATGAGTCAAACAAATAGAATGACTCATTGGAATTTCCTGAGTATAAAAAAAAATTCCGAGAATCGCTAATCGGTTTCTGAAAATCTGATAAAAAATAACAATAATTACATGTATGACTAGACAAAGTAAGTTTTAATTCGTTATAATATGCATATGCATTAATAATATTCACATTCTCTGCTTAAATAATAAACGTTATGTGCTGCCATCCATGGTGAAAACTGTAAACTAATAATTTAGTATAAGTCGGTAATATCACTTTATTTCAAACAAGTCGGTAATAGAGTTTTATAATCAGGAGACCGACATTTGCCGCGCAAAGTAACGAAAAATATCAACAAAAACCTTCGTTAAGTTCACGTTAATCTTTCGTTATTATTTCCTTTTGTAATCCACATTAACCGAGCATAGTATAAGTACTTTGAAACTTCATTTCGGCTCGTTGTTTCTTTATTTTGTTTCGTTGTGTCGCCAGAATAAATAACATAACCTAGGTGAGCAACAGTCATTTGTCTTTGAAACATTTAGATATCTTTATTGTTGGTTGTATTTACTCATTTAATAATCGTGTTTTTGTACTTTGTGTTTGCTTGATTCCACTTTAAATGTTCACAATGTTCTTGTGCAATTAAATCGTTTAAATCAGACGCGATATTGTTCCAATTTACAGCATGGCAAAGGTACAGTTGTGCAATATTATTGTCATGGACAATCCCAGTCCATTTTCCAATCCGTTCCAGTTTGAAATCACGTTTGAATGTATCGAGGAATTGAAAGAAGGTATCTATAACGCTAGTATAACCTAGGAATTTTGTTTTTTATTTGTTTGCATATTGTTTTGCAGACCTGGAGTGGAAAATGATATATGTCGGGTCGGCGGAAAGCGAAGAGTACGATCAAATCTTGGACTCTGTGTACGTGGGGCCCATTCCCGAGGGCAAACATATGTTTGTATTCCAAGTAAGTAACAAATACGGTTGATTCAGCTGTGCTGGTGCATTTTTTCACACCGTTTCTTGCAGGCTGATCCGCCTAATGTAACGCGTATTCCAGAAAATGATGCTATCGGTGTTACAGTCGTGCTACTCACCTGTTCCTACAGAAGTAAGTATGCTATTTCGCTATTTCCTACACCGAAATACACAATTATTTCGCTCATTTACAGGTCAAGAGTTCATACGCGTAGGTTATTTCATAAACAATGAATACACAGATCCGGAATTGCGTGAAAATCCACCGAGTCCGCCACAGTTTGACAAGGTACGTATTCAGTAACATTGTTTTAAAGTCACAGAAAAAAATATATTTATTTATTTTTGTACATAAAGGTTACACGTAATATTCTGGGCTCGGAACCCCGTGTTACACGTTTTAAAATCACCTGGGAAGACCCGAACACACTGGAACAGCAGGAACCAGTAGAGGAGGAGAATATTTCAACATTGAACGACGCAGGACTGATAAATGAAAACTCCAATTCATTGACAGCCATGGAAGTCTAAGAAGACTTGTGATATAGACACTACTGATAATTCATTTGTTATTTATATGTATGCTCCCACAACAGTGGATCATTTTTTTTTTGTAAAAATATGTTCTTCGTATTAGATTATAAGGGTTTAAATATATAACATTTTCCTAACCGCACGTGTTTTCTTTTATTGCCCTGAAAAGTCACAACACTTAAAACGTTAATAGTTACACAACTGTCAAAATATACGCAATTTTCTAACCATATTTCATACTAATACACATTTAATAAGTTTAAATTAACACATAAATACTTGTAAAATGTTTCCTTATAATTATTTATGAACTATAATTGCATTTTAAATTATGTAAACACGATTTGTTCCTATTTGTTGAGTTCATTTTGTTTCTAAAGGTAAATAAACTATGGAAATAAGACAACGACAGCACAGATACAATATTCGCTGATGAAAATAAAGTAAAACTAGATGGTTTTTTTCCACTCGCTTTAATAAAACGACAAGTTATTATTTTTAGACGTAAACACTATTGAATTACAACATTTATCAAACACATCTTGAACTGTTACAAGCGAACCTGACGCTTATGTAGCCGGTACATAAGGATGATATTTATCCGATGGCATACACAGGTAACAAGTCAGTGGGGCAAATGGAGAATAATTGTTAAAGCATCTGTTGTTCAAACACGGAACTACCGTTAAAGTGATGCTGTTATTTTTTTGTGAAACAAATGACGCTTTACCTCGACCAATCCGATCGTCCGGTTCCCTGTTTTTGATTGTGTGAACCCCGTTTTGGTTTTAGTGTATAGTGTATGTGTAAAGGTACGTAGAAATTTTATTCATTTTATCATGAAATTTCTTGTTTGGCGCGCGGTTGCTGGATGAAATCACTGTGGAAAACCGCGTGGCGCCCGCACTTTTTCCACACTCATTCAATCCGTTACGTTCGCAATGAATTGTATTATCCGCGCGACCGAGTACTGCCCATTAATGTATTATATGATGCCATAACCAAACTTTTTTATTGATTTTTTTATTACACCTATCGAACGTAAATGTTTTGATTGATGGATGATGACAGATAAGGGTTTAACGGGTTTTATTTCATTGTGTTTTCTACGTCACGTGTACTTTGACAAGTCATTTAACGTTGAGATTTTTGGATTTTTTTTTCTTGTATTTGCCCCCTCTACTACTATTGCACAGACACACGTACATTATCCCCCCACCTTGTTCGTTTCGTGGTCGCCTCTCTAGCTGAACGTCGACACGGCATTGGTTCGTTCTGTAATGCCGTGACATAAAACACGATAATCATTTAAATAAAAAACAATTCTCGTATAATCCCATTCACTGCTGTTAATTACTCCCGATTATTTGTGTAACATTCTCGCCTGCTATAACAAGGTGTCACATTACATCACACTCTGTCCATTCAAATCGACTGACAACACCCGCTTAAATACATTATGATCCGTTCACAATAAAATGTGACGTAGACAACGATCAAATTACTGTCATCATCATCAGTCAATCATGTTGAATTATACTCAATCGTCTACTTATGATTATATTTATAAACCATTTAGTATTAAATCAGAATTGATTGATTTAAATAATTATTTATTTATAAATATATAAAACGTGTATTAGTTAACGTAAATACATATATTATGCATGCTACGACAAGATATGTTATCATGTAATACAGACTTTTGTTTTCCTCTACGCGGCCTACTTGTGGCGAATAATAAAAAATAAACATTATTTAATTATTGGTTAGAGTAATTGGTATTTATTTTTATTTACACTTTTTTTCGGAGAATTATTGATATAATCGTTTGTTATTAATGATTATTTTCTACGAGTCGTTATTGGAAATGTTCTTGGTGGTATCGTCACCTTTCAGCTGCTTGATGTACACCGAGCGAATCCATTATATGAAAATAATTTGTCACTTATGTATATGCATGTCAATGTGCTGATTTAAATAATTTATTTAATTTTTATTTATTTACATGTGAGTGTATGTGTATTTAGTCGAAATGATGATTGTTTTGACACAATTCTAATTTGTGATAATAAAAGTCACTTTCTCAATATACGTAATCAGTGGTGAATGCCATTTTAATGGATAATAATAATAATAAGAAAAAAGCTACTATTTCAATATGGCCATTGATTGGCATATTTGCTGTTTGTGTCAAAATATTTATGAATTAATTTCTGTGTGAAATCTATCGTCAATCGCTGGTGTATTACGTGAAATGTGTGTGAAAAATGTGAGTTTCTGTTTTGCTCAACTCGTTTCCATTGTACGTTGGGTGCGAATCCCGCGCATTTTCTGTTGGTGTACAAATTTCGTTGTTTGAGTAGGCTAATTTTTGTCTTCGTTGATTTGCAGGTTCCACACAGGAGCAACACTGACGACAAGACCATATAAACACGCACATTACTACTAAAGAATTTCGTCATTGAATTACGAACGAAAGCGAAAAAACCCCGGCGAAACTATGGAGATTCCATTTTCTAACCATCATTTAATATAATGTGTACGAGTTATCTAGTGTCGAATAAAAAATTCTTCGCTACGATGGCTCTATTCGAGTTTGGATAAACGTTCTATGTGCTTCTAGATCCGTTCAACAATAATAACAAATAAATAAAGTAACACACACACACACAACTACTAAATATACCTACATAATAAAACTAGAGTTTAGGTTAAGTCCGGACCAGTGAATTGTTTTTAATTTACTATTAAGTTCAGTTTCAAGTACAAATCTTCTAATAAAACAACGTCGATTGCTGTCCAATGTATCAGTTTAGCAAATATCAATCCGATCGCAATAAATACAACAGACTCTAATAACAAAAATACTAACTATTATATCTATAATATATTGTGATTTTAAAATAATTTCTGGAAAACATAAGCAAGCAAGTGTTCGTCTATGTGTGCGCGATTGTTTACTTTTGTTTCAATTAACATCACAACGTACTTAACATCACATCAATTGTTTATAGTCAAATTACTACCAATAACAAAGAACAACATCACACACTCACACACACAGTCTAAATATCAAGGAGGCTTTTTTATCAGAAGATGTCTGCTAACTCAAATCAACAGAAGCAGCTTCACAAAATGTGTAAATCGCCTCCGAAAAGTCTGACCAGCAATACAAGTTATCATCAAACAAAGCACCAGCAGCACCAGCAGCAGCAGCAGCAGCAGCCATCGCCGAAACCGAACGAACTCGGTAACTATGAGATACCGAACACAAACTGTACGATGGTCGGTTCGAATAACCTGCATCTGGACTCGAAGCTTAGTTCATCAGTCGCATACCAAATCCCCCAGATCAAGGTATGCGCGAAACCGATGAAATCGCCCGGTGACAACACCAACCTGCTGAAGAAGCCGCACAGTCCACGCAGTCTGCCGATGGAGACGTTCCTGCACAACTCACAGCTGGTGCAGAACATCACAAAGTACGCCGCGACGAATGTCGTGTCGAATTTCAATCATTTACGCGGTCTACAGCCATCGCCAACGGCTACAATGGCAGGCGCGGGCGCCTACAACAAACTGGTCGCGTTCGAGGGCCTGCAGGGCTCCGTGCCGGTGTCCGCGTACGGTCAACAACAGCAGCAAGCCGTACGAATTACTAAATCGTCGGCGCCACCTAGTTTTGCGAACGTCTCAAACATTAGCTCGAGTCCTGTCAGTCTGCCGGTGAACCCAAACTTGAATAACGGCGTTGGCATGTGTGCCATGAGCCCCAGCGCGTACTCTAACCCCAGTCCCAGCTATCCCAGCAACGCAGTGTCTCCGTACAACGTGCAGATATCCAGCCCGGCGAATAGTGTGTCCAGCATAACATCAGGAGTGGCAGGCATCAAATCACCAATCCCAAGTCCGCAGAACATTCGCCCGCCAACACCGCAGCCCATTTTACCTCAGGTAAACATTAGTTTCGCACAAATCAATCAGGTAAACTTTCCAAATAACCAATAAGCACTGTCTGTCATACTATAAAACCTTTCTGTACTGATTTAAGTTCTTGAAATCTTATACAACACTTTTCGTTTGATCCGCCAGGCATTTCAACAGATTCCTGTCATGACTTCCGGGCCAAACTTGGTCCAGATCATACACGCATCGAACTCTGCACCGGCCTATCAGAATCACACAATGTTGACGCGTCAAACAATAATAGGTAAGACTGGGAACTATGTAACTTAAAACATTCTACGATCTCATAATGTCCTCCATTTACAGGGCCACCTGCGCAAAACATGCAGAATTCCTCACCGATTATCAAAATCAAACCACCGTTGAACATATTACCAAAGCCACCGTCCTCGGGTGGTGTGCCCCCGGGCGCTAACAAGCAGAGTGTCGCTCGCGGGTCACTCGCGAATGCGGCTCAAGCTGGTCAACAGTTACACCCGAATGCGACTAGTCCTGCTACACAAATAGTGTTGCCCAACCAGACAATACTGCCGACCGCACAGCCGGGCACGCTACTGTTAAATCAGGTCGGTATTCTGTGATCATTTCCCGGGAGTTTTGGTTCTAATATGGCGGTTTGTGCACCCACAGATGCCGCTCATTGTCCAACAGAACACCGCACAAGGTGTGCAGCTGATTCTGCGGCCCGGCACACCCAACTCCGGGCCCCATTTGGCTGCTGCAGCGGCCGCTGGCAAGCTGGGCACGCCGCAGAACTTGATACTGCAGCAGAGCGGTGGCCCAGGGTCCGGGGGGCCCCAGGTGCTCATTCAGCATGCGGGCGGACAGCGGCAGACCACGTTGCAACAAGTGAGCACTTTCTCTTCCAAGTAACGTTAGAATACTATCTACAAGTATCTATATATGTGGATCTTTTTAGCCTCAGCAGTTGGTACGAGTGCTAACAGCGAACGGGATGATACAACAAATAGCCGCACCCACCTATATCGCAATGAACAACCAACAACTCAGCTTACAGCAGTTGTCACAGCAACAGCAGCAGCAACAACAACAGGCACCGCAGAAGACTCAGATGGTCACCGGTACACACATGTCCTCACCGATCAGTTTACAGCACAACCACCTGATCAGCGCGTGTCTCCCGGGCGCCGTTACACAGCAACAAGGCGCCCCTGTCACCAGTATGGCCCCCAACACCGTGGAACAGCTGCCACCGCCCAAGCGGAAACCCAAGAAGAAGAAAAAGAACAAAGAGACCAAATTGGATCTGGCAAACTTGATGAAACTGAGTGGTACGTGTTTGATTAGCAAGTAGAATCGCGGAGTTATGTGATGTTTATTTTGCTTTTAAACCATAGGTATCGGTGATGATGACGTTGAATCGGACACTTCCGAATCCGCTGGCCTTTCAGAATCGAACCACGCTGGGCAGAAAATCATGAAAAGCGAACCACAAGCGGTGACACCGCCGACGGACGCGAATGATCTAGGTTTTCCCAAACGTATCGGTAACATACATATATCAGCGATCACCCAAGATGGCGGACCGAAATTATCGCAAGCCATAACAACAGCTACGCAAAACAACACACTGCTGACGAACAAGAACTTCAACCAATCACAAATCTCCGTACAGCAAAGTCTGTCCGACATGAACGCAATCAACCAGAACTTGGCGCACATCGGTCTGATCAATCAGAACGCGCAGAATTTCATCAGCACCAGCAATCAGATCCTGTCACAGATCAACGCGGGCGCACAGAATGTAGCAGTCGGTCAGAACAACCCGACCAGCGGTCTGATCAATTCATCGGACAACCAGAATCTGGCGAGTTTCTTGCAAGCACTGAACTCGTCGCAGAATTTCCCGTTGATCAACGGCCAGGGCATTCAGAATATCTCGGTATCGCAGGCCGGCATCCCCGTGTCCAGTGTACAAGGTTTGCCGACATTCTCCAGCAGTAATCCGTCAAGTCTACCGACCTCCACGTATCCGAAGTTCTCGGCAAACATTCTGCCGACCGGCCAGTCCACCAACACAACATTCGCCTCGAATATGCTGTCGAATATCGTATCCGCCTCCAGTATGAATCAAAGTCTGAGTAACGCATCTGATTCGTCGTTGAACAGTCTGCCCAAGGCACAGACCACGCCCATGTTCACGCCCCAGAAACCGCAGCCGAATCAGACCATTCAGAATCTGAATCAAAACCTGGCCAACGCACACTTTAATCTGCCGAATACGATTCCCAATATTCAGGTGCAGAATTTCTGCGGTAGCAACCAGAATCTGATTCTGAACCAAGCGGCAAATACGATCATCACGCCGAATATACCGAATTTTTCGGGGAACATCACGATCAACAACAGTCTGATGCCGAACACAAACCTAACGTTACCGAACAATATGATGCCGAATTTCCTGAGCACGAATCTGGTTCAGCCGACGGCCGATGTGAACGGCGGCTTCGGCAGCGGTAATATCCAACGCACGGGGGGATTTAAGTTGGCACTGAGCGAAGATGGTCGACTTATATTACAGCACGATCCGAATTTGAACCAGGATATCCAGGTAAGTGACTAATAACATAATTTTAGTAGTTACAAGTGTGGAAATAATTTATACTATTCTTTGCAGTCACAACTTTTATTGCAAAGTATTTTTGGCATCAACCTGCAAGGCGGTAACCTGGTGTTGACCTCGGTGAACAACACAACAATGCCACAACCGCCGAAACCGATCACCGAACTACCGAAACCAAAACCCGACGTGACCAATACGAAGACGACGAGTATCATACAGAATGTTATACCTAGCATCAAGACGGAGGCTCAACCAATGGTGCAACACCAGCCGCAGCCGGTGCAACCGATCCAGCACACGCTTCCATTGCCTGCGCAACCCACCACGCTCAACCACCACCAACAGCACCAACAACAACAACAACAACAAGCGGAGTCAGTGAACGCGACGGGTACGAATCAACAACAACCACCGCCAAACAACTTCTCGTACATTGTCAATCTGACGCCAGACCAGTTGGAGACGTTAAAACGCAACGGTCAACTGACTGTCAACGGTCAAACCATCTTCATGCATCGGCCGGGCGTGAAGGAAGCCGAGAAAGCACTGAATCAAACTGTGAAATCATCGCCAAAGAGTAAAAACAGCAAAAAGAAACAACAGTTCGATCATAAGACAGCCAAGACTGCATTGCAGGAACATTTGCACATCAAGAACCAACAAAACGTCAGCGACCTGGCCGCCGCCGGCGCTCTGATTGGCCAGCCACGGTTCACCAATCAGAACATTCAGACCACGCCCGCACCTAGTCCACAGCCAATCATAACGTCGCAAAGTCAAAGTCTGATCGGGCCGTTGCAGTCGCCGTCGAAGAATCTTGCGTCAGCTCAGCAAGTTGCTGCTGGTCCACAAGTTATTGCGCCTGCGCCGGCTTTAAGTGAGGCGAAGTTACACGCTCCGCCACAGATAGCAGCACCGCCGCCGGCCGCGTCGCCCGTGCAACCGTTCAATGCGACGCAAAACTTGATCTGCATCCAGCCGAACACCAACAAACCGGTCGTACAACCAATGCCAACGGTGAAAATGACGGAGCCGACGATTCCGCAACAACACTTGCCCAAACCGAATATCATGAAAGCAAATAGTTCCAGCGAACAGCTGATCATATTCCAACCGCACAGTGTGGACGCGAAGGCCAATATCGGGGCGCAAGTTCATCCGCACGACAAGAAACTGTTGCATCCAGAGTTGGCGAAGTGTGAATCTGAACCGGCAAACACACGGTGTGCCGATAAAACTACGGACAGTGCACAGATCAATGTCGAACAGTTCTTGACCAACATGAACATTAATCCCGCCAATCTGGGCCAACTGATCAGTCAAAAGTTGAACCAGGAATTACCGGGCGGTGTGGACCATAAGATAGTTAATATTGCGCCAGGTTCGACGGCAGGACATATCGTTGCCAAGATCGACATCAGACCGGAGAATATGCCACAGATAATGGCGGGCAATGGTGAACCAGCCGCGACAAACATGAATAACGACGTGGTGAACAGTCTCGCTGTACCTCCATTGGTCTCGATGAACATGAAGGCTGATAGCGAGGTGTTTAGTGGTAAGTTAGCGGTGTAATCATTGAGCACCTTGCTTCTACGAGTGTTATACAATGTTTTCACCCTTGGCAGGCCATGAACCAGTTCAAAACCAACAACTCCCGGCTCTTATAATCGGTGGCAACGTTGTACCCAGTGCTAGTGAGGCTCAGACTCCTGCTGGGCCCCCAACGCCGGTCATAGAGGCCGCACCAAGCAGACAGGCCACTGCAAATACTGTTTACCAACGAATACAGACCATCCAGTTAACGCCACAGAAACAACAGGTTAATAATTCCCTTTGAAGTGCGTTTTGTATGCGTAGATATTAATGATTAATTGTTTTTTGTTAGCTGCTGAAAAGTGTTCAGTTGCAAATCCAAGCATTGACGGCGCGTTTACAACAGAAGCCGGGCGATATGACGAAGAACTCGGGCAGTGATAGTAAGAATATCTCCGACACGGACATACACTCCGCACTGCGACACTTGTTCATGGAACAACAGAAGATCCTTGCGACGGGCAAAGTAATACCAACAATCAATCCGCCAATCAGCAGTTTGAATGTAAGTATTCCTGGTGTACAACAGAACTTAACGCGCGCAATTCAAACGGCAATATATCCGCGATTCATTCAGCGATTAGTGGTGTAATATTGTCTGTGTATATTCCAGTGTAGCATGGAAACGGGCTCCACCCAGTCTGTTCCTGTTACAACGGCTTCGAAAAACAACAATACGTTCCTTACATCGTTACTGCAGCAGCCGGTTGTAAGTATAACATCAACTTGTAGTCACTCAGTGGCCAGACAGTTCATTAGCTCACGGCACTCTCGCAGGTATCGCATCATCAAAACAACAAAGTCTACTATCACCACGCCAACCAGATCATCGCCATCTCGCCCACGCAATGGCAACAGAACCAGAACATCCTGCCCAGCCCGGTCGTGACGCCGGCGATCACGGCGCCAGGCGGTGGTGGTGGTGGTACGCCGATAGCGTTGAAAATCAAGAAAATGTCGCCGATCCAACCGAACACGACGTTCCTATCGCCTACGAAGTTGGCGCCCGCACAGCAATGCGTCGACCGCGGCCTCCAGGTGTCACCGTTACCCGTCGACACGAAGATTATCCCGTGTCCTAGCCCGGCGGCTGCGGCGACGAGTATCGTACCGCCGCCGACCACGAAGCGAACGCTGAAGCCGACATACTCGAAAGCACAATTGTAAGTCAGCTGTGTTTAGTTCGCCTGCAATGCATATCTGTACTGTTGGTTGCATAACCCGAGTCGTATGATTAATGTTTCATTGTTTCCTGACAGAATTGAACAACAATTAACAACGGACCAGAATGGCGCCGTGAATCCGGATATAACGCGACCATTCTCGAGCAAAGAGGACGCATGTAAACGGCTAGTTCGGTAAGCAACTGTTTCCCTTGCGATTGTTTTACCAACTGTCAACAAATGCGTCACCATGGTTACACATGTTGATTGACCTAGTAACAACATAATTGTCTGTGCAGGTACCACTGTTACAATCAGCCGGTGTTGTCGCAGAAAGATCTGAATAAGGCCGATGAAATATTCGAGCTGACGGCGCGTCACTTTATCGAGAAGTTCAAGATGATGGTGAACAAGTACAAGTACCTGCTGTTCAAGGAGAGTATGGTACGTGTCACTTCTGAACTTGATATTGCCCAGGTTTCATCAGTCGTTTTTCAAATATTTCTTCTGCGTTTACAGCGTGAAGTGCAAACGTCCGAGTTGATGATGATCGATCGGATGTTCCTCGCCGAGGAACAACAATCTTTCCTCAAACTACAGTCCGATGTGAAGCTGCAGAACGAGTTGGAGCTGCAAGAGAACACCGTCGAAACATCCATGCACGAGATGTACAAGAAAGAAACGGACACGGAGTTGAATGCCGCCGGTCTGCCGACAACGTTCGACGATGATGTAAAGCCGGACACGCGCGATTTCATCGGTGCCGATGATTTCATCAAAGGTTTCGCCGACAAACCGGGCACGGAATCGTTCACGGTGAAAACGGAGCAATGCGGCGACAAGTCCGAACGGTACGACGATGAAACGAACACGGATTTCAACATCAAGTGCGGTGTGAATTATTTCAGTGACGAGTCGTGCGAGAGCAGCGGCGGTAACTATCGAGTTTACGAGCAGAGTCCCAAAGAATTCGACGAGTTCGATGGCACCGGCACCGGCACGGAGAAATTGCGCGGCGACAAGGACCAAAAGAAACCGAACATGGAGAGTTACAATACGACGAAGATCATCGGTAACTTTGAGATCGAGATCAACAATAAGGGCTGCAGTGCGCAGGAGAGTTACACGAAGAATTTCCGACAGAAAATCATCGAGAACAAGGTGGAGAATCACGGACGAAAGGACGAGTCGTTCATGCAGAAGGCGCACGGCGACAACGAAGACTACGACGAGTGGTTGTGTATACAGCGCGAGTTGGGCTATTTCCCGGCCGATGGCAAGCCGGATGGTGACGCGAAGTCCACGGATCAGTCGGCGGATCATGCGGGACTTGCGCAGAACAGTGCCGAGGTGAAGGCGAACAAAATCGAGGCGGAAATCTACAAGAAATCGTCGTCGCACAAACGCAGCTCCAGCGACAGCAGTCGGCTGGAAACGTTGAAGAAGTTCCGCGTGGAGAAACACAACACCAAGGTGAAGAAAACGGGCAGCATCATCGGTGAGGTGAAGTTCGAGGTGCGTATTGAGCACAAGAAAGTGTTCACGGAACAGAGCAAGAAGGCCAGCGCTGATGCGCAGGCGGAATACCCGAAGCAGAGTGCACTGAAACGCGGTCAATGCTTTGACTACCCGGCGAACGCTAGTAAAATGGACGCGTCCGAGTTGTACAGTTCGAAACGGGCGTGCATCAGTCAGAACTTTCGCACTACAACCACTAGTAGTAGTAGTGGTGGTGGTGGTGGTGGTGGTGGTGGTGAAGCGCCGCCCGCTTGTGTCTCGTGTCATCCGGCGACAATTAAACAAGAGGAACCCTCCCTGGACGATGGCGGGGGCGAGTTGAATGAATCGGGCGAGATATTCGACCGGAGCATCGACGAACAAGTCCAGTCGGCCATCGATTCCATACTGAATCTGCAACAAATTAGCTCGTCGATGACAGGCACGAGTGCTGCTGCCGCCGCCGCTGTAGCAGCTGCTGCGGCAGCTGGTGCTGGTGCGGAGAAGAACGAAACATCGACGATGAAACTGACAGGTAAACCGACCGACAACGGTAACAGTGAACTAATGAATTATGGCTCAAAAACTGATGAATTCTGTGACGCGGCAGATACGTTAGACGAAGCGGTGAAGAGCATCTTGTCTTGACGATGCGTCTAAGTTTTAAACAATTTCGGTAGACATATTTAAATCAACTTCCCCCTCGCCCCTTGCCCCCTCCTCTGCGGTCCTTTTCAAGAAAAAAACATAAAGAAGCGAACGTGACTGTCAGAAACAAGTTGACAGTTTGACAATGTACCTAACCTCACAATTTAGCGATTGTTTGCCTCTGTGTGTGTGCTGTAGTGTTTAGTTAATTTATTAAATTATTTTTTATTTTATCACATTCCTGATTATTATTATTTTTATTTGTTTCATTGTTAACTATTTAGTGGTTTATTTATTATTTCGTGGTGATATTACAACACAATTTTATTTTTTAGTAATAATAATACATTTTTGTGTGTGTTTTGTTGTGTGCGTGGTGCTTTGATTTTGTTTGGTCAAACGAGAATATTTCGGTTGACTTGTTCGAGGTTAGGATGTTGTGACATATAGAATGATTTTGTAAAAATTCCAACAATTCCTCCATACAGATATGTAGATATGTTTGCTTATTTAACTACCATGTACATACTTTAAGTAAATGTTTGTAACATACAAATGATTTTGTTCATTTTTGCTCAAAAATATTAATAATAATTATGATAGAAAATAGAAAACGAGAGTGTTGTGGCGAATTGTTCTAATTTTTACGTGAAATCAAACAAAACAATCAACCTGAACATACATACATACACTGGTAAATATTATACATATAAATATACTAAGAGTTAATTGTTGTACATAGCTAATTAAATATTATCATACATAATAATTATTTATACATATATATATATATGTACTTATGTTTGTTTTACATAATTTTTAAGACTGAATTATAAGGATTTTTAGTTCCTATCCCAAGGAAGAGTATTTCTGAATTTAATGCAAAAAATAATTATTTCTTCAATTAAAGAAAACACCAGGTGTGTTGTGTCGTTGTTTTATTTTAGTTCATAATTTTAAAACTCAAATCATAAATGTCCTGTGTCAAAGTTTATCATTCGATACTAAGTACGTAATAACGAAAGTATCCAATTAAAAGGTAGGTATAATTTATTCATTCTATAATCATTTATTACTTATAATCGGTCTTATTTCATATGTAAGGAGTGTTATTTTATAAAAAAAAAAAAATTAGTGGTTCGTTTATGGAACTTGTCAATAGAAATTTTATACTCGCGTGGAATTTTTAGATTTTTCGATTTGGTATTAGGATCACATAAGTCAAAAGAAGCACAGATAAACTAGTTTATCTGTGACAGAAGTATACAGCTGTACCACAATATGGCAACAAGTTTCCTGTCAGCTAAGTTCAGCTTTCAACATAGAGATGTCGCCACATAAAAGCTACTTAGTAGTGATGGTACTTAAAGCAGCCATATTGAACTAATTTCGAAACAGTTCTACTGTTTTCTCGCTAGTATCGGCAAATTTTCGAAATAGTTTTAATGTTTTGGCGTTGCTATTGTGTATTACATTTTGACAGTTAAAATATATGTATTGTAAAAAATGTATGTTTTACTGTGTTTTACTGACGAATAATTAATGTAAATTGGATTGAAATAGTTAAATAAATAATTGTAAAGTGAAATAAAAATCTGTTCGAGATAATACAAGTTTCTATATATCCTTGTTCGACGAATATCCGTTATAATTATTAGTGAAACATAATATTAATTTTGTTATATTTGTTTGTTGATCGAATAATGTCAAAATACATAATTAAATAAGTGTGAGTGAGGAATAGAGTGGAATATCGTTGGTGATACGAATGAAAACACATTGGACAATTATCAAGTACTTTTTTTTTGTTCGTTTTTATACAGTAGTTCGTAATCAAAAATATAATAACCCTTATATCGTGTTCTTAAGCTTATATGGACACACTAAAAAGATACGGTTAGCGAAAAAGTCTGGAAAAAATTATTCATTGACAAAAAACACACATAATACATTATCGTGTTGCCATATTATTATTATTTTTTTTTTGTAAATTGAAAAAACACATTGAGATTATTTCGAAAAAGCCCAAATAACGATGTATGTATGTACGTACGTATGTATGTATGTATGTATGTGTAGCACAAATATATAAATATAGCTGCTATATGAAATAATACGAAAATATTCGATTAAAATAAAATCATTTGAACGTAGGATCCATAGATGCAATAAAAAAATGTCGAATTTGTTATAACCAAGGCAAGCCTGGCGCGAGGGGCGGGCGGGGGCAGTGTGTGTGTGTCGGGGAACAGCGCAGGCAAGAGGAGGGAGGGGGGGCGAGCATTACCTTGTATAATAATAAATTAATAACATTCGGTGCCCACATGGAGCAACTGTGTGTGTGTGTGTGTGTCTCGAGCCAGGGGCGGGGCAGGGGGGCGACATTAGCAGCAATTTGAAAGGAAATACTTAAATTATACACTTTACAATTCTGTCCCAGTACGGCCCATTGAACAGCCATTCATTGTGAACCGTTCGAATGCGCTGCACATACAATTTTTTTTTGTTTAAATATTTTATATACAATATTTTTTTTTAGATCCTGTTCTGTCCTATTATTTATTTTCTCACCAAAAAATCAAAGTTTAGGTATGCACATATGTACATTACGTGTCCGTTACGTTCCGTTCCATTTGACAGTGAAACTCTTTCTTCTCCTCCTTCGTCTCGTGTCATTTTGTTAATTCATCATTTATTTTATACTTATAATAAATAACAATTATTAATTAAATAGTGGGTTCTCTTCGTGTCTTCATTCAGCGAGAATTCACCTGTGAATCTGTGTCTGTGTACGTGCACAGTGTGTGTGTGTGTGTGCGGCCCCTTATGTGGAAATTAATAATTTAAACCGAAAATATATCACAAGTATGGTGTGTGTATATGAAAGTAAATCTACCACTCGGTATATGAAAGTAAAATTACTACTCGGTATATGAAAGTAAAACTACTACGTATGTGAAAGTAAAGTTACTACTACGTATATGAAAGTAAAACCACTAAGTACATGAAAGTAAAACTACTACGTATATGAAAGTAAAACTACTCTGTATATGAAAGTAACTCTACTCTCAAGTATGGTGTGTGTGTGTGTGTGTGTGTATATGAAAGTAAAACAGGGCGGGGCACGCACGCACACACTCACACACATACACTGACAACGGTTAGTCAGGTAGAATTCTCTCCGCTGTATTATTACTCTATAGATTAAAAAGAAACATATCCGGTGTGCACTCATATCAGACACACGTTACTTCTGTCTCATTACAAACAAGCAGTCATTCATTGCTCATCATCATCATCATCAAGCTTGCTTGCATCATAATCAGCATCAATTATCAGGTATGTGTTAAAATCGTTCTCATTCATTCCGTAGGTTTTCTTTTTCTTTCTTTATGTACAAATTGTGTATTCTGGTGTGGGCGGGCGGGCGTTAGAGGCGGTGTTTGTCGCTGCTAGTGGCACGTGACAATGTAGATTTTAACCTCAAAATCAGCTGTCAAACACTGTGTCATGTTAGACTCTGTACTCGGATGGTTCTGAACGATTGCCGTTGCGTTCTGATGTTATCCGTGCCGCATTGCTCTAATATGACAATAATTCTGAACCAGCCGGTAGTGTAACAGACAGTGACCGGTTGTATTTATTATTTAAGTATTCGGTTGTACGAGTAATACAAGATTGACTCTGTTAGATAAGTACAATTCATCACACAATCTCCCCCCCGTTAAACCAAAGTGTCCAAGGAACCACCACGCTCCACACCCCGCCCACCACACATGTAGTCACCTGTATGATTAATTCACCATATGTATGTATGTATGTATGTGTTAGTGTGTGTGTTTAATATGTTACAATATCGTCTCAATAATAATAATTCACCTTATTCTCCTATTATACTGTATATGCATCATTATATATTTTTTATCATATAATATAATCTATTAATATATATTTATATAATAATTAATACTTTATTATATAAATACGCGCGTGTGTGTGTGTGTCAAAAAAATCGATGTTTTCAGGATAGAGAGTGAACCTGCTGCTTGATAATAGATGAAATACACCAGAGGGGGCGTGGCTCTGTCTTGTGATTGGTTGGTGGGCGCGGTCTCAGAGAAATAGGGGGCAAGTTCTAGTCGACATACTCTCTGTCGCTAAGTACAGACTTATATGTGGGGGAGGAGTGTGTGAGGGGTATGAGTTAGAGAGAGAGATAGATAGATATATGTATATATATAATAGATTTACAGTGCACTACCTTTTTGTTATCAATTCCATCACAGTATAAAAACGACGAATCACACAGGGGGGGCGGGGCATTTCTTAGTAGGTGTGTGTGGGTGGGTTGTGTGAGCACGGGGGGGGCGTGCACGTACAAGGGGGGCGGGCGAGCAGTGCAGGGGAGTACACGAACGTCGAAAGAGCGCGGCTGTACGTTTAGATGAAATCATACTGTTTGATTCTGTAATAGTGTGGCAAGTAGTTCAACCAGTACAGTGTTTCAACTAACGGTACAACTAGCCTGCGCTGTACACTGTGCAGTGTAGCAGCTAGTTCAGCCGTCCTCCAGCGGCGCTGGCAGTGTACTCCACCTCCACCAATGTTGCTGACGTTGTTGTCCACCGATGCCGTCTGCCGCTGATGTTGTCCACTTGACAAATGTGTGTACGAGTTCATCATCACCGGATGACCGGCCCCACGGTGTGCACCAGCACTAGTACGGCGAGCAGCACGTGCAGCGTGGGCGCCACTAGCACTGTGGACGCGCCCGTCTCACCAGACTGACTGCATCCACCTGTATACATACAAATACAGATGTTTTAGTCCCATACATATGTAGTAAACCATTGTAGCTAAGCAGTATCTGCTTAAATAAATAAATATCTCGGGATCCCGCAATGAAGTTGCTGTTCACTCACCATTCGTTGTAAAGTTAAATGCCCACAGACCGGACTTGCCAGGCACAATGTGCCGATGGCAGGTGTCAAACAGCCCCGACAGCCGCATCATGGTGGCGTGGGGCGGTGGTGCCGGCAGCGCGGAGGCCCCTCGGTCACCCGGTGGCCGGTTATGTGCACCGCCCCCGCCTGTAATGATGTTGGCCGCGCCTGGAGTTACCAGGGCACCGCTGCCGGTGCTGCTAGCGCCCGGTGGTGTGTCCGGGCCCTCGAACGTGTACACCAGACAGTACCGGAGCGCGTCGGTGGACTTGCGAGCCACCGGCGAGGCGATCAGGTAGTGGGTGTTGTTCTCTTGCCAACTGCCGTGGCAGAAGTAAGCTACACACACGCACACGCGCGGAAGAACAGAAAATGTATTATAGCGACACTAACAGAGACATTACACAATGCCGGGTGCTCACCACTTATTGGCTGATGAGGACACGGCGACTTAAAGTCCATCGTATCGTGCGTGGCACTGCCGCACCCGATAGCCAGCGCTTCGTAATCATGCGAGAGGCACTCGGGAGGCGTGAGGACACCGCCTTCAGTACCAGCATCCGGGCCTAGAACATAGGATAACGTCCGTTATTTAACATTCATATCAATCTACATGTCTCAGTTAATATAATTACACCACACATACTTCGGTCGGTCAAGCTCCGGAAACGGTACCGTTATTTTACGGTACCGCTTCCGAGAAAACCGAAGCTTAACCGAATGCAATATTGGATGTTACATACCTGGCCCGCTAATTCCAGTACCTCCACCTACATCAGGCGCCTGTCGTCGGCGTTTCCGTCCGCCGCCGGCTGCATCCGCAGGCGGCCGTGTACCCTGCACGGTGTACCGGCCCCAGTGTGGACACCGGCTGGGGTGTAGAGCCGGTGCGATGAGTGTAGTGTACGGTGTAGTGGTCTGGTCAAAGTATCGACACGCGTCGTCCGTGTTCTCGTACAGCCCGTCGGACTGTTGGATCTCGATCACGCTGCTGTCGCGTTTGTGGAACACCATGCACACGTAGCCGCTGTCACAGCCGGCGGTCACGTGCGCAACGATCTGGACCCGGCGTTGTTCCACCGATGACAGGATACTGTGACACACGACACGTACTTCGTCCTGTTCCTCCGTAGTGCTGGCCGTGTGGCCGGTACTATGATGCTCGTACGGCATTTCGTGATGGTGTCGTGCACTGGGTTCTGCTGCACCTGCCGAGGACGCTGCAGCTGCCGTCGTGATACGTAACGTGGCGTTACGCAGCGAGAACTTGTAAGTGCGCGTGTGATCCAGGCTGAGCCAGGTGTGGTGGTCCGTTATCCACGACGGGAAGCGACACCGGCCGTGGTGTGAGTCTGCTGTGGTGAGTCGGATGGTACGGGAGCCTTCGAGCACGTTCTGCAGGCCGTTGCACGTGGCATCACCGCTCTGGGCTACATGGTACGTCACGCGGTTGGAGCCTGATCCGCCGGCAACTCTTTCGTAGACAAAACATCTGCAGAAAAACGGATCGAAATGTTGTAACAAAATATTAACTATCTTTAGAAGAGTTGTAAGAAAAGATTAACCAGCTTTTAGAAGAATACCACAAGGTTAACTAAGAAGAATAATACAGGATTAACTAACTTTAGAGAGTTGTAACACAAAATGAACTATCTTTAGAGAGTTGTAACACAAGATGAACTATCTTTTAGCGTAGTTGTAACACGACATTAACTATATTTGACCAGAATTGCAAGAATAGATGAACCAACTATGGCTGTTTTACAGCAACGGTTACCTGTACTGATCCTCGTCCGTTGCCACCGCACTCCGGCGGCTGACCTGGTTTAACCGACCCACCAGGTACCTGGTGGAGCCTTCCTTCCACGTGGCCACGCACACCAGCTCCTCCACGTTGCTCTCCGTCGACTCGATGTCGGGGCACGCCTGGTACTTGAGCACCAGCCGTGAGTCATCTGTGCATGACTCGGCTCGGCTCGGCGGGTTCGCACACTCGCCGCTGCCCCGGTTGTACGTGAACGTGAAGGGGGCCGCCTTGAACGGGCACGGCACCGGCCGTGGCTCCGGCTGCTTCCGGAACATGGAGTACAGGGCTGCATCACCCGTGATTGTGTAGCAGAGTTCGGTGAGCGAGGCTTTCTGATCACAGTACGCTGGGAAATAATCAGAATAGAGATTTAAATACGGAAGCCAGAGCGCGTGAGATTGTGTGGTAGTATGTATGACAGTATGTATGGTAGTATGTATGGCAGTATGTGTGGTAGTATGTATGGCAGTATGTGTGGTAGTATGTGTGGTAGTATGTATGACAGTATGTGTGGTAGTATGTGTGTGTGTACGTACTTTCTTTATACTGCAACACACTGGTATGTTTCTCATGCACCACCATACATCTATAACAGTCTTCCGACCGATCATAGATGAGAAACTTGTCGCCTTGACTATCGTAGCACTCGCCCTTCGTCTCTATACTGGTCCGGTTGACCTGCAGGATACCGACACCACTCTGGAACCAGCGACCACTCCAGTGCCCGGGGAATTCGCATCCACCTGCAAAAGCAAAAAATATTCAGTTTTACACTCTTCACAAATTCGTCAAATTCTGCATCCGATTTGGGGGGGCTTCTCCATAACTGGGGCTTACTGGTGCAGTGTGGGGGGATACTCCCCCCCCGCCCCGCGCCGGGGGGAAGCGCAGAGAATGTACACGTACATTAGTTTTAATCCATCTTTGAGTTATTAAATATTAATTATGTTACCATGATAATGCACAGCAAGTTATTACATATTAATGTAATAATACATTACTTTAGCCGAGTGGCGGGGGGGGGGGCACGCATGTGTAGCGGGACAGTAGACATTCAGGCGCGGACCATTATCAACCATAAATAGGAAAAACTTTCCAATATAAGTCTATTAAATATTAACGTGATACCTGTGGTATTATACACCGTTATCGATAACATATTAAGCGATACGGGAGAATTACTGTGGTAAACGATATGGAAATGTACTTATAAATACATATGTGATATGATATACTAATGCAAGATTGGCCTCCACATGGCTAGGGTATTATGACAATCGTATTGTGAATAATTGATGCACACATTACACATAGTATATGCAATCAAAATGGCATTATCTGTCTGTAGTGTTTGTGTCCCCGAATGTACATGTGTATGTATCAATGTCAGTTCTTCATTCGCTTGTGTAAAACTGCGTCACCTTAATTCTAAAATATGTTTTAATCTATCAAATATTTCCGTCAGTGACCATGGACCAATGAGAAATACTTCAAATTTATTTCTTAAAGCGCATTGATAAAGCATTTCAAGCATTGTCCGTTGCTTTAAGGCAAACAAGGTCAAACTTCAATGATTTCAACTTTGACAGATGCCAAACACACTTATTTATGTATATTATATTACTTTGTGGAATATCTGCTTGGTACGATACAAAATGTTATATTGTTAAAGCTACATCCTGTATGTATCTATACTTTTCCATTAATCATTTTGCACAACCAGAATTGTTTGTAGATTCAGTGACTATTTAAAATGTTACTCGGAACTAGAATTATATGTATTATATACACATCGTATATACTTCATATAGCATAGTATGTATGAGCTGGCGGCTGTCCATGGCAAAGCGTAGGAGTACGGCAGGCGGACGAGGGGGTGGCTAATGTGAATTTGATTAGTCCCTTGGGCCCCACACGAGGCATCAAGTAATGACACACACACTCACACACACATATATATTCGTACGTATATACATTTATAACACAAAGGATTCAAATTAAAAATGTACCCATATTGATTCGTGTTGTTGTGTTTGTACAATGACCACAAAAAAGTTTTGTTCAATTTCATTCTATTTATTTTTTATGTGTATTGTGTGGTGTGTACGCGTTTCAATGGATATTATCATTAGGCCATACTCTAGAAAGATAGTTATAGGGAGTGGGAAAGAGATACTTAGATAGATGGGTAAATAGAAAGAGAGATTCTATAGTTAATTTATCCAATCGTACCGAATAAATATATTTTGTATCACCATTATACATAATTTGAATTCTCAGGTTTGTTTAGAGCTAGTTTTTTTTGAAAATGTACAGTGGTCTCCACTTTTAGTGAACTCGCTTATAACGAACGGATCTCTGAGTCCCAACTAAATACAGTGTACTCCGCTTATATAAACCTTGAAGGGACCCCGGAGTCTGGTTCACTGTAAGCGAGTGTACATTGCAACGAAAGTATTTAGTGTGGACTCAGTGGTACGTCCATTATAAGCGAGGTTCCACTATATGCGGGTTCACTATTCCACTGTACTTAACATACTAAATATATAGTGTACACTCGCTTATAGCGAATCATATTTCTGGTGCCTTGAAATTTACTATAAGCTACTTCAATTGTACTTAGAATAGGGTAGGTATTATACTCGGTTTGAATTCTCTGTTTAGAGCTAGCTTAAAAAATGTACTTGGAAAATCTATATAGGCATGTGCTCCTCGATAGAGATTCTAAAAGAACTTAATAATGATACTCATAGTCCATGAGTGATATGTTTTATATGCTATACGTAAAACCCACCATTACATTTGCTCGTATGCAATTCCTAGAACTCCTCACTGGAGGTATATACGTGTACAGGGTTGTACCTGGGGGGGGGGGGATACATAATACAAGACGCTAATCCTAGTGGACAACTAGCTATGTATGTTGTATATAGTTTAATACACAAGTATGTCTGTATTAGTATGTACAATACAGCAAGTGTATGTATCTGCTAATGTTAAAATCGATACACATCAGGGGCGGAGTCGTGCCGTGGGCTTGCGGGGGCCCCAGTGCGCAGTCTCTGAATGTCACCTTAGGCTACAGGTGCTATACCCTCGCCCACACACACACACATACATACACACGCAACAGCAGCAGTTACACACAAACATTGTGAGCATTCTATTTCGGAATAAACCATACAATACAACGGTGAAAATTAATATCAAACTTCAACGCATGTAGAATTAATCCAGCTTTGTGGGTACCATGTATTTGACAGGTCACACCAACAGAGTACTAGACGATTCATCACAGTACAATGTTGGCCAGCGCAAGGTTTATATATTCAATAGCAGTTTACATACTATTCGAATTGAATTTGGGTTCAAGAAATGCCAATATTGGTGAAAACTTTGCCGTATATACCACGCATTATATTAACGATGAATTATCATTTTCCCCACCAGGGAGCCCCCCCCGTCATACATGTGGGCGGGGAGGTAGTATTCGGTACACATTTTTCCGTTTTGCAACGTACTGTAATGACGGTTAAATTACACTAATAAAATATTCAACACACATGATTCCGAAAGCCAGTTAGAGGGGGGTCGTCTATCTAAATAAGTGTACGTGCGGTCGGGGGGGAAGATGAACCCCCCATAGAGTGTCATTTACTCTAACGATATATGCAGAGCTCCAGATAAAAAACATGTTTCCATAAAACACTTCTGCAGAGAAATATGATCATTGTAAGACAATAATCAGCATTTATAATCACAATGGTGAATATGCGTGAGTACCTATGTGAGTGTGTGAGTTGAGTAAGTGTACTTTTAAGGCCAGGGTTGACAGGGGAAACCCCGGGTTGAAAAAAAAACCAGATGGGTATTTCAGGTTAAAAGCAATTAGAAAAACCCAAACATATTTTACAAAACGACAGTAGCTGAAATAGAAAAAAAAAACAGCCAAATTTCATAAAATAAGCAAAGATTAGAATAATTTTAATTTAAAAATGCGCAGCATTTCAACAAAATTATACTTATGTATACCGGTTGACCCAAAAATCTGGGACATAGGGAATTAACATATAAATATATAAATATTCTGATTACTTCTGAACAGTACATATTAGAGCAAAAGCGAAAAAATAAAAGTTGTTCAGAATTAGACTCTGTATAATACGATACCAGATTCAGTCAATTCAATTTTGTAATACTGCACTTTAGTGACAGATTAGGAGGTCATGAAACACAAAACGCCATGTTTTGATTATTTGTTGTTGTAATAAACAAAAAATATGCAGTTTTTGTTCCATGACCTTCAGATCTGTCATCAAGATGCAATGTTTAAAAATTAATTTACCTGTTATACAAAGATATTTGCGTTTTTTATTTAAATATCTATACATTTTGTACCGTTCCATCATTTGCATGCCGATACATTTTGGATAACTGATGTAGCGAACATAGTTTTGGACTATAATTCGGTATCTTTAATTCAGAAGGACAAGTACTCTGCATATATGTATTTAGATCGGAATACAATACAAAGAAAAAATATGCTTTACACTGCATGAATTTATTACCCGAACAGTATTTTGTGTGATTACTGCACCAGAAGCATATTACATTTTAATAAAATACTTATTGAACACACGGATGAACGGACAAAATCGCAAAAACCCGGAAAAGACCAGGCGGGCTGTCTTTTTCTAATATTATTTGGGTTTGAGCCAACCTTGTCCAAGGCCCTCCCTTATTCACATCAATGAGAGTCCAATAAGGGCCGTATTTTCGCTAATAACCTGAACTGATCTTACATAATAATTAAATGACTCAAATTATAAATTTGAGTCAGCTCCTCCTGGAAGGTGGCCCATCCAATACCCATGGCCCAGGGGCATTACAATTCATAAGACGGCCCTGAGTGCAGTTAACATTGCTGGACGCCTGAGCAAATAGTACTACATACAACACTACGACTACATACAAATAACACCGTAGTCTGTAACACAGTGGCGTTGACTATTCACCTGCGCACGGGGGCAGCTCAATGTTGTTTATGTGGGGCTTGTCTAACACACTAACTCTCTTCGAGTCGTCTTGTATTAATAATTCAAATTACTCCCCCGCGCAATTGTCGATGGGGTGGTTGCGAGCGGGGATAGCGGAGCGGTGCCGTACAGAATTTGTTTTGTTTTCTGCACGGGGACCGATCAATATTCCTCTCTCAGTGGCGTCCGTGGCCGAGCAGCAGCGTCAGCAGCAGCCGTAGCAAGTTACAAGTGATGGCCGCCGAGCGCGAATGTGTATGTAGGTTAGGCGGTCAGCGGTTATAGGGACAAGAGACAGAGATACGTGACAAGAACAAGGCAAGAATAGTAATAATAAACCCTATGGAACACTCCTCATACATATATACAGTTCCGACATACAGTACTGTGATGGTGATTGCCTAGATAGAATTTAATTTCATTTGCATGGTTCTACTTTTATATTAATCTGATACACATATGATAATATATATATACTAGCAAAACGTACCCGGCGTCGCTCGGGGTTCTACCAATAGCTATTATTCTAAAGCTTTATGATGAACAATATTTTTTTATTTTTCATCCGGTGCGAATAAGAATAAATTTCTTGGCGTACAATTTATTAATTTTCCACTGAAATACAGTACACTTCGCTTATAACGAACCGGTTTATAACGAACCAATCTATAAGGTACGAACTAAAGTATCATTAAACGTGCGTTTTTTTTTCGCAAACACGAATCGTTTTATAACGAACTTTCGGGTATAACGAACCCTAATTTTTGTTATAATTGCAAAAGTTTTCGGTTATAACGAACGTAAAACGGCATTCCACCAAATATTCAGTTGATTCCTTGAAATCAAATCGCGTATGTAGGGTCGCCGTAACAATTCTTGCAGTTCTTGTGTGTATGTGGTTAAGTGTATGAAAAAAAAAATATCGGACCTTCCCGCGATTGGAGCGGCCCATGCGGAAATTTCAGCATGGCCGCCCTTGTTCACTGTATTTAATGTGTTAAAGATGTACAATTATGAGTTATGCAATTTCGGATAAAACACGTGAAGCTCTTACTTTAAATAAATAAAAATAATAATATAAAGTAATATGTAATAAATATAAACAAAAGTAATATGAACGATTTTTTTCACATAAGATTCATAAAAATTATTGTTAATGTACATATGTATATGTACATATTACAAAATAATATCAATTCAATTTTGAACAAATCTGGATTTGTCTAGTTTTGCAAAACAGTTCTTCATGTTATGTACCTACTTGAAACATGAACCTATGCATTAATAAAAATAATGAATTTTTGATGTTTATCGTTTATTACGAATTCGCTTATAGCGAACTATTTTCGTCGGTCCCATGAGGTTCGTTATAAGCTAAGTTTACTGTATTACAATTATTTACATGCATAATTACGTACGTAAATGTTAAATTATTACGTAACATTATTAGTATTACGTACATTTATTAAATTCAGATTGAATCGCCTGATCAACCATCAACAATACAGTAACAGTACCGTTGCCATGAAAGTAAATATATCCGAACAAAAGACTTACAATATACTATGTGAGTGGTATTAGTCGGCTTTGCATATGCCAACAAAAGAATAATATTCAGTTAATTATGAACATACGTCATATTTAATTTTATTTCCTTTTTTTTCTAAATTTCGAAGTAGATATCGTCGTTCCCATGTATCCTATGACACCCGCATGGTCCTAGTGGGTATCTCTGCAAATTTTTAAGCCGATCGGTCGACGGGTGTAGAATTGTATAAGGAACAGACAGACAGACAGACAGACAGAAATTGACTTTTATATAATAGATATATATATATATATATATATATATATATATATATATATATATATATATATATATATATATATATATATATATACCTGTTACAAACAGAGCCAGGTAAGTGCCCTTCAGGCATATCTCCCCAGGTTTGCCGTTCATCGCTTTGTTAATATGCGGTCTGACTTGAAAGGTGCCGCGTTCGAATCCGAAGGCACGCAGTCACCGGCGTATTGGGGTGTGGGTGGGTTTATGTAATATTAGTTTGTGTATCATATACCATCACAACAACAACAACAACAGCAGCCGCGGCGGCGGCAATAGTAGCAACTACAGTGGTGTAGGCAGTATGAGCTACTGCTGTGGTATGGTAGCAACAATACATCAAAGGATGATATTAATACGAACGTGGCATCAGCTTACCTGGGCGAGATCTAATTACTCTGACTGTGTGTACGTACATAAGTATGTACGTACAGTGGAATCCACTTATAGAGGACCCGCATATAGTGAACACTCGCTGAGAATTACAGAGACTCAAGCAAATACACAACATACGAAATACTTTTGTTATAGTGTGCACGGCGCTCACCAAATTCCTGCGCCCTTCAAGTTCACTATACGCGGATTCCACAGTACTGGGTAAGGTGATACCACGCATAGGTATCTTAATAAGTGAACAGGTAACACCAGGTAACACTGTAGTTCACCGTGAGTGGTACACAGCAGTCAATAACAAGTCAATCTCACGTTACACAATTTACAGTTACAATGTAAGAACACTATCTCGATCTGCAGTAATCACACACACGCATACCTCGACATTATCAGTACATAAGTTCATTTATAATCCACAGGTAACACCATAGCGATGATGTGCCAAATTATTGAGACCATGTTAAGCCCGTTTTACATTTGTGCAATGCAATGCAATACACGGCGCAAGGCGTGAACTGCGCATGTGCGCAATACAAATTGCTTAATGTAAAACGGTCATGCAATGCAATGAAGTTTGCATTGCCGAATAAAGCCTGTTTTACATTTGTGCAATGCAATGCAATACACGGCGCAAGGCGTGAACTGCGCATGTGCGCAATACAAATTGCATAATGTAAAACGGTCATGCAATGCAATGAAGCTTGCATTGCCGAATTAGAACATGCGCTATTTTCATTGCATTGCGCGTGCAAGCCTAGTTACTTTTTTAGTTATTTCGGTAGTACCAACTTACTGGAATTATAACCAGAAAATTTGACATTTGATTATAAGTTAATATATGTTATTTTAGAACATAATAATAATGCTCCATTTTGTATTATCACTGTGATCATAGTTTTTTTTTCTTGGTGTCAATATTTTGATGAAGTATACAGCGTTACAATTTGGTTAGAATAGAACTGTCAAAATAGACAGTTGGTATTAAACCAAAAATTGCAGCAAAAAGTATTGCACAAGTGTAAAACAATTGTGCAATGCAAGTCTCTGGCATTGCAGCCATACGTATTGCATTGCACCGTATTGAATTGCATTGCACAAATGTAAAACGGGCTTTTATACACAGTATGGTGAATGCTTGCAAACACCGTGCTCCGAAATGTGTGTTTGACATCTGTCAACCTTCAAATCATCCGTCAAATAATTGAAATTTAACCATGCTGGTCTTGAATTGACGGACAATGCTACAGAGGCTTCACAAATGCTCTTTGCGAATGAAATTAGGGACAAATCATATCAAGTATTTCATATTCGTCCATAGTCACGGACGGGAAGATGAATTTAAGATTTATTTGATGAACATTGATACAAACTAGAGACTAGAGGTAGATTTGCACAGCAAAGAACTAGCACAGACCAACGCAAATGTCAGCAGCAGATCTTGCTGCAGGCAATATTATGCTCATTCGCTTCTAGCCCGTGTACTGGAGGAAGTATATCTTCGTAGGTTTTATAAACTGTTCTGGCATATAAAGTTCTACCCTGCCCCCGTCTCCCACGCCCTTGCCAGCGTGTGCATTGTATCCAATTAACTGTACCAAGTGTTGCTCTACCTGCACGAGTTGTTTGTGTAAAACTCTCGGCTTGAAATTAAAACTAAACAACACACGCGGACGGGGCCCTACAATGTACACCTACTGCCCCTGCGCGAACGTGGTACGGTCCTGGATATTAATTCGTACCACCCTAGCACTCGATTGAAGGCGTGACTTTTGCGTTTTTGAAAGGATGTATTGAGATTACTTCAGATGCCTTAGTATTAAATTATACAACAAGTATTGATGGATATACAGTGTGTCCCAGCGACTACCATACATAGGAAAATTAACATTGGGAAATTATGTAAGGATCAAGTATTGCTGTGTCTGTATCTAAACATGTGATTGTCACAAATTAAACAGTAGGTAGTTGAATTGCGGTGATTTACCGAGATTATTTGTAATTTTGCTCACTCTTCGACAGCTGCCAAAATATCTACTTCGTTGTTAACATTCTGGGTTCCGTTTCTATTACTTTTGCGAATGCAATTGCGAACGCACCCAATTTCCTATTTTAAATAAAATTCCTTTAAATAATTATGTAATGTAAAATTATTTGACATAAGTAAATTTCTTTGTTTTAAGTCATTTGTTTTTGTCGCTCAGAAAGAATATGTATGCATATAGCTCAAGGCAATAGTTGATCCTTATATAATTTCCCAATGATAATTTTCCTATGTATGGTAGTCGCTGGGACACACTGTATATATATATATATATATATATATATATATATATATATATATATATATATATATATATATATATATATACATATATACATATATATATATATATATATATATATATATATATATAGATTATATATATATATAGATATATATACAGTGCGAATAACGTAAGACTATACATTGGCGACTTTATTTTAGCTTTAATCAATTTGCCCATGTCAGTAACAACTGAAATTACAATGACGTTTGTTTTGGTCAATGTCACTATTTTCAATATTGTGTTACTGATATCTCACGAGTTTGCGTAATAATTAGTGCAAAAAATGTACATCACAGAAGAAAAGTTTAAGATGTATTCCTGGTATTTAGAAGGGGCGTCTTTGCAAGAAATTTCTGATTATTTCAGTTGTGAATTCCCGGGCAGGGCCCATCACATGTCATCAAACGATGGCAAATTTAGTTATCACCCCCAAGTGATTTTGGAAATGTACTGATACCAATTACAATTTCAGTACTTGAAGTGTACTTTTAATTCAATAACATGTAATAGATTTAATAAAATATTGAAATAAATTCTGTAAATGATTTAAATAAATATAGTAGTCTGTGGACTGGTGTCTAATTTTACATTATTCAACCATAATAAATTGGAGTTTTTGTATGATATCACCATGGTAACATTAAGTAAATGCCCTATGTCTAATTTTAAATTATTCAACGAGTTGATACTAGCATGGGCAAATTGATTAACGCTAAAATAAAGTTGCCAATGTATAGCCTTACATTATTCGCACTGTATATAGATATACATATATATATATTTATAGAGAGAGAGAGAGAGAGAGAGAGAGAGAGAGAGAGAGCCTCTAATCCCCTAGGTAATACAAGCTTATATCATTGCTGCATGTTGAAACCATCACTGCCAACACAACGCTCTAAGTCTGTATTAGTTGTATTTTCAAAAATAAATAAACACAAATCCCCTTTAAATCTACTGTGAGCTTGTGATTTTAATTGAAAAATACAAAAAAACACATAGCCTTCTTGCGCTTCCCATTTCGCATTGCTACAAATATTCTTCGTTTTTTCCTACGCTTAGATCGAGAATTGCCAAGTCTATTTGACTATATTCTTAACGACAGTTGCGGTGACTGTAAGAGGGGTGTCTACCACATGCGCGGGGCGCGGGGGGTTGATACACGTGTTTAAGCGTTTGCCACAAGTGATACACAGGACACATATATGAGATGTCACACGACACACGACAGTGTGAACACGTCAAGAGTCCTAGTAACTTCGTGCCGGTTTCAGCATGAATTTGCAAAAGACATCGTTTCGCTTCGTAATGTGACAAGATACCGCCCCCTTTTACTGCCGCCCCCTTCACCGCTGACACTCCTCTCCATCCCCCTGGCTCTTCGTGTGTCTCTCTGGATGAGTGTATGTTGTTACGAATTGAAAGCTAGCACAGCTGGTTAAAAATTCATACATCGTACCACAGCCTGTCAAATAAGTACAGAACTACTGAACACAACCAATAGCCCAAGAGCACGCACAGCCCAGAGCAGTGGTGTACGTCACACAGGGGACACACTCGCACCCGCACTGTACAGTTATTTTATGTATCTTACAATATTATCGTTAAAACATAAACATTACTAAAGCAGATACGACCACATTATTGTGATTATAAGCTGAGGGGACAAGGGATAGTGTACCCCGCCCCATAAGAGTGGCAAATTTTCAAACAAAAAACACCCAAAAAAAAAATCTAGAAAATAAGATAAATATCCCACAGTACGGTACTGCACAGAGAGTCCGCTCAGGCAGTCGAATTACTGATGGATCGTCCACTTTTCATTTCCGGTACCGCTACCCGGAAATTGGGAACCGGTTTCGTTCCGGTGGTCTGTTGAGTGTACATACATATGTACTTACACACACACACACACATTATTTATTTATATATATATATATATATATATATATATATATATATATATATATATATATATATATATATATATATATGAGGTTTTCTTTCAATTCTTTAACCATAGATTACATCATACAAACTCACACACGCACTCGCGCATACAAGAGACGGAAGACCGAGGAACACTGTTGTACAGATTGACCGATAGATTCGCATACAAATAATATAATCCATACGCCTAGCTGGCCTAGTTGTACCGGCAAACACTACTGTAGTGTTGGTTGCTAGCCATGCAGGGGCAATTCTTCTAAATAAAGGTACAAATAATCTAATTGCAACATTAATAACACACACTACAGGATAACACATCTCTATTATGTTTGTCAAGAGAAAGTTGCTGCTATGAATATACCAAACGACCCATCGAATTCGGCAACTTAACCAAGTACAGTAGGGCCCCGCTTGTCGCGAGCACTACGCTCCAGTGAGTACCAGCCCGAAACGAAAAGGCATTTAAACGTGGTCACTTTTTAATACTGGGTCATTTTCTATAAATTTATCCGTAATTTCCGTAATTGTGTGTTCTCATGAAGCGCGTTCTAACGAAGCATCGTAAATTTAGCCCATGTTATGGGGGGTATTGTAAAAAACCGCGTTATACCAAATCAGCGTTGTGCGTAGAGGCGTTAAGCACGGGCCCTTACTGTAACAACAAAAAAAGTTGCACTTGTATGGCTTTATATTAGGTGAATACGGGAAATTAGATCCAGTATGTTTGAGATAAAACATATTTCTATCTATTATACATATTTATTTATATATATATATATATATATATATATATATATATATATATATATATATATATATATATGTATGTATGTATGTATATACTTATGTGTGTATGTATGGTGGGCTGTGTTGTTGAGTGGCAACATTCACCGATATTAATGTTCGGTTATTAACAAATTCATTATTTTAACGCCGGCAGCACTTTGGTTAATGGCCCGGCCCCAGCACCACCACCACCACCTCCAGCAGCAGCAGCAGCAGTGTGTGTGTGTGTGTGTGTGTGTGCGCGGTCCCCTGGGGTGGGGGCGGGTGACAGCGGCGCCGACGGGGCGACACACCACCATCGATCTACCCGTCACACGACTCTACCCGCCGGCTCTGTCCCCTGGTGTTGCTCAGTGCAACATGAGAACACAGTCCAACCGAACAGAAACTTTGGACAGAGACCAGTTATACTCGCAGCACAACAGCAATAGAACATGTATGTATGTACTTAAGTATGTATGTATGTACTTAAGTATGTACATACCAAGTACAGCAGCAAATCTAGGCCATGGCAAACTAACAAAATATAGAGAAAAATTGTGCTTACGCTCTGACCAATACATTTTAGACGTATTTGCTGGTGTGCCCTGGCAATCTAAAAGCCAGTTCTTACACCGCACGTCACTGTATCTCACCCCGTCCCCCAAATACAGCACGACTACTTCTCCAAACACTTCTAATATTTCACCGTTAAACTTCTATCAACATACAAGTCTGACTGTATATGTGTGTTTTTTTCCAATTACATACTGTAAGACATAACAAAACTTACCATAAGTGTGGGTGACAAAGGCAAAGAGTAGCAGTAGACAGACGATGCGGGGCGGTGACCAGCCTGATCTCCGTGGGGCGGAGTCTCTAAGCGCAGACATCAGTAGTGATGGAGTTCTGTAAACGCAAAAACACAATTATGTATCTTAATCAACTTGTATAAAATGTTTATGAAGCAAAGAGCTTTCTGCGCAATATCTCTGTGCTCCCCACTTGACGGGGGGGGGGGAGAGCATGTAACACTCGCACGGGGATGGTTTAGGTACGTGGGGGATTGCGTTCGTAGGTTAGCATGTTGTATAACCTAGAGGACTTGTGCAAAAAGTGTCATTAGCTTGACAAAGCGATACGTAGACTAAACTGCTGACTTCATGTATTTTATTATATTGAATAAAGACCGGAATCATTGCGGTATCATTGTATAAACATTCGCGATAAGACCTGTATATGTCATCGTGACATATACGTAACATTTCCTTACCGTTTACAAATTAATAATATTGCAACGTCTATAAATACAAGACCGAGTGTTATGAGTCAAGATTTTCGATAAACTATTTTATATCCTTCCACGAATACAAAAACCAATGTGTAACCAATGTTGCGTTGAATGTTCTGAGTAATTTTGACGATTATTTCAGTCTTAAGCGGAACATGGTCCAGTATAATCAATGACAATGCCGACAAAAAACAATTCAACACATGAATTGTGTGCTGGGAGACAATGAAAACAATTAAAAATTGCGTAAATGAGGCCACCCGTTGTGAATGTGGATCCCGCAATATAATTACAACAAGAATTAGCAAGATGCTTGTCACAATTAGCGCAAACACTCACTGCTACATCTAAACAAAAATATGACCAATACGAGTATTGTAAAAATAATTTTAAAAATTCCCATTGTTTCCAAACTTTTTTTACATGAAAGTTCTGTACACTTCACCAAGGGGCCAGGGGAGGCTGTGCCTTCTGTGGGTCCACATCATGCGGCAAGCGGGTTGCCGGAAACATAAATAATATACTCGATCCATTTCCGCTAAGCGGTATGTAATAAATTTCGAGTTTTTTAATCTGTAGATTTATTGATGCCAATTACTAATGATTAAATGAGACGAATTACAGAGGGGGGTGGGGGGCGGATAGCGAAGGGAGAGGGGTTGAAAAAGTGTTTAAATTACCCCCACCCCCCCGTAAACAGCAGGGGAGGAGCGTGAGAAAGGCACAGCGTTTATACACTATTTAAAATAAATGTATCAAATATAAATACACAGGAATCCACTTATAGTGCACCCGCGTACATGGTGGAAACTCGCTTATAATGAACGGATCTCCAAGTGCCAACTAAATACTTCCGTTATAGTGAACACCAGCCTCTGAGTGAACCAAAATCCTGCTAGCTGCAAGTTCATTATAAGCGGATTCAATATCACAGCTGAAAGGCGGTAATTTATCACACAATTATCTAGTCACCCTTGGCGAGGAATAGAAGCAATAGTTGAAAAGAACAATTGACAGTTGCTGTTTGATTTTGGACCAATGAAATGTGGATTCTTAAAGTGAATCCCGTATCGCGGTTCTTCTGTTTACTTTGAATCAACAAAAACCCTGATATTTGTTTTGTCTCATATCGAGATTTATTTATTTATTTTGAATAAATATTTTTTTGGCTGAGTAGAAAATTAATTGAATTTATCAATTACTGCGCACTGTTGTGAAATAAATACTAGATAAATATTATGTTGATCTGCAGTATGCATTATATATTGATTTTGTTAATTCAACAAATATTTGTTGAATAAAATATTGCATTATTTTGAAAAAATGCGAACATTTTTAATATAAAATTAAATGTTGTGAATAAAATTGCATTGTACTATCAAACAAACACACATTTTAATATATTTTTCATTTTTGCAACTTGAATTCAACATATAAAATATTAAAGATCTAACTATTATTATAGTTTCACTATTTTTGTGTAATATTTAGTACATTGAAACCAGATTTGACGCAAAATAATTCAGAATATAAGTGTTTATGTTCAATTTCAGTTACAAAAAAAAATGAGCACGTGTTGCCCCTTAAATAACACCGCGCCCATGGACTTCATTTGACAGTCCCCCACCCACCTAAACACACACACACACACAAATGTGTTTTAACAATCGACGTACGATTTAAAACAATCGCATATTTTAGCCAAAGTTAGCGTCAGAACAAAACAACCCGATTTCAATTGTTTTTTTTTTTATATAAATTTCCACATTCGAGAAAAATCAATATACATATATACAGTGTACCGGTGGGGTGAGACGAATCACATGGACAGCGCATATAGGGCGGGCACACGGGGGCAGATGGCAAATAGGTGTTTGAAAAAACTGACACTACTCACTGTGAATTATTGTCATTTTCGCTTACCTTTCATTTATTTTCAATATCCTAAGCTGTATATGTGAGCGTTGTATGTGTGTGTGTGTACGCGTGGATGTTACCACAAGGGCAGACTACGTAGCCTGAAGTTTTTCGCCTTGCGAGCAATCACTCGACGAACCCGAATTGTGGAGCCCATGAATGCAGCACTGTTCACAAGCAAACACAGACAGTTTAACACAAGGTGCTAGCAGAGCATTCTGACATAAGCACACTCACACACACACGCACACAAACATTCACTGGAAACGTATGCATTGAACCAGGGAAACTTGAAAACACATTCGTAGAACTTTCAATAGAATAATATCTCTTTGGATTCGTAGACACGGCGGCGTTAGATATCACTAAAATCACGCTTAAAACCCGGCCCTAAGAGAATACAAGATGGCCGCGCCGCGCGAAACTGTACACAATACACATACACACACGCACATATATCCTTACGAAGGGTGCTAATGCTTCCCGTGAACGATACAACACAAGCAACGATCGAACTCAAACTGACATTTGACGAACAATGACAACAGCGCACCACGCCTTCAGTGGAGAAACGGGGAACTAGCACACGCCGCGGATCTAGGGGAAACTCGTTACAATTATTTGTTGCACATGGGGGAATTTCGATTAAGACGATTGGTGACAATGTGTGTTTAGTGCCGCACCTATGGGCAAATGTCAAAATGGATATAAAAACATCGGTTCTTTGTATTGGATTATCGATAAATTGTGAAACAATAAACGTAATCGGAGATGACCTATATGTATACGGGATACGAGGACTCGCTTTGACTCTTAGCAAACAGAAAGAATATGTAACAATATGAACAATGAATTAATCCAATAAATTGTTAAAAACATCCACTGACTTACTTGTATTTAATCACTTCAAGGCCCACTGAACGCATACATACTTCTTTAAACCCACGCACATCCACATATATACTAATCTTGCATACTTGTCAAAAATATTGCTGATCATATAAATTCACGTACTATTCATGCTTGCGTCGCAGAATCCAGCGATCACTTTTACGTTTTAACAATTGCACTAGACATATATTAAGAACAGTGTTAACCAGTATAACAATTATTTATTAACAACAACGGGAGCGTAACCTGCACTGAGTAAAAATGCAGGTGGCCGCACCAGAAAAAACTTGTCAAAAACTCTTCCGTATCTACACTAAAATCACTGTATCCCCGGCTAAATGTTGTAAAAAACCTAACTAGCCGTTTGGAATTGATTGAGGAACATAAAAAATTAACAAATTTTATACACGTTTATTTGACGGCACCTCTGACAGTTCTACAAGGTTGTTTCAACTCGGCCGCACTGCCAATCTAAACAGCCGTGACGAAATATCCCTAACCATGCGCCCATACCAACTTGGTACAAAACTAACTAAACTCGAAAATGATTTCGAAATTAAACATTTTAGAGAGGATTATTAACAGTGTACTGAGTGATCAATGTACATATGTATGTTTTAAAGCTCGTTTATTTTTAAAAATGGCACTGGAGGCAGTTTTTTAACATTCAGCAGGGTGCACAACGTATAATATTTGCGACAGATATTTATTAATATTATTGCTAGAGTCAACAGAAAGAAAACAACAGACAAATATGCATACGTACGATTACAAAAGGTGGGTGGGGGCAGGGCAGGGCGTTATAGCACAAATATGTATATATTTATTTTAAAATCATTTCAATAAACACACTAAATATATATATCAATTTAAAAACAATGAAACAACTAATCGATAAAAACGTAATACAGCATTGTACATACAAACGATTTATACAGTAAAAACAATTGAATATAAAATCGTATTCAAATGACAGTTGGACGCGTCACATTAACCAATCATAGTTCGCGCCGTCACAAGTGTCGCTTGTGTGTTGTTTTTGTTGAAAACAGCAACAGCCTACTGTACAGACAGGTTTACACGTGTGTGTGTGTGTGTTGCTATGGTAACACAGCCTGAATACGGCCACCAAGTAAACAACTAATGATAGTATGTAATAATATACGTAATATCTTTGGTCAAGCAAGTATATTCATATATTTCCTACTTCTTCTGTCTTCGTGAATCGGAAGTCCATTTTGCTCACACTTAAAAATTCATATAACTTAACTGCTTAAATATATACATACATATATTATTATATCGGTGTATATATGCATATATGGATTCATGTAATAATAGTATTATTATAAATATATTATGTATATGTAGCTTATATCTAATAAATAATGCAATATATATATATGTAGTATAACAAAGCATATATGTACAGATTTTACATAAAAACGTATTATATTTATATATAATTATATTTATATATTAGATTCCCTTTATTATGTGTATGGATCGCAATGAATTTTTACTGTATCTTAAAAACAGAAGATTTGTGTACGATGCTTCCATTGTAAACGCGCGCGAATTACAGAAACAAAACTCGAATATACAAAACATTTGTTGTTGTTGTTGTTGCTGTTGCTGCGTTTACACTACGAAACAAATGCCAGAGTGTGCTTGCTAGTACGGTGAGTTGTTTGAAACAAAACAGCAACAGTAGTTACCATGGTTACGGGTGAGACAAGATGGCGGTGGGTACATAGTAGAAAGAACAAAAAACAATAGACAATCTGTGTGTGTCTCCGTGTGATAATACTTACCGTGACTTGCTGTGTTACGTTATAAATACACGCAGTACTGTACTGTAAATGGAATTGACGTTCACTTCACACTAAAGCGAACGAACGTGCGCGCGTGTGTGTGTGTGTTAGTATTCACAGCCTTCCTAACTTCAGCCCCGACTAATTCTTCGACTTCTGGCCAACTTCACGCGAGGATAATATTGCACAGTATTAAAGTATTTAAAAAGTAATGTTCTTGGTTTGCTGTTTAGCGCTGTGTAGAATAAAATGACTGCCATGCATGCACACACACACACACACACACATATATATATATATATATATATATATATATATATATATATATATATATATATACCAGTAACTATGACAATGTATTCCATTCCAGTGTTGCCACAACTTTTACACGTATCACCGTATGCGAGTTCACACACTTTGCACTGAGTAATGGTCACAGACTAGAGTCACGACAGCGTACAGAGTTGTTTGCGCAGTTCCGATTCACCCTCGTCCAGTTCGGCTTCCAGCGGCGCCTGACCTGGTGGCACGTCGGGCAAGTACGGTCCGTAGTCGAGACCGGCGCGTTCATAGAACAACATGTACGCACTGCTGGTGTCCATCTTGGGGATGCTGCGCGTGTCGCCGGCATCGGCGGTCACCTCACGGCACGAGCTGTCATTGTAACAGTACCAGTTACCGTTGGGGTTGCACGCGTACGACACGTAATGGCCTCCATTCAACATGCCCGAGTGACTCTACATCAGCACAGACAAGCGTAACGATATAATTACGATTTCTAATAGAATAACACCGTAACGATATATTAATAACGTTGAGAACCACCATTTATCACTTACCACAACCGCATACAGCTGGTACTTCAGCTGAAACGCATCTTCACCCTCCAGCAGATGATGCATATGGAAGTCTTCGAGGTTCTCGTCCAACACAGGTGTGCGCAGCAAGCTGGTGGACTCCAGTCGGTCCCGTCGCTTGCTCGGTTTCACCACAACGTCCTCCTCATCCTCGCCCGCCCCGCTCACATCTCCGTTGACGTGGGGTAACAGTTGTTGAAGGCGCAGCTGTCGATGGCGGAGGATCGTCTCCTGTGGGACGCTCGCCAGATAGGCGGTGGGGTCGAAGTCGTTGAACGGAAAGTTCACCACCTTATGTGTCTTTACCCATTTACTATTGACGTAGTCGAAACGTTTGAGATGAATGATCTGAAAATACGATTTTTGTTGTTGATTTTGACGAGGTTGTACGTTAAAATCAAAGCAAAGTAGAGTATTTCTGTAAACTGTACTGTACTAGTCACAGTTTGATTGACTTGTGGTATAAATTTCAGCCAAATATGTTCTTAAACAGCAGAGTTCTAATGGCAAGAACGAAACTTGATCTGGAAACACTACGCCTAATAGATATACTATACTGCACTGCATCAGTGTATGTTTGCTAATATAAAAATCTGGTGTGGTCACCACACTACTTTCTTATACTCAATTTAAATTGGCACATATTTGACATTTCAAGTGCGTATTTCTGTAAATATTTTGTCTTTGTTTTGTTTTCATAGCATATATGGTATTTTAAATACATGCCAGTGTATAAATACATTTTACTCAAAATGCATTTAACTATAACTTATACTATGTATAAGAAAGTAAAAATATAAATTGCTATTCGAAGCTCAATACTAACGACGCTACTAAGGAGTTACTACATGTTCCCACTAAATTTGGAACTGTTGCTATAATAACACTATACAAATGTATAGTTTTCTCCAATAATTGTGTCAAATTTAGGAGAAAAATTTAGTGGCGCAGTTGGTATCTCTGAATCGCAATCAATGAGTGTACGAATGAAGCTGGTATGTGTGAATGTTCGCGCAACACTTACCAATACAGGTGGCAATCGCCAGATCTGTAGTTTCTTCGTGGCGGGCTGCTTATCCTGGCACGTGGAGCAATGGTACCGCGTCTCCAGGCTCTCCTCGGAGGTGAACGCTCGCAGACAGTGGTCCAAGTCGACAGGTTCCGTGTGTTGTCGTCTGCAGACGGCGATTGACTCGTGTTCAATCCATGTCTACACAAACATTTATGGACACACGAGTTACAATAGCATTACTTCTCTCGTCATCTGTTGCTTACCCGTTCCCTCGTACTCTGGTAGCGTAGATGCAGTGCTGTGGGGTCCCAGTCGATGGCGATACAGAGACGGGGCGTCCTAGTGCAGTTAATATTACCGCTGGTAGTGGCCGTGCATACCTCGTGCACTAGGTCTGGGCCGCACGGTAGCGAACAGCCCCGGCAGAACTTGGTCCACGGGCAGAGGGCACAGGTTTGTCCTCCGGGGGAGACGGCACGTAAGGTGAATGGGAACTCGTATCCGAGGGAGTCATCACTACATGCAAAACACCGTTAATACAACGTCATTTTTCTCTCATTTCATCCGTAATTTCCGTAATTGTGTCGTTATAACGGAATCATCGAGTACATTTAGCGCTTTTTACCGCGTTTTACCGAATTAGCCTTGATCGCGAATGCGATCTTATGGTTTCTGTAGATAGTAAAGCCATCAGCAATGCATTCTTGTAACTCACCAATCGGTTGCATGGTTCGTCTGATCACTCTGCGGCACCGGACTCAACAGCCGCGTCACCTGTACCCAGACGGCTTCGTACAGATCCTGACACGTGGTGGTACTGTGACAGCCCAGTATCAGCGGCACGCCGAACAGTGCGGGCTTGGTGCGATGCTGGGCGACAAAGTACGCGTCCTGGCGCACACTCTTACGATGCACCGCCGTCAGATAGCCGGGGCCGCTGCTGGCGTCCGCGGAGTGCGGGGACGAGCCACGACGCGTCAGCCCATTCTGCAGCGGTCGTATGGGCAACGGTTGATCAATCGATCGTCTCGGGCCGGCGGTGTTCTGTAAAACGAGGAATACGCGCTCGACTTATCGACTTACACAACTTGTATCACTAGAGTTGCGGCAGAAAGCTAGATATTACTAAAGTTTTGTACAAGATGTGTGTATGAGAATACTCTACGCCAGAATTAGGTCGCCCTGTTTTGCCGAGAAGACAAGATTCAATTCGCAGATTAAGTGAATCTAGATATGTGTCAATAGAATTAAACCAGAATTCGTTCATCAGTTTCGATTCATTGAAACTCTATAATTGAGTTCATTCTATCACTGGTTAAAATGCTAGTTAATCATTAATTTCCCAACAGTTGGCAACATTCGACATGTTAGAGAAATATTTAGACTACATATACAGGGTTAGTGAAAATTACCGGAACACCTAAATAATTCTCCTACCGTAAAGAATTAAAAAAAAAATGTTTCGTACAAAAGTTTTTTGGTTGTAAACAAGCTACCGTTTAAGTATTTTTTTTTTAATATACAGAGTTTTCATTTTATTGCGGAAATTAGGTAAACTTTCATTTTTCAAATGGAACCGCCTATATTTTTTTTACTTTTTTCAATTCTAAGATTAATTCTTAGTATTTTTTGTAGGACTCATTTTTTTTCTATAAAATGCATCATTTTTTAGTTATAAGCAATTAATCTGTCGTTTAAATGTCAATTGATTCACTATTTGTCAATTGTTTCATGAAGTTGTGGAGCATTATCAAGCAGGCACATGTACTTTAATTTACATTTACTTTAATTTTATTTATTTAGCTTGTTATTTTTTATATACATGTATAAGTGCATGAGTGTGTGTGTGTGTGCATGGTTGTGTGCGTACCTTAAAGCAAAGAATGTTCGGCATGCACAGAGCTGAGGCATGGCTTACCTCAGGGCTCCGGGCCGCCTGTCGTGGGCTGCCAGGGGGCGTTTGCACAGCGATGGGCGTTCCCACCAGACTGGGCGGAGTCTCTACACAGAATAATCACAACACACAAGATTCAGTTACTCTTCAGTAGACAATATTTATAACAGATCGACACAATCAACTTGATTTAACATAGTGTTTATAAAACATTCATTCAACGCACCGTATCCGGATTCAGTTGTTGCATTGCCGAGCTCGTAGGCGAGTAGTTCCAGCGCTGTGGACGCATTCACCCGCCGCGTATCCGCCAACACTTGTCGGATCTGTGCGTCAGCTACTTCAGCGAGCAGGAGTCGTTGTGGCGGGACACCGCACAGCCGATGCAAGCGGTCCTTTAGTTCCGAATAGCGAGCCTCCGAGTTCAGTCGGATGCCGTACCTAATGGGCACGGTACCGTCTAGTTTGACCACTGCAAAACAGACGCCACAGAAAATGCACATTACACCACCAGTCTGTATCTAGAAATATGCCGGCAAAACTTACCCAAAACTTCACACAACGTGTAACTGTCCATCGGCAACGGCAAACTCAGCACATTGAACGCATCGAACCGTACACTCTCGTGTCCGCACGTTTGACACGTCACTTTCGACTTTAACTGTCCATAGAACAGATCGGTAATGACACTGTGATCGCGCGCGAGATGCTGTTTCCATGCCTCCGCCGCCACGACAGCGTCCGGTCTGCCGGCCGAGTCGCTAAGTTCCGTGTAGCGTTTGCCCGTCACCCGGTTGAGATCTTCGTGCAGTGCGTCGAGCAACCAGGCGAGTAACTCTTGGGAATCGTGTTGGCCACCGCCGCCGAGGTGTGGGGCATGTCGTGCCACGCACCAGCGCAGTTTGAGCGGGGCCACACTACGCGCTGTGCCGGTCCATAGTTCGCGGCAGAGTTCTGCGTATCTGTCCAGAAGAGAATAAGTGTTAAAGTTTGTTGTAAATTGTCACAGTGTAAACCAGCATGTTTAGATTGTGACGCTTACCTTCTTGCTACCTGTCCTCTCGTTCCCAGCGGATTACTCTGGTTCAGCTCGCACAGCCGCGCGTCTCTTCTGAAGTACATCGTCAGTGGCTGAGTATTGCTGACCGCCTGCAACGCAGCATTCATGAAGCACGTGTTGCCGAGGTTATGCAGGCCGGTTGCGCCCACAGGCAGTGCAACCGCCGGTGCACGTTCCTGCTGTCTGGCGCCCGCTACAAGCGCTCCCAACTCTTCCGGCCACGTGAGATCGGCATTGCGCACCTCCAGCAGAATTTGATCACCGTCCTTGGCACCTACGTCTTGCAGTGTAGCGCGATCATCATCGAGGAGGTTCAGCGGTGCCGATGAAGTGCCGCCGGGTGAACCAGAGCCCGGTTGTTGGGAGTCGCGGACTAGCCACAGTCGTAGGTCATCGGGCCGCAGTACTAGCCGCTGGGAGAGGAACTCTAGCACTTGTCCTACACTGGCCAGTCGGCTGAACGCGGCCGTATGCGCCAGGTACCGGCGTGGGGACATGGGTGGTGGTGCTGTGAGCCCCGCACTACTCAGCGCAGCCGCTCCATAGCCACCGACGACGCTGCCCCAAGTGTTCGGCGCCGAGGACTGTTGCTGGCCGGCACCCGACGCAGAACTCGTGTTGTTCTGCGCCTGATGACGAAGGATCTTCAAATTGAGCGGGTACAGTTCGAGATCTACATCGTCAGCACCGGGCGGTTTGATAACTTGCCGTGGAAGTGGCAATGGTCCACCGTACCAGTGTGCTAGCGCCTTCCACAGCGAGTCGGGGATCAGCTCAAAGTCACGGTGTTGCACCAGGGGCCGGTCACGTCGCAGACGACCTCCTTCACCGGTTAATGTAGCGACCTAGGGGTAGAATATACGTGACATCTAGTCCAGGAGATCATGAAATATAGTGTTGCTTACTTTACACTGCGGTTCCGCTACCAGAATAGAATTGTCCACAGGACCTGGTGGAGCTGGTGTGTGTTTGCCCTTCGACGTAGCTCCACTGCCCGAGCTACTGCTGACGCCGCTGCTGCTCGCAATACTACAGCTATCACCATTGGCGCCTCTGAGCAGGTCGCCCATACTTTCCGTACTGTTTGATGTGAAACTTTCATCACACGCGATACCTTCCTCGACGCTACGGTCCGCGGTGGCACTAGCCGCCGGCGATGGTGCGCGTTGACCGCACCCAGGACACTGGCCTTGCAGCAAAGGCTGGTGCGCGGTGTACGAGAGCCAGTTGCGCCACCAATCGCTAGACACCAGGTACCAGAATTGGCCGACGCGGTAGCCACGCTTCTCCTCGCGTTCCAACCAGCCGGTGACGATGTCTCGTTCGTGGTGTCGACACCGTGGTCGAAGGCCAAGTGATACATGACATACCTACAGCAGATACATTGTTAAGACACACTCCTGGAAGACTTGGAACACTATTTTACGGCAATTTATTTATATTGTAGCATTAAGAGGTTTTGCAAAATTCACCTGAAACAATAGCTCCAACATTGGATGCACAAGACTAGATGTCGGTACACCCCACATCACAAACTCCTCCTGGCCAAGCGAGCACACAGCACCTTCTTCGGAGAGGTGGCCTTTCAGTGTACCCAGTGCAATGTCCAAGTCATTGGCGATGTTCGGCATTAGTGATTGATGATCTTGCGACACGAATGTGAGCACGCGGAGCATGTGATTGAGTTCGATGTCGTTAAGCCGGCTGTCGCGGTCCATGTCGAACATTTTGAAACAGACTACAAAGACATTAACTAAACATATACAACGATGGACATGTGAGATTGATCTGTTTGTTAAGAAATGACATTCAGATTTCTCTGCTAACAACAAACAGTCGCTTACATTTGACGCGTTCAGCGATGGGACCTCGACAGGCTGCACTAACTCCACAGCACAACTCCTTGAAGTCAATATGGCCGTCCCGATTCACGTCGAGCGCATTAAACAGTCCTCCGCAGGCTGACGCCGGCACCGGAGGCGATACAAGTGCACTAACACACGGCAAATCCAATTGTCCACTTGTCGAGCCCGCTTGCAACATCCAAAAACACTTTTCCAAGTCACAAATGTCCGTCTCCTCCAGATGGGTGACGCCCGCGAGCGTCTGGTAGAACGTGGGAGTGTCCAATTCGGCGGTGGTAAGCGATACGCACGGTTCCGTGAGTAGCCAACGTGACAGCACGGTAGCGCACATGTTATGCGAGATCCAGCCCTTGAACTCATCGTAACTAGCCCGATCTTGGCCCGAACCAAACAGTGACGGCGGCAGAGACGTGGACGAGGCGGCACCTTCCAGTTGGAGGGCTCGCTGGAAGTCACTGCGTGAGATATGCGTGCCCGAGTCATTACAGTACAGTGTCCACAAGAATCGGATCTTCTCGTCGTGTGTACCCTTCGTTAGAAGGATCAGACCGCACACTAGATCACGTAGCGCTATGCCCCGGCTTGTGCCGCCGCACGCGGAGTACAGCCAGCCGGCCACCGGTAACGGAACGCCTTCGCCGAGAACGTGTTGGGTGAACGCAGACTGGGACATCAACTGAGCCCCGCCAGACAATCGCTTGAAAGCTTCGCATATTCGCTTCAACTCAATGTCTGACACTGTAACACATAACATTACGTAAACACACACACACACTTACACACGCCGCGCATGCATGTACACACACACATACACAATTATACGTTGTGTAGACAACACACAAGTAATTAAGCGAGACCCTGAAATAATTGAATTAACTTTGTCCCGTAATCATTTCCTATTATTATGACAGCTGTCAATCATTGAATATTATAGATGTTATCAGAGAAATACGTCAACCGGAGCGATAAGACGCGATGTACACTTGCGATTTCGAACAATCAGACGTACAAAAACAATGCAAGACAACTACCGTACATACACAGATCATGTGATTTGTGGTGGCAGGTTAGTTGGAATTCCCGTAGGTAAACAACGACGTGTCCACGGGGCTTACCTCTTTTGACAGCATCCTCATAGCTGAGGCAGGCCCTCTTCGAGTCCTTGGCACCCATGCTGTCACATTCATGCACGAATCGTGAGATTACCGAATGAAAACATGATTTATACAAAACTAATTATCGGCCATTTTTGCTAACACTGACGTGAATAGTGTTCAAATGTATGATTCGCGAGTTTGTCGCTGACAGCTACCAGCAGCAGTAATCAAATGCATCGTAACGTGATACCAACATGAAATAAATGAACCAGATTAATATATTATCGAATGTAGTAACTAAATAATAATTATATCATTATTACCAATTATGTTAATATACTATAGCACAATTATTAAACACATTCTTCATATTTTCTATCGTATCACATGATAATTTGATATAGAAATGATTTTATTATTTCATCCCTCAGGTTGGTATTGCATTTCTAACCAACCTAACCATAATCAAACGTGCGCCAAACGTTTTAATATATTGTTTACACGCTTATATTTCGTGAATTTCTGCAGCAAATCGGCCGCAAAATGTCTATTGGTGTTCCGATTAAAGTATTACACGAGGCCGAGGGCCATATCGTCACATGTGAAACGATAACCGGTGAAGTTTATCGCGGTAAACTGATCGAAGCCGAGGATAATATGAATTGTCAGATGACACAAATCACCGTCACGTACCGTGATGGTCGTGTGTCTCAGTTGGAGAATGTGTACATTCGTGGTTCCAAGATATTATTTCTAATCCTGCCGGACATGTTGAAGAACGCGCCGATGTTTAAAAAGCAGACAAAAGCCGGGACGGCGGGTCGAGGGAAGTCTGCTATATTACGAGCACAAGGTGAGTTTAAACCATTCACTTATCATGTAATACAGTGTAAAACACCTTTATCTATCCATAAACTACAAGTTTAAACCTTCAACGATACGTAATTGTGTAAAAGTATCAGTTCAAAGTGAAGTTATAACCGTTTATGTTCTGTTTTAGCTGCCAGAGGTCGCGGTCGAGGTGGGCCTACGGGCAGGGGCCGTGCTACAGGATCCTGGCAAGCGGGTGCAGGGGGCGCTGCGGGTGGTAGAGGCCGTGCGCAGTGACCCCAAGACTATCCAACTCACACCCATTAACTTACCATTTATTGTGTACATTTACATGACTTATATTCATATGTATTGTAATAAAAAACAAAAGCAAATTCGTAAACATAGTTTTATTTGTTGACCTTGGATCACAACTTATGACGGGGTGGGGGAGGGGGGCATGTACACTGGTTGCTAGGAGCAACGAGTGAAATTTGAAACAAAAGTAGTTATTTTGGCAAATTTAAACTCGTTGCGTTGTCCAGTATTTTTATAATATGTAGTAAGTAAAAAATATTGCAATACACAGTACTGGGCTAAGGAGGAGGACGTTTACTGGCCAGGACCGGACAGCGATTTGTCCATGAACTTCTTTTTAGCGAAACACAACCACCATTTGCTGGGTTTACCGTCTTCGGTTGCGAACACACGCTCACAAACTCGGTTGCCGCATTCCTGACGCAATTGCGTTAGATACGCACGTAGCATTTCTATAAATTCAAGAATTCATTAAAAAAACATTATATATTTCCATTAAAATCTATCGCTCATACACCGATGTTCTGTTGTTATTCTTTTAACCAATAAAAACACACGCTCTATTCCGACGGATTCATTTGTTTCATTCGTTTGACATTTGTCATGGCTGTGTTCAAACACGGTACACTTTTAGTACACTAAATTGCCACTAACCTGCTTCAGTACTGTTTGCCGGTTTGGCATACACGGAATTTAGAGGAAAACCCGGATCACCGGGAATGTCAAACCGTGATATAGCCAGCGAGTACATCTCGTTCATCGCCTGCTGTTTGGTCGGACACCGTTGCAGTCGTTTCAGACATTCCGTCACGTATAACGTTATGTAGATCAGTAAACGATCCGCTTCCGATTTGATTTCATAAGTGCGAAAAAACACATTCGCCTTGAAATAATACAGCGCCTCATCGATGATATCTGTGTCGCCGCCTACTTGCTGGGGCGCGGGCCCGCGAAACTGTGTCTTGAACGGCAGAATCGCTGTGTTCCCCACGAGTTGTTGGGGCTCCAGGAAACTTGAGTGATAAGCCTAACCAGACAACGCCCAGTACAAGTATGACTCAAATGATACACTTTAATGAAATATTATGTCTAAGTATCGCACTATCGACGTAGTATACTTACTGGCATTGTTAAAAAATGCAGCTTGACAAGTTAATCAACAAATTCCTTTATATATACAGAATAATTCCGTATAGCTAACCTGTAAATTCAAAATACTTTGACAGTAGGCGAGCGCCAATAACTACCAACTGTAGAATAAAATACTCCCCCCCATCTCAAATATTACCAACAAGGTGATATAAAAGTCACTAGAAGTGTCAAAAAAGCAGTTTTTATTAATTTTTTTTATTTATAACAATAGAAAAGCGTATAAAGTTTATGTTTTTGATGATTCTGCTACTTTTTTCGCACGGGCATTTTTTTGTTTCGCCACGAATAATTGAAACGTCCCGTCGTCATCTTCGTCTTCATCCATAGCTAGTATAACCGAAGAATTGTGTTATTTTTAATGTATTTTAACTTTTGCTTGTGTTGTAGTTACCATTTGTAGGCGGTAACTCGGTGCCCTCGTCATCGTCACTGCTTTCATTCGCGGGATGTCGCAAATATATATCTGACAGTTCTCGGCCGCGCGGTACTTCTGTTATGAGACTCGAGCCAGCTGCACTGGCCTCCTGGGGTTTCTCCTCTGCCTTTTTCTTGTCTCGCTCAGTGCGTAGACGTTCCCACTCTACCCTATAGTCTCTAACATACAATTCACACATTACAATGGTAAGTTTTTCTCGACAGAATGTCATATCAAGATACTTACGTCTCATATTCCTTCGCCGCGTCAGCTATTAGTTCATGTAACTGCTCGAACCCGTCGCCGGTGGCAGCACTTACCCCACACACACGTAACCCCGTGTAGAACTCGTCAAGCGCCAACGACATCGACCTGGTAAGGTTCGAGATGTAGCTGTCATCGTCGGCGAGGGCTTGCTGGAACGCCTCGAAATCAGTGATCCACTCCAGCGCGTAGCTGTGGTTCACCACGTCCGTCTTGTTCATGACGACGATGAACGGTAACCGTGTCCGGTACAAGATGGAGCACGCGTACAACATGTTAGACATGAAGGTAACCGGTGACACGGACCGCACAGTATCCATCACGTACACAATCACAGTTGGGAAGCTACTAGCAAGTGATTCAGTGATAATTGTCCCCGATACGGACCACGTAAACACTTCAATCTGACCTGGACAATGTGCAATCAATAATAACAGACATTTGCCGATACAAATCGATCACGTACCAGGTGTATCAATGACACAATACTTGTGCGCCGTGCTGGACTTTTCAATCAATGAGATGACATCGGAAAATTTCGTTGAAAACAAGTTTAACGCCGTGACAATACCCCCATTCGGCCCTAATTTATACTGTTTCATAACTTCTTTATAATTCACTGTATCTCTGACATCTGAAACAATGTTACATTTGTTGTCATGGAAACATACGTGCACCACTGTTATTAACAAATGCCAGGGTAAGTGTTACTTACCGATATTTACACTGTAAGGCACATCTTTGCAAGCCGGATCCAAATTGATCACGTACGGTTTGTATGTCAAGTATTCGCGTGCGGACAACCGTTGGACGAAACTAGTTTTACCAGAGCCTGCCATACCCAGCACGATGAGACACACAGGCCTGTTTTTAGTGGGGCTCTTGGCGGAGCTTGCCTCGGAGGTACTGCTTTTTGCCTGTTCGGTGTCCATGTTTACAGGTTAGAAGACACAACAGTTCATGCCAAACATTGAATATACACAAAAATACGCTTTTAAGAACTCGTAAAGACAAATTTATTAATTGATTCTGCAGTTAATTAAATTTGCTATTATGTATTTTCAGTTTCAATCCCGTATAACTACGTCGTAACATAAACATGCGCCTTTTTCAATGACGTTTGACTTGAGCACCTCGAAGCGGTCAAACAATGAACCAACAATTGTCAATTTTAAACTTAACCGCGGTTTCTCAAATTGTGGGTTAATGTCAAAATATTCGAATTTTAGAATGAATGTTTTACTTATATATTGAATTAAATTTTTTTTGATTGGATAATACTTTACCTTCATACTGTACCAAATGAGATCATCTTCTCATTTGACATCTGTGTGCTGGTCGTCTGGTACAATTTTAAGAGGAATTATAAATAAATAAAACAGTTGCTTCGGTTTAACATGCTCGTAAAACAATTATTATTCATCAAATTTACAAAATCCTTTGGAGATTTGACAAAAGTATAGTTAACAAATATCAAAGGCGCGAATGAACAAACAAGAGAAAACACAAAAATAAAGTGAAAGTGATTATCAAATATGGCGACAAATCATAATAATGATGCAAGAAAGAAACAGAGAGGTATATGTATGTATGTATGTAACAGCATGTAATGTATAATAAACAATGAGACATATATATATTTATATAACGCACATACTTGATGTATGTACATGTTGTGTAGACACGATAGCATTTGTTTTTAGATATGATACAAAAACAAAATGGAGGACGATGTTTTTGTTGACCGATTTCTTCGTGATAAATTTGCAGTATAACAATATATGTTTCTGAATTTTATTTTTTTTTGTTAAGCGACATATATATATATATTTTCTTATCGACCATATTTATATATATGACGTTTCAAGTATCATCATCATCATCATCATCACATATCTTTACTTTTTTTATTCAATAACAATTTTTGTCAGAGCTCGCTAAACAAGCAACGTACGTCTTGCTGGTGGGCCCCATCACGTGGGGGGAGAGGGCGTAGCACCTGCCCGAGTGTACGCGGGGGGCCCCCCAACACGTACAGTATGTAGGGTGAAACAAATATCAAGAAGAGAATTATTACATTTTACTCTTATCAATAAAAAATAATAATAATATTTTACACAAATAATAATGAATTATTATTATTATTATGTAACTGCAGATCAGTGTTTGGTGGGGGGAGACTATTTTTACGGGGGGTGGGGGTTCTTTAACTAGACATTGCCCGCCTCATTTGTGATATAATACTTAAAAAATACCAAATATTTTCAAAGTTTATACACACTTAATTTCAATTTAACAAAATTATTAAAAAACATTATTTTTTTTTAAAATTAACTACAACATAATCAATATATTAATCACTATATTGAACTTTGATTATTTCAACAGTCATCATGGGGCGCAGGCGAGTATTTTTAACTAGAAGGGGGGGGGGGCAATGTCCATCCAACATCCCGCCCACATCGGCTGTAATAAGTAAAAAAAAAAATAATAATAAAATTTTCAACAATTCTTATTGTTCCCAAAAAAAAGAGGAAAAATTCGACCCTCATTTCGAGGGCAAATGGGGGGCGGGAGGTTCTGCACTGTGATTTGACAAAAAAAAAATAAGTTAAGGAAGAAAAGAAAATATCTACAAAAAAATAAACTTATTTTACTGACTTAGTTATGAGGGGGGGGGGAAGTTTTTTTTTTGCAGGGGGGACTTAGGTCGCTTGTGGCCCCCGTTATTTGTGACGTCCGTTCAGAAACCCCTTAGAATATCAGAGTACATATGTGGGAGGGGGTATACAAAAAGCTTACAAAAAAACATAGGCGGTCCGTCAACTTTACTTAGTTATTTATTGGGGGGCGGGGGGTGTAGCGCTTGTCCCCCGCGACAGCACGAACTGCACTGTCGTGGAAAAATAAGGGGAGAAAAAAATACTATAGCCGAGAAGGGCTTTTTATCCTGTAAACTCGAAAAAATACTTCTGATACAGGATTCCATCCTTGTCCGTCAATCTTCAGTGTTTCTTATTTTCAGTAGTTTCGTATTTTAATTTCTAAAGATTCTTCTGCTTCTTTTTTCTTTTTCTTCTTCTTTAAATGTCAATCAATCACGTATCATTTTTAGAGTTTATATAATTTTTTTTTACACATCATTGTCGCTTGCATCATTCTGTCCATTGTATGTGTAGACCAGGCTTTATATATGCATTTTCCATATATAAGTATATAAACACATTGTGTTCATCACGCCGATTTATAAATCAATTAATTATTAATGCAACAGTTCAATAGATAACTAGTTTAGTGTGTAGTGTACGCAAAAAAAAAATATAATCAATTATTATCAACAAATAAATAATAAATAATCGTATATGTGTTACCTGGTACAAGAGTGGGCAGCGTGTGGACCGGACAGGAGTCAGGGCTGGGGGGGAGGAGGTAACGTAGTGAGGAACAACGGGCGGGGGGGGGGGACTGTACACTATATTATATGTCCCGCGCGCAACCCCCCTCAAGTACAACACATATTTTACTTGAGAAATAGGTGAATTTTATAACAAAACAAAATTATAACTATATGTATGTGTGTAGGATTAGTTTTGCGATTATTTTTTTTGTTTATTTTCACTTTCGTCCCCGTTTTTTTCATTTAAGTTAAACAGCGCACGCCACTGACTATTCTTCAATTATAACTTAAGATTACCGCAACGCTTACATATTCGTCTTAACAAAAACAAAAAAAAATAACAAAGAAAATTAGCGAAAAGAAGTTCCAAGTAGGTAAAAAAAAAAAAACACGACACATAACAAAAGTGAATCAAACGCGTAGGAATTCAAGATGGCGGCTCTAAACAGAGAGAAAAACAAAACACTCACGTTATTGTACCATAACAACAACGACGGCGACGTCGACAGCCGTGGCGGCCAATCGGATTGGCGAATGCGTAAACAAAGAAACAACAGAGGAGCGCGCCTGTACTGTGTTCACTTGATTTGTTTTGTTTTTATGTAGAGGCACACACACACACACACACACACACACACGCATAAATGTATGTATGTATTGTTGAGTACGGCTTGTTGTTGTTGTTGTTGTCGTGACATCGGTTGTGTTGACGCGCGTGTCCCTTACTGACCGTTGTAGTACTGCACTTTGCCGTTAGACTGGTGCACGACGTCTTCCCAGGCTGGCCAACATAACAGAGAGAGAGAATAGAATCAGTAGAACTCACTACGCGTACACCGCGTTTCTAACAATTTGTATACATTAAAATGTATACTTACACAAAAAATGCTTCGTACACATTAACTTTACGAAATCAACAGAGAGAGAGAGATTATTTGTAAATACATAATAACGTGTGCGGGAATACATACCGAGACCCACGTAGGTGACAATCTTGTCATGATTGTACGTGTCCGTGATGTCCGCGTGCGTGTGGGGCACCAGGTAGCGGGCGGTGAACCTGTCGCCGGGCGCTGTGCCCGTGTGAGCATCGTCTAGTACACTAGTAGCGGCGGCGGCTGCTCCGGCCGTCACACTGCCGCCGCCACCGCCGCTGGTATTGTTCACTAACATTGCACTGTATTTATCGGCGCCGCACGGTGACAGACTACGGGGCGACGCCCCGCCGGACAGCAGCGGAGCACTGTTGTTCAACAACTGTTCATTGAGTTCGAAGCCGAACGTCAGGCCGGACACTTGAATGGGATCACTGGAACTTGTGACGGGGCCGTTAGCGTTGCTCTCGTCATCGTCCAGAATGATCACCGCTGGTCGGGGCGCGGCTGCTCCGTGAGTGCGCCGCAGTACCGACTGTACCACGGCTGGTGGTGGTGGTGGTGGCGTAGGTTTCCTGCTCGTGACGACGACGACGCTGTTGAATCTTGGCGCGGTGGCATTCATATCACAGTATTTCACATCAGTCGCCAGCGGCAGCGGCGGAGATTTCGTGGGTTTCTGTGGGGGCAGCGGTGGTTGTCTCTGTACACTGAGTGGGGGTTTATGTGTTACACTGTTCGCTACAGCCGGCGGCAGGCGGCCGACGGCACTAGGTTCCTTTTTCACTTGACACGCGGCCGGTATATCCTTGCAGTTACTGTTCACCACCACGCGAATTGGCTGCGGTTGTTGCTGGGGCGGGGGTTGGTTACTGCTGGTGGTTACCTGTGTCCATTTACTACCGGGCAATGGCAGTGCTGGAGTCCCACGCGCCGCCGACAACTGTAGCTGATCTAGACTGGGGAAATCATCCAGCGGACTGGTCTCACACAGTTCGGGGAAGTGCTCAGCCCGGAGCAGAACAGTGTGGTTCTTGACGGGCGGCGGTGGCGTCTGTTGTAGCGGGGGTTGTTGCTGGGGTTGCGCTGACTTCCATGTAGTTGACACCGGCGGTGGTTGTATCTGAGCGACATCAAACAAAACTTAAGTGTGTGTGTGCAGACATAATAATAATATTTCAAGTTAAAGCAAAACATATTTATTTTGCTTCAGGCTAAATCACAAACTATAGGCGGGTCACATACCTGCTGCTGAATGAACACATTGCCACTGCTACCTCCCGAGTGACTGCTGCAGTTGCTGCTGGCACTGCTAGTGGACACCACAGGTACACCTGGTGCTCCGCCGCTGGTCCGTGCGATATCCGCGTACGAAGTCAGCGAAGCCGCACCGGCAGGTGGTGACGGTACACTTTGCTTGTCCACCGACTCGCCCGTGGCCGTGTCAGTGTTGCGTGCGTGCGTGTGCACAGCTGCAGGCAGCGAATGCACCGAGTCCACGTCGCTGGAGTCGTTACTCTTGTCCGATGGCGGTACCGAGCAGGCACTCTTCCGTCGCGCCGGCACCGATTCTGCTTCCTGTGCAAACACACTGTTCCTATTGTGATGGTGTCCACGCACTTGATGGTGCTTCTGGTGTTGGTGCTGGTGTTCGGCCCTTGTGCTATACTGTTGGTACGCATGACTCGCCGTATGATTAATCATTTTCTGGGCATCATCCGGTACAGCGCTACTGAACAAGTGATGATTGTGACGTCCGCCACTCGAGCTACGTCGTTTCTTGCTCTTCTTCTTCTTGGTGACGACGTGGAACTCGGCCGTCTCGGGTGCCAGGATGTTTAACGACGTGTACGAGTCTTCCTTGAGCTGAGGCTCGTACACCGTCGACGATATCTTACCACATATGTACTGCTGGCCGTCCTCTGTGCCCCACGACCTCCGGTCACCGTCCTCCGATGTGCTCTGCTTCTTGACACGAGCGCGCACACACTTCGATACATCGTCCGCCATCAGGTCCTCCAGCTTGGTCTTGGAGATCTCCTCCAGTGAGTTGCTCTTCTTCACCACACCCTGGTCCGACTTGCTCTTGACGCGGGCCCGCCGTTTGCCGTCCACCTGCTGCGGTTGTTGACTGTTCGCATTCTTGTTGTTCTGCTGCTGTTGCTGCTGCAGATGCTGCTTGGAGGAGCCTGTCACCTTGACATTATGGTGATGGTGGTGGTGATGGTGTGGTTTGCCACCACCTTTGCCCGGTGTAGACGTGCCGCCGATCGGCCCGTCCTCTATGTACTTCACCAGCAGGTCTATGGACTCGATGATATCGGCCCGGTGGCCCTCGATCTTCTCCGAACTCAGCACTGTCACTTTACGGTCGGCTTTGCTCTTTTTCTTCTTCTTGGCATCGAGCAGCGCGGTGGACGTCGTATTAACTGAGTTGCCATTCTCATCAAGGCCTTTCTACAATGGATAAAGAATAGCATCATACGAATTCCAACGAACCAATATACTTTTTCCAAGCCATAACAGCACAGAATTCATGTAGGGTTATGCGTATTGGTCGAAACGTTGTATTTTTAAACATTGTTTTCTAAATAAATCAAAAGTGTGTTAATTTATTGAATCTTATTGGTTACACTGTCCTAATTGTTCAGTACACTGTAACTTATTAATGCCGCTGCAACTTCTTGCAGACACATATAGATATCATAAACTCACCCAATTAAACAGTGTTTGACCGTAGAATCTGTACACGAATTGTTGTACACCGATATCAACCATATTATTAGCTCGTTGCACAATCATTACTAGACACTTTTTTCTCTGCAATAACTACCCGCGATCCAAAGTACAAATATCTAAAAAGAACTTATCACACACGTACGTCCTTGCAAACACATACACACACACACACCGGGAAAAAACAAACTCGAAAACGATATAAAACTTCAAAAAAAAAACTTTCAGTTTCAACACACAAACACGTTTGGACAATATTATAAATGTGACATTCGGCGCGTCAGTGTTGCCAATGGGAGAAAATCAAACGCGGCGCAATGTTCGCGCGCAAGTGTTACCAACCATAGCAAAAATTAAATACCCTACATGGAGCAAATATATGTATATATATTGTCAGTAATGGAAATATAAATTGTTTGAACTTACTTTATCCGAATGAAATCTGTCGACGCCGTGGATTAACTTTGGATTCGCAACGCTCAACAGCCGATACTGGGCCGGTACCAGGGTGCTGGTGGGGCCGCCCTGTGACAGTGACGGTGTCATCTGTTGGCGTGGCGGTTGAGTTTCGCCCGTGGCAGCACCGACCAGGGAGCCGGCTGTTGCTGTATTGCCGCTCGTACTCTCGACTATACAACGTACACTGTTATAGTCGCCCTCCAGCTGCAGCGAGGGTGCGTCCGTGTGCTGGTGCAGTTGCGGGAAGGTGATACTCTTGTCCACGGAGGAGGTGGCCACCACGGTGGATGTGTTGGAGGTGGTTATTGCACCGCCGATGCCGTCCAGCTCGAGTGTAGCGCGGGACGTGTACCTGGCGGGCACACAGTCAATCAAATATAATAGCATAATACTGTGTCACACAAGTGTGTACGAAACTCGTTGCAGCTCATAAATGTTGTGATTCAAAACAAAGTATTTCTCAATATAATAGCATTTGCCAAATATATGAATCTAGCCACGGTGATATGTTGAATAATAGCATAATATTGTGTCACACAGTGTGTACGAAACTCGTTGCAGCTCATAAATATTGTCAAGTAACTAAATACATTATTTTATTTATCACAAAGTAAGTGAAGATGCTATTATATATCGCAATATAATAGCATTTACCAAATATATAAATCTAGCCAATGTGAGATGTTGAATAACGACAATTATTAAAATGTAAATATTGTCAATGTTTAAAGCTCCTTCTCATATTGTAACAGTTAACAGTGCGAGCAGTTACGTTCGTCACTACATATTGTTTATAGTTTTGAATTGCAAATTACGCAGCAAGCTCTCTGTAACAGTGTACACTGTGTTAATACATCAAATCTACTGACAAACCATATATACCTCTACATGCATGCACAAGCCGTATACTTATACATAGTATGGAAATAATCTGTGGATAGACTTACACTAACCTCAGTCTGGGCAGCCGATGCGGTTGGATGGCCTCCTCCAGGGCGTTCTGCTGCTGCTGGTGGTGATGGTGGTACGTGCTACTAGCACTGGTGCTGAATCCACTGTCCACCTGTCCGGCTGTAGCAGGTGCGCTGGGCCGCTCCTCGTTCACATCCGCGTGTATACTGGCGACGTGCAGCTGTGCTACCGCATTGGCCGCTGGCGTCTGTTGCTGATCACTGTCCGAACTCCACGTAGCAATGTTAGCGGTCGCACCGGCATCCAGCTTCACCTCGACGGGCACCGCTGTACACTGGGAGGTGCTGTTGTAACTGGTGACGGGCGCGTGGTCCTGTGAGAGCAGTGCTCGCGTCTCCTCCACGTCAGCATCCTGGCCCAGCTCGACAACCGTGTACTCTGGTCGCGCTGTCGTTGTGGTGGTTGTCAGTGCAGCCGTCTCCGTTGCTTCCACCATCTTCTTCTCTTTACTGGCCGTTGTGGCACAGCTAGACTTCACGGCACTCTTTCTGCGTCCACATTTGCTTGTGTCGTCCGTGTCGAAGAGTTGTCGGTCGTACGTTGCACCGGCGTTCACGTTCGACGGCAGTGAACCGCCCTCACGTTGGCGAGCACTCACACTGACCACATGACCGCCCCCGTGATGGTGGCCGGCGGCTGCGGCTCGCCGACGGCTGTTGGCGGCCCGACGTGCAGCTCCGTGGCCGCTGGGCACGACGTCCGCGTACAGGTCAGGCTGGGCGAGGTCCTGCAGGGAGCCACCGTGCGTGAGCCGGGCGGAGACTGACGAGGAAGAGTTCTCTCGGCGACTGGTGCTGTTCCGATGTCGGCGAGCGGCGGCCGTGTTGTAATATCTGTTAATATAAACCAGAAAAAGGTCGTCAGCACTGGATTATGGCAACCTGCGAGTGACTTCCGGCCCCGAACCGGAAGTCACCGGACACATAACGTGCATAAACTAACAAGTAATTCCCCTCTGGACACTTAATATTACACGTTTTGGGGTTTTCACACTCATTATCAATAGCTGATGTGATGTAAACCAAGTGCATTGTGGGATATTGCTGTTTTTTTTTTTGGGCTTACCTAGCTAATTGGGGCCCACTTGCACTGGCCGCTCTCGCGTTACGTTCGTCCTCCTCCGCCTCCTGCAACAGTTCCTTGAATATCTGACTCTTGCCCTCGCGGTCTTTCGGTGTTTTGTAGGTTATGGCTTCGTCCAGCAGTGCTTTCAACTGGCTGTCATCTAATGTTGATACACTGGTCTCCTGCGAACAGTACGTATATCAACATACGTATACAGCACACACGTCACATAACCAATTAGAATAATTCCTTTAGAAACAAAATCTAAGCGAATATTCACTCGCATCACGAGCTGTCAAAATATATTTTTAACCTTTGTTTTGTACAATACACCATACAGAGACACCATTGTTCTGTAAACATTTAAGAAAATTTCAGCGAAACCTTGACTTTTTTTTTAGAATCCAGCGAAATCTACTGCCGTTACAAATTTGTTTATTATGTTGCGTTACTAAATTGCACAATGGTAAAAAGTGATTAGTAATGTAGAAATTACCCCGGATAATTATCGATTACTATGTATTATAATCCAAGTCGAAAGTCGTAGAAAAATTAGGTTAAGAATTGTCCAACATGAATTCACAAAATTCTATTAGTTCATAAATATGTACACATATTATCTTTAATACATTATTATGTAATTCTTATCTTATCAAAACATCAACGATGTAAGCAATGTTGAATGAATCTTGTATCAAATGCACGAAATACTCACAAAATATCGCAATTCTTACCAGAAATGCACTCGCTATGATTGTACTTTAATATTGCACGTTGAAACTTGCAATGCATCATGCACTGTATAGTGTTATCAACTGGGTACCCATTCGAATGACTCGGCACGTTTCATATTTATCAAAATTTTGCACACAGCCTAAAGCACACGTGTACAAGTGAAAAGGGCTCAGACACACGGCGGTTAACATATACAAAATTACTAACCAATTCAAGCAAACGGCAGCAGTACGGTAATATGTGTTTAACGTTTAACGAAAGGCACTAGTCACAGCACGAAAAATACTGGAAAATTTATCACAAAATGTACGTCAACTATATGATACATCACTGACAGATCAACTTCAATTCACTTATTGCACTGAATAGTTAGAAACTCGCGAACACAAACTTCTACAGAGAATCGGGGGGCTTCCGTGCGTACCCAACGTGTACACACACAAGTACTACGCCCCTTGAATACACCGTAACGTTACCAAAATATACGTCATTTCATCGTAAACGAAACGAAACGGTCGCCATTACAACTATACACTAATACAGCTCCAGACCTGTAGAATGCGGCGATGTTTGCGGAACGGCCAATAGCGATTAAAAAATCGATCAAATGAGTCGAGAAACACATACACTCACACACGCGTACGGAACATGAGGCAAGTGATTTTTTTAACGAAATGAAACAAAAATAAAACGTCAAAAACGAAATACTACAATGTCCGTAGATTGATCGGCACTTGTTTTTAGGCGAGCACCCTTGTGATTGGTTGAAATCTTAGTACTTGTCAAAATGTTAGTGCGTTGTTGAAATATTCACAATGAAATTACAGAAACTCATGTGTATTGTGTGCATGTGTGTGTGTGTGTGTGGGTGTATGACTAACCTGCAGATCAGCAGTCCTTGGGGACGAGACATGGTCCTCGAGGAAGTCGCCACCCGTCCTTAGTTCGACTCCCTCACCAGTTTTATTGTCACTTTTATCCGGCGCCTTTGGTTCATTGTCGTGCTCAGGAGAGGGTGCCATGTTCATAAGGCTCATATGTCAAATAACATATACAGGCAGTAGCGATATATACACTCACACACACACACAAGCACAGTAGAAATATATGTAGTAGAAGGACACTCACACACATACACACAGTTACACTTGATTTTCTTCTCTTCTCGCAACAGAGAAGACGAGATATACGCACACACACACAGGCGCGCGCGTTCTGACACACACACGCACCATCAATTTATGCCATTAAGCGTACATTTTACGTTACACTGTGCGTACAATCATCGTGATAATTATAAACATATTTCTATATACAACAATAACGTCTTTCAATCCGTTTTAATAACATTGTCACACACCAGCCATTTAACAAGACATTTGCGGACCACGACACTAACGCCACCATGTGACATACGTGCGAAACACGTACGAGGTGCACGAGGTGTGTGTTTACACTAGACAATAGTTGAAATGTAAAGTAGTTTTATTTATTAGAAATACAATACATTCAAATGGTATTACACAAACTATAAACTCGTAATTAGCTAATTAGATAGTGTTAGATAATTACGTTTATTATCACTTGCCCGACCCAAATCGTATGACGCAACACCATACACGCAATGTTGTAAACACACCCGCAATGCAATAACAAATCAAAACAACAACGACGTACGTTCCAAATTCGAAAACAATAAAATCATATCTAAAAATTATAGACCCTATTAATTGCCCATATATAAGATGTTTGAAATTATTTAATACTCTCATTTCTGTCATTGGTTTCTTGATAAATCAATCAATGTATTCGGAAAGATTTAAATCAGGATGACACCTGAGCTGAATCAATCACCGACATACCGTCTGACATTTGTACGTCTCCCTTATCAATACCGTACAGCGGGTCTAATTAATCTTGTAAAGTTTATTAATTTATAAAATTACTAGTCCGAATACACGTAGATTGTACGTATTAGCAATAATTCACAGAAACCATCGCTCATACAATGTCTGAGGAGAACATTTTTCTCTTTGTGCCGAATATCATAGGTACGGTGTGTGTGTAGTTCATATATTTAGACGTTCTGTCATTTTGCGAGTCCATTCTTTTACAGGCTATGCTAGGATCATCCTGGCGTTGATTTCGTTCTACTTTATGCCAACGAATCATATCATTGCCGTGTGGTGTTACGTTGTGAGTGCATTGTTGGACGCTTTCGATGGCCATGCCGCCCGTCACTACAACCAGAGCACCAAGTTTGGGGCCATGCTGGACCAGTTGACGGACCGGTGTGGAACTATGGGCTTGCTGGTGACGTTGTCGTACTTTTATCCACAGTACATGTTCCTGTTTCAAATATCTATGACAATCGATATCGCTTGTCATTGGATATATTTGCATTCGTAAGTACGATGATGTGACAGCTCTCGTGTGTGTAAAGCGCGGTTTCTACTGTGTGGCGTTTGTTTTAGGTCGATTTTACAGGGCAAACAGAGTCACAAGTTTGTTGACATGTCCGGTAACCCGATAATGCGACTCTATTATACCAATAAGACGGTACTGTTTACAATGTGCGCTGCCAATGAGGCTTTCTATGCCTCGCTGTACCTGTTACACTTCACCGGCGGGCCTCTCATACTTGGTGTACCGCTGTTCCGCCTCACCGCGTACCTGACGGCGCCCCTGTCCATTATCAAATCAGGAATATCAGTGTTGCACGCTATAGTCGCTTCGAAGAACCTCGCGATCATCGATTGCGCTGAACGAAAAAAAGATTAATAATGATACTTATTTCGCCCACCGAGGCTTTTTCAATGTTCCAAAGTTGCATTTACCCATTACAGATATAAGGAATAACCTTACTAGTCGATTAGTTCCAAAAAATAACCATCAATTATCGTAATAATAATGCCCAAAATGATATTGTGACCAATGTTTAATGTGCGTATCTGTTCAGGCTTATGTTTTTGGGCTGAATAGTTGATTTTCGTTAAAACAATCATATGTTTTTTGTTATTGTCGTGCCAACCATAACTACATGTGCTGTATTTGTTTATTTTTGTATTGTTTATAGCTCGAATAAATATATTTGTTACCCTGAAACGAACCATTCAATTGTGTACCTACCTTTTTGACAGTTGTGCACATAACCTCTAAACTAGTAGTAATTCTCTGGTGATATTGTTTATAATTTATTGACATTACATTGACAGGTGTACAAGAGTAGATAGAAAAATTAAATAGGCACGCTCAGGGATGTTAACATGATTTGAAATAGCTAGGAGTGTATCGTATTCTATAGTTACATATGCATTGGTAGCTTCTGTATTATCTCAAATTGTTAACATCCCAGCGCGCGTTGCTCAGACAACCTCGTCTTGAGCAAGTGGGCACCAAACAGGTGATCTACTAGTCTCGCATAACCTTGATACTTGGCTCGAGGCACAAATCAGCCCTGGATGGGTAGACCGCCTTCATATTACCTGTAAATAAACACGAAATAACGTACTGGCCCGCGAGTAATCAGCAATCAACTATGTGGGGCCCTGCAAGGAGTGTTCCGCGGGGCCCCACTAGCCATATACAGTGCCCTGCTCACTGTTAAGCATTGTATTCCAAAAGAACATTCGTCAAGATACTAAGTTGTTGGTTAGAATTTAATGTCAAATTTCAACCCGAAGCAGCTATTGTATGATCTTACCCTCTGGGTCCAGAATTTTCACCCTCTGTATAGTGAGCGAATGGTGCGTGGTGTCCTCGGCGGTTCTACCAATACCCAGCAGCAAGGTCTCCCTGAGCATGGCGTCCAGCACCTTCCTGCAGACGTCCTGGTTCGTAGCACTGGTCACTTCAACGAAAATGGTCTTTGTACCAATGGAAATCTAAAAAAAAAAACAATCCGACTCTTGTAATATTCCCTGTAATAACCGCTGTATTAACCTTTTACCTTCGTGTCCTCACAGTTCGTGATGGGCGGGAACGAGATAACCCGCTGCTCTGCGTCCTGCAGACAGGGATACACAGGTTTTCCCTCCAACAGGTACAGATACCGGTGCACCCCGGAATACGAGTTACGTTTCTTCTCGCGCCGCAAGTTCTCCGCTTCCGCGCGTAACTGATCGAATAATTTCGCGCCCGTGTACACAGCGCCGCCACGCGCCAACGGCCTGATCCGAAGCTCAGTCGGTGCACAGGCCGTATAGAGTAACTCGCCCGGTGGCAGTTTGTCCAAGTCGTGCGTTGCTATGGTGGCCGCGTTGCGTTTGTCACAGACCGTGTCGTGTAACTTGGTTTGCAATTGGATGAATTTCCGGAAGTTTTGCTCGTCAAAACGAATGTTACGCAGCGCACAACACAAGATATGTCCGCGCACCGTCTTGACTTTATCATTCATCTTGACATCGGGCGGTTTGTCGGTGTCCGTTGTGCGCGCCATTATGATTTTATGCGCAGCCGGCTCGTCAACGTTGTCAATTGTTTCATCGTTCTCAACACTGTCATGCTCGCTCTTCTTGTGTTCCCGTTTATCCGCTTTCTTATTGGTCTTCTTGCCGCCGGCTACCTTCGTATCGGCTCGGCCCTTCTTCGGGCAGTGTTGTTTCACATAATCCAGAACCTGCTTCGATCTGCATTGATCGATCAACTTTAACAGACGTTTATCTGCGATTGGATTTTGTTTCAAGTTTATTTCTGCAATAGAAAACAAATGAATAGATATATTTATCGATATATGGTGGAGAGAACAGTGTACCTTTTAATTTTGACACATCGGCCAGTTCGCCCGGCACTACTGTAATCGAGTTTGATGACAAATCCAACAGTTTCAATGCGGGCAAAACACTGATCTCAAACGGGATCGCCTTTATCTTGTTTCCGTTCAGTTTGACTTCCGATAAAAGAGCCAATTCGGCGTGGCATATATCGGGAAAGTCTTCCAAATGATTGTTGGCAAGATCCAGTACACTCAACTTGATATTCTGCGCTAAGCTGGGAAACTGCTCCAACTTGTTCGACGACAGATTCAGCGTTGTTAGTTGCGCAAGATTGCACAAGTGTTCCGTCATTTCTGCGAGTTCATTTCGCGACAAGTCCAGTATCTTCAACTTGCACAATTCACCGATCTTCGGTGTGACTTTGGTCAGCTTGTTCGAGTGCAGCAACAGCGATTGTAGATTAACCAATTTGGCAATTTCATCTGGTACTTCTGCCAACGATGTATCACTGATTCCCAGCAAGTTTAAAGCAGATAATTTAAATAGTGCCGGGTCTAAACCATCACTGGATATACGGCGCGAAACTTCCGCACCAGACAGTAGTAATTCATGGCGATTTTCACTCGCAGCCGTTAAAATTTCCGGCCACATTTTGCTCTTGGTAACCTGTTGACAGGCCGGCGTATGAGGTTAGGTTGAACTTGTCAACTGTCGCCAGTACCAACCTACCATTCTTATAAGCACGAAAAATCCCTACCACTCCTCGAATGATTACAAATCTGACGCAAGAACTTGCGAATGTTATATTCGAATGATTTACATGCGGAATTGGTTCAAGGTTGTCTAGAAAATCAATAAACATGGTCGCCTAGGACTTGAAATATTGTATTATTGATCGTTATTTTTGTTTGTTTTGTTTTTACACATAATATAGTTACATTTTGAACTGAACTTTCTCGGAGTAGATGTTTCTAACTTTGCAGAGAGAGAGAGAGATTATCCATTACAGAGGAGACTATACACATAATTATTAATTAACTTGTTGCTTCCACATTTGATGTTTTTAATTGAGACGATTGTTTGCACATACAGAACGTATGCACGAAGTCTCGAGGACATTTAAATACACACAATCCAACAGTTGTTTTTTTTTTACAAATATACAGGACTAAACTATGTTCTATGTAGTATAGTTAATTATGTAGAATACAATCACAGCAGTCATGCGAATAGTTTACAACCTGTCAACCAGTAACAACAATGTGTCTATATTGTTATTTATTCGACTATAAACCACCCGAAATTTGCTCTCCAATTAGACATTTGCGCAATCATAATAAATTATGTATGTATGTATGTATGTATACTTTATTCAATTTTAATGTAATTATTAAGTTCTATTTTATTTTCTTTGTTTCGCCATATTACGCAGAATATAACCTACTAGAAACGAGTGGAGAAGTACTGACTATTACAATATATTATTCAATATACTATGACAGTTTTTTTCTTCTTCTTTCAAACGACACCTTATTCATTATCATAACAAGAGGGACGACAACATGAGAGCAAAAAAAAATTATGTAAATCAATCAATGATATTTGTCGTGGATTTAATGACAAAATCCGTATTTGAAATCGTCACAAATCTAGTTACACCAACATATTCTTGTCATTTGCTACCAACCAATCACGTTGCAGCACTTGTCAACAACTGAACTATGGTTGGTATGGTAACAATTGGGTAGTTTGTTGACTGTCAAACTAGTTGCGTAGCTTTCGTTTGTTTCAAGTGTGTGACGTAACAGTTTATGTGAGAATTCCATTTTCTCCAATGTCATTGTGTAACTAGCATTCGTAAAATGTTTTAATTAAAATTTAATTACTGTTTCAATTACATCTTCTCCGTGTATGTGTGTGACGACTAGGAATGAATTGGACATCATCATCATCAGCATTATCAATAATATTATTATTAGTTAATAATTAAATAAATGCACAAACATAATATTAACACTACATCCAATACAAATGATACAAGTACTCGTATGCATGTATGTATGTATGTAGGTATTTTTTTAATTAGCATCTCAATGCCTGGTAAGAAATGAAACAGAAAATCCAAATAATAAACAAATAAAATATAATAAAAACTAAAAAATAATAATAACTAGACGCTTAGTTGTTAGATTCGACGGGAAATTCAGAGGCGGATCCGGAGAGGTTTAAAAGGTAGTGGGGGGGGTCTCCATCAGGTCCGGTCCTCATATGTGAATAACAGTCGATGTCTGCCAATTTGTTGCTACCAGCTTTCACCCTGAGGGAGCCCCCCACCATATGTGTGTGTGTGTGTGTAAGTACTCATATTTGGACAAGGGGCAGGCAGAGGCGCGGGGACAGCCACCCCAGGCCGCCCGACTAACTTTATTCACGGTAATATATGGCATCCATTTTGTTTTACGTGTACGCATGCGCGTATACACCATTTATGTGCAACATAACCTTAAAAACAAACAAAAATCACCAGCAGCACACCCAGTGATACCAACCCGCCCACACGAAACTAAATACAATAGGCATTAAAATAAACTTACACCAACCTGACGACCAAATCAATTTAAAAAAAAAAATCAAAATATCATCCAATCACCAACGAATGACGACGACAGAAGAGATGAATGAATTTACAATGGTTTATATGCGCAGGCGCACGCACTGTGTTGGTTACACGGTACTGACAGGGAGTGTTGTGATTGGCTCGCGCCGACAAAACAAACGAGAGCGGCTGGCCAGGGATAGGACGAGAGTGTGTATTGTGGGCGGTGGCTTCAGTATGGCAGGGTCGGTGCGGGACAAGTGGTGGTGGTGGGAGATGGGCGGGGCTTGTGTATGTGTGTATGTATCGGTCCAGCCAGAGTGGTGGTAGTATTGTAGCGCATGTATACAGGGGATGTGTGTGTGTGTGTGTGCGGGGCGTGGCTTAGTCTGATTCCGCCCGCATGCCTCGTACCTCGCCCTTGTTGCGCTGTGCGTCCAGTTCTTCCTTGGTCTTCTCCTCGATGGCGCGTATATCGTTCATGGTGAGCCCGTACCAACGGTCCGTCCAGCAGAAGACCTGCCGGTGGAAGTTGGTGAACAGTCGTCGCTCGGATTTCTGTATAAAGTTCTCTATCCTTGTCTGTAAATCACACACACAGCAGTTAATACACGTAATCCAGGTGGGTGGGTGTGTGTGTGTGTGGCTGTATTTATAGGCACGTACCTGGAGACCGAACCACTTGAACTCGACGGTGACGAGTTTGTAGCACGTCATCACGGGTTGCACGCTGTTCTTCCAGTCGGGTCCGACCAGCGGACCTCGGCCCGTCTTCTCGCTCTTGAACTTTGTCGGGTCCTCGTCGGGCTTGAAGTCACCAGCCGCCACCGGGTCATTGGCGATGTCAATGTGCACCACCTCACGTTGTTTCAGCTTATCAGCGGTCAGCTCGTGTACCTGTACGTCCACAGTATAACATAACAATATATTGTGTGTGAGTGTGTGTGTTGGCGCGCTATCTCAAATGTGATTGGTTGCATTTACACAGCTACACACTCCGATTGGTTGCATTTACACGGCTACACACTCTGATTGGTTGCATTTACACGGCTACGCAACTCTGATTGGTCTACATGCAGACACGTACGCTGATTGGTTCCACATACACTGGCCATGAGAAACAGAACAAAAGCGTATTTTGTTTGTAGGCGGGGTTTAAGGAGACAATAGAACAACAACTACAGAACTAGTGATATTATCACGGATGATGATATATTATCACATATATAGCATCTGTAAATGACTGACATGCACAACACACACATATGCATATTAATTACTATTATCTGCTGCGGATATTAGTGCTACGTCATGCAGAATGATAACATACACACACACACACACACACTTACATTATCTTTTTCACCTCTATCCGCAATATGTAAACTTTCAATGCAGATGACAAAGTTATCCTTCATATAGCCAGGATTCTGCACGGTTAGCAAGAACCACCATCACCATCACCACCACCACCACCCAGATACGTGGCCGAATGAAACACACAAGCAAATACACACCCGCTCCGATATAGAAACTATGACTTACGTTATTTTGTTGGCCCCTATCGTCCACATGTAATGTTTCTATCACAATAATGAATTTCTCTTTCATATACTTTGGATTCTGTAACGTTACGTGCGCACAATTAAACATTTAGTTATCTGTCTTGGACCAGTTTTGCAACTGTCAAAAATTAAGTTTCCTAATGACAGATCTCATTACTGATTTGAGTGGACAACGATTAACAATGTAAATGAACTACTAGAGACATCTGTGTGTTACGTTACCGTAATGACAGTCTTGCAGTACGGGTACGCGTTCCATGCCTCTTCGTGGATCTCCAGACTGCCTTTGGGCGCCAACAGCCGTATGAACGCGGGAACTTTCGACGCGAGATGGTAGATCTTGTATGTGTACTGGCCGGCATTGTACTTGCCCCCGAGCAGCGGATGGTTCTCGAACGGCTCGTTCTTGAGCACCTCGATACCTTCACCACCGCCCGTATTATCCTTGGAGGCCTCGGCAACACTGTACAGCTGAGCCACTTGATACTGAACACATAAATACATACATATGTATGTCACGTAAAAGCTTTCTGATGTAGTTTATTTTTTGCACTCACCTCTTCTACCGTCAAGGGCAAGGTTACACGGCTGTAAATGGAAAAAAATTAATGATAACTCACATGTACGACATGTTATTAACATGCAGCATTAGATATCACAGGCACAATGACAAGTAGATGAGATTCTCAAGGTTGCTAATAATTCCGATATTCATGAACTATCCGCAAATACCGTACGTATTCACTTGGACACAAAGAATTACTTGACGGGAACCGACACTGAACGAAATAATAATGGGAAATCACTAGGAAAATGCCAAATTTTCCGGCCCGTTTGACGTTTCACAGGGATAACCCAAGTGTTTTCTGACTTGTATGTAACGCAAAGCGAATGGAAATGGTTACCGGCGAGCGTGTAGTGTATGAATTACTTACTATTCTTTAATAATCATGGTGTATTATGGCTAGGAAAGAGGATATTTTACACATGGAATACTGTCAGACTAGGAATTGTACGAACACTGACACACAGCTCCGTGAGGTAGGTGGTCATTGAGCAAGCGCCATGACGCAAGGGAAATGACGTAATGCCGGTCATCAGTGCCACATCCCTACTCCTCGTGGTCAAAAATCACTAGAAAGTAGAAACAAATCATAACATTGAACTCGTTACGTAAATCATTCTGCTCGATATATATGTATATCAAGGATAGTCCTTGATGCTAATCAACTAATAAATGAATATTATATATAATGTTTCATTTAAATAAATCAAATATAAAATTCCTGTAAAAACAAATGTCCCAATTATTTCCTTGTCAAATCAATTAAACTTGTTTTCCAATTAAAAAGTCCAGTTTGTAAAATTTAAATTGTAAATAAATTCAAATTACAATTGTTTTAAAAAACTTCATCAGCAAATATTGTTTTTATCAAAATTCTACAAGTTTAAAAAAAAAATCGCTAACCATCTAGGGATATTTGGTAATATTTGTACACATAGATTGGCGCGCCGTTGTAAACGGCACACTGGGAGGAAGCAAACTTCACACACTCCTTTTACATGGATGCCTCACTGTGAGAACCACGTGTGTGCATTATAGTTTTCAAAGTTTACTAGTGAAATACAGTACTGAAAAAGTAAGTGTTGCTGGGAATAAGTTCGCTTGTGTGCATTGTCCGTGTGTACGAGTAAATATCGCGGTTGATTCTGTAAATTCTCGTATAATTTCATAATATTGTGTTCGTTGAATAATTGCACAGATGTGGTTTCGTGTACGGTATAACTGCTGGTGTGCTATTATTGATATTTTGTTTTTGTAGAATGCCGCTCGCTGTTGACTTATTGCATCCAACGCCCGACAAGCAACGTCGTGCTCACAAGTTGAAGCGGCTGGTGCAGCACCCGAATAGTTACTTCATGGATGTCAAGTGCCCCGGTTGTTATGCGATCTCGACGATCTTTAGTCACGCGCAAACGGCTGTCGCTTGCAGCGGGTGCAGCACCATCCTGTGCACCTCGACGGGGGGCAAAGCCCGTCTCACAGAGGGTTGTTCGTTCAGGCGTAAGCAGCACTAAAGCGTGCAATGACGTCCGCGACCTCTTATCAAACTACACTACATACATTATTAAATAAAAACAAATTGTAAAGTTAAGATGTTTTTCTAATAAAGTTGGAAAGCTTTCAAAACTCAGAATTGTTTGTTTATTTTTCAGTATCTATTGTTTCATGTGTTAAGTGTTCAGTGTCTTGCTATTAGCTGTGAGTGTGTGATTCCATATAAAAAAATATTGTGTTACACTGTTATTCAAATTGTCATATGTCAACACAAAAATTTCACTTATTTCGGGAAATATATTTTCACTTACAAATACACAAACTATGTATTGTTTCAATTTTATTCGATGTAACATTTATATACATATTACATTGTATTGTTTTGCATAATATATATATTATATAGAGTATAATAATAAAAATTATGACATTGATTACAAACTAACACACATATGTACGATTTCACAACGTGGTGAAATATTAGTTAACCATGATGATACAAGGTGGGCGGGAGCGGGGGGGGCGGAGCCCCACGCTTCTCTAGAGGGCATCATCTAGAACAGGTCTTGGAATGTCGAATTGAAAAACACAACAACAATGAATGTAAATTAACAATTTTCTTACAGCGCAGAACACAAATGTGTATTAAATTAATGTACCGGCCGAGTGTGATTAGGTCCGTACCTTTATATTTAATTGTTAATTTAATATTGAGAAAGTCGTGAAACACGCGCCAGTATAAATATTATTTGTTCTTCAGTTTGGCTTGGCCCCAAATATATTTATAGACTCGCGCTGATCAAAACAGATACACACTTCAAAACGCGACATTTGTGTAAATAATAATATACAAAATGTCATTTATTGAACATTTTATTCATGATTAAACACTGTAGTAGCCAAACACATAATGACACATCCTATGTGAGGCACTCTTAATTATTCGCAAAATCAGCAATCATTATATTAAACAACAACTGTCAGACGGATTTTAAATAACAGTGATGTTTCTCTGGTGGTGCCAAGTTAAGAGTGCTCCGCGGTAATTGTCTTCAATAAATGACAGATCTTTGACAGTTTGAGGTTAACAGTTTACGCGCTTCGAATGATCGTATCGTACGCTTGAAATACACACGCGGCCACCTCCACAGCTCGTGACTTGAGACTGAGTGTGGCGTGCGACACGCCCGGCTGCAACTTCAACTCGAGCAGCACCCATATCTGGTTGGTCAACTTCAGACTCTGGTACAGCATGTCCTGGCCCTCGACGTTCCGTTTCGCTATCGTGAAGATGTTGTTCTGTGTCATCCGGGCCGCCACGATGTCTGCGTTGCCGCGCACGTCGCTCAGCGAGTACTGCACCTCGTTAGCGGCGGGTATGTCCTTCCACGTGGTCAGGAAGACACGTTTGTCCAGTTGACCGTCTTCGCAGAACAGCACTTGCAGTGGGATTTGACAGGCAAAGTAGAACACCTCCACGTTATTCTTAATGGCGACCTGTGAACAACACACAAATGTGTGACAAATGAATGTATTCTACTAGATTATCCGTTGCTACACGCACTTGTAAAGTTGTCAGCGGGTCCATACGCTGTACGGGGCCTTGTGTGTTGATTGGCAAGCTAGTCTCCAGGCTCTGGCCCGGCTGTAACGCGCCCAACGTCAACCCAGACGCGGGTACCACACCGAAACTATTCTTATTCAGCTGGATAGCGAAATTGTTCATTGTCTAGCGGGTAATACAAGGAATAAATGGTTTAAATATAAAATAGTAGCTGTTCACAGTACAAAACTTATCATATTGTACAAACTTTATACAATAAATCAAGTTGTGTATTTGTATATCATTACCTGCATAGCTTTATTTGTGAACGTCATATCCATTGACACGTTGCCAGCTCGTCTAGAGAACGTGCCCCAGATCTCCAGACCTTTGGCTTTGTCCGCGGGCAACCAACACGTCTTGGACGGCACGTACACCGAGGGTGTTGCACTGATACCGAAGATGTCGCCCAGGAGACCAGCAGTTCCAGTGCCGGGCACCGTGCTGGCGGGCGGAGCTGCAGGTGGATCACTAACACCGCCCAGTAGCACGTCTAGACCGCCGCCAAGGAGGTCCACTGTGGGCGCAGCACTAGTAGCTACCGGTGGCACAGTGACGGTTGTTGCTCCAATGTCCATGCTCAACAAATCACCGACAAGACTCTCCTGGCTGGGTATAACTGTGCCGGCGGCTGTTGTCTGACTATCCTCAGATGTGGCCGTGTCTGTTTGCCGGGCTGCACTAGGATTAGCCGCAGCAGGCAAGCTCTTCCGCACGCCTGCACCGCGACCTTCGACAAAGGCTGCAGGCGGCTTGTGATACACACTGGCCAACGATGAAATGTGACACACAAGCTCGTCCAGCAGTGTCGGTTCCAGCAGATCAGTCTCCTCGGATATCAGTGGCTTGTCAGCCAGTACAACTTCCTTGGCAGCCGCCGGATCTGTGCTCAACAGTCGCCAATAGATGAAGCCGCGATCCCTCAAGTCAGGATTATCAGAATCCTGCGTTGCCAGGCTGAGCACGTGCTGCACGAGTGCTTGTGTGTGCGCAGGACGTTTCAGGAACAACTTGACCACCGCGGTGAGCAGCTGTAGTTGTACCTGCGCGTTCTCATCCTGGAAACCCTCCAGGAAACTGTCCAACAGTTCATCCGCGTTGTCTATCCGCTCGGCATACTCGCCAATGATCCATACCATCGAGGCGCGCGCCTCCGGTTCGTCCAGCGTGTCCAGGTTCTCGCACAGTGTGCTGATGATGCTCTCGTACTTGTTCGGGTACTTGCGGAAGATATCCTTGATCACGACGATGGCTTCCTGCACTACGTAGTTGACTTTGGTCTGTATCAGGTCCAGTAGTGTGGATACACACCGCTCGGCGCTGGGTTCCACTTTAATCGCACATCGGCCGATCGCACGGACTGCTTTTCGGACAAAATCCACATCAACTTCTGTCGCGTACTCTTTGAGTTCGCCCAGCACTTGGGCAATGTTCGCCTGCGAAGCGAGCCGTATCATAATGTCTAGTTTCTCCAGTTTCACGTAGATCGGATCGTTGTACTTGACGAAGAACACTTTCATCTCATGTTTCAGAATGTCTGGTCGTTTCTGCACCACCAGGTTAATATTTCTTAACGCCACGTACTGTACCTCGGGCTCGCTACTGAGGAGTGTGACGAGCGGTGGTGCGAGTTTCTTGCCCAGCGTGGTGCACGTCTCCTGGTCACCGGACAGCATCTCCATTAGTTTCATCAGCACCTTGACGGCGCTCAGTACGACCGCTGCATTGGCGTGGGCCAGCCTTGGAGTGATACGTTCACATATGCTCTGCGCTTCTCGTTCGTCCCGTGGCGAATAGTTAGCCAAGGAATCCAATATGAACACTTGGCCCCATTCTGTGCACTCATTCAGCGCGGTTAGTAGTTTGTTCACCGTGCTGGCGTTCATTTCAACAAGCGGACACCCACTGGGACTGCCTTCGTTGATCTCCGAGAGAGCGGCGACTGCATTCGCAACTACCATCGGGTTGGAATCGCTCAACAGTTCACGGAGCTGATCGAGGAAGCCTTGATCTTCCACCAAGCCAGAGGATATGTCATACAACTTGGCCACGCAAACAGCAGCCGTTTTCCGTACGTACGGGTCTTCGTCTTTTAGACATTTCCTCAGCGGTTCACACAGATACTCGGTGATCTTGTCCACCCGGATACAGCCCATGGTGCGGACGGCAAGCGCCCGTATTAAGGGGTTGGGGTCCTCGCAGTCCTAGGGACAAACAGTCATAATACGTGACGGCCGTATGTCGGTGGTGATACATCGTCTATACGTTGTCTAGCTATTGACACGGGAGTTGTTCTGTATCTCAGAATCTGACACTATCTGAATCTAGCTTTTGCTTTAGCGGCGGGCGGGGAATACAGGGGACAGTTTACTAAGAGGGGAACGAGGGACAGTAGTAGTAGTAGTAGATATAAAATACAATCTCCAATGATGATATGACAAATGAGATACGATCAAATGTACTATAAGTGGAATGAATGAATTGATTTTCTGTTGTTGTTGATGCAAAATGTGTTCTACCAGTGACACAGCAATCGAGTCAACCATGCATCTCACGCACGCTACACTCACACGGAGGAGGGCAACGTCTCGGATGAAGGAATACATACGGGTAGGGGCCCTCGCATCATAAACAAAAATAGAAATAATGATAAAAACATTGATCTAAGAGATGAGAAATTGGAACACCGGGTTGCAAAACAGAGACTATCATTAAAAACATCGAAAATTGAATTTATTTATCATGTCGCTTCGATATTATTCAATTCCACGCTAGGAGAAGTCTGATTGGTCAGTTTATGTGCTGCGATATTGTTTAATCCAATGCATAACTATCATTGGTCGCTGCGATATTGTTTAATTCAATGCTTAACTATGATTGGTCGCTTCGATATTGTTTATTTCAAAAACATACGATTCGTCGCCTGTCGCTGCGATATTGTTGTTTTGCAACCCGTATAAAACATGGGAAGTGGCGGGGGGTGGGGTGTGGTTGACAGAATAGAGAGATACAGATTATACAGTTAGTTAGACATGTAGAGAGAGAGAGACAGAGAGAATATATATATTTAGAGAGAGTGTATGAGTGATATTTAACGTGCGTGAGACTTTGGTGATCGATTTTACCTTGATCAGCTGTGACGCGGGCAGTTCCTGATCCGCGCCGTGATTCAAGTGTGTCACAAAACACAACAACAATAATATAAACAGGTGCGCATATGAATAATAAACAACAACAACAACAACGAGAACAAGTAGAAGAAGAAGAAGAAGAAGAGAGTTCAACAAAAGAACATCACACAATGTGAGAAGATTCACAAAGAAATAAAACAAAATAAAATCGAATAAAAGCTGCAAGAAATGTTTATCAAAATAGTAGGTGCCATGGACAGTAATTCAAAATAAAACGAAAACATAATTAATATCTGCATTACCGAGGTTAGTGTATATATATACAAATAATTTGGTGAGAAATGTCATGGCTTACCTTGACAAATGTGTTCACTGCCATGATGGCCATATCGGGTTGAGATTTTGCGTAATTCATGAGATACAAGTAGACGAGCTTCTTCAACTCCAAGTTGTCAGTTTGCATACAGTTCACTACATCGGGAAACAACGCTGAAACATCTTTCCCAACTGTCATAGATGCAATGACCTAGAACCAAACAAACACGCGCACACACACACACACAGGAATATTACTATTAATCAACGAGAAATTGCACTGAATTTACCTTCTTCACAGCCTCTTTCTTCTTCTCTTTCTTGTCACTGTTCAATTCAGACTTTAACTCGAATATTTCACCCTTTTTAGTGGTCGTAAAGTACTTGGAATCGGTCATCTTGATACGAAATATGACCTGTGAGTTCCAATAACATTAGTATTAGTGTATCACGAATAAAATCCGAGCGCAGATATGTGTAAAGAATGTAATGAATAGTATTTCAAAAAGGACACGTACCTGTCACTATCAATGATTCAATACGCCCCTTGAAATACTGCTGCTGATCAAACAGCGAACGCCGCGTTAGAATTCTACTTTGTAACTGTGTCTAATGCGTTAATCCCTACAAACATAACACTTATCTAATATCGACTCGACAAATCCAACACCGAAAACGTCAATTAATTTTTGACAATTTCTGAGATGCATGAAGTTAACGTAAGTTCACCACTTCTTCCCCTAGACTGACAGCGAAGCAACAAGAAAAGTCCCTAGGGACTGAAATACTTTTTTTTTTCGAATAAAAAACTAAAACATTCCTTCACGTAATTGTAAAAAATCACATTTACAATTGAATTAATATTAATGAACGTCTCGCACTGAATTAAATCTAAACATTCCAAATGCGAGAGTTGCATGAGTCATATTGATGCCAACAGTGACGGACAAAGTTACCAGATTGTATTTGACAAGTGGGTTTGCCATTTTAGCAAATCAACAATAAACAATTATGACACGTACGTAATTAATTAATCCTCTTACAGGGGGTTAGAGGTGAGCTAATTAGCGAGTGTGCGCGACCATTTCGGCTGCGATAAAAAGTGTGTGACGCACCGTAAATTTGCGGTTGGATGTGCAATTTCGGTGGGTGTATCATCAACAGATTTATTTACTGATTACACTTGTTCCCATTTGTGCGTGTACGAGTCGGATGGTGTACCGTTTAAAATGTTATAATGGCATCGCAATCAAGCAATGCGACCGACCGTACGGATAATACGTCGGTGTGCAGTGAGGCGAGCACCTTATTCGAGGTGCCCGATCGTCATGGCTTTCTCGGCGGAGCCCAGTACAGTCCCGATCCGAAGCCAGGTCCCCCGCCCGAGACAGTGCTGCGGCGGGAACAGAAATGGCTGCGGATGCTCGCCAAATGGGAGGCGTACATGGACAAGAACTACAAGAAAGTCCGCGAGCGGTGTCGCAAGGGTATACCGATGTCTGTCCGGCCGAAAGCGTGGCTCTACTTGTGCGGCGGCAAGTTGCTCATGGACAAGCACCCGGTAGACTACGAGCAGTATTTACGCGAGCCCGGTGACCCGAAGTGTTTGGATGACATTAAGAAAGACTTGCACAGGTATGAACTAACTAACATTCTACTCGATTGGACGCTTTGTATTACTGTAGTTTTCATTGTTAGACAATTCCCGCATCACGAGATGTTTGCGACCGAGGACAAGCCCGGCCAGCGTGAGTTGCACGACGTGTTGAAGGCGTACACCATGTGGAACATCGAGGACGGTTATTGTCAGGCTCAGGCGCCCGTGGCCGCCTTCCTGTTGATGCATATGCCCGCTGTACAGGCGTTCTGGTGTCTGGTGAGCGTGTGTGACCGGTACTTGCCCGGGTACTATGCTCGCGGGCTGGAAACTGTTCAGCGCGATGGCGATATGTTAGAGGCTCTGCTGAAACGCACCTGTCCCGCCGCCTACCGTCATCTGAAGCAAGTGAAAGCGGAACCAGTGCTGTACATGACGGAATGGTTCTTGTGTGCGTTCACCCGCACACTTCCATGGGACACCTTGCTCCGCGTATGGGACGTGTTCCTGTGCGAAGGCGTCAAGGTGCTGTTCAAGACAGCTCTGGTGATCCTGGCCGGCTGTCTGGGCTCCAGCAAGTCGCGCCGTCGGTGCCCCGGCTTGTGTGAGACGCTGGAGGTTCTGCGGAATCCGCCACCACAGATACTAACGGAAGAGTATCTGTTGTACCACATGTACCGGCTGCCGTTGACCGAGCACGACTTTGAACTGGAACACCAGCGGCAGACGGCTCGTAGGAAAGCCAACGCAGCGAGTAACAGCAGCAAAGCATCGAGATAGTACACCACGCACCTCTTGTGTATATATATATATGTAGGTATACATATCGTTAACGACCAATCACAACCAAAAGATTCTGTATCTGGTAACAAATGCGCATCAGCAACAAAATACATTGCGTTTTGACAGATACAGAGTTTTCCAAATGTGTTTTTTGTGTGTTATTTTGTACATTTAATGGAAGCGGACGTACCAAATTTTAGCGACAGTTAGGAGGTGGGCGGGCGGGGGGGGGGCTCTTCATTAGCTACCTCAACCAACAGTACAGACGGTGCAACCTAGTTAGACGAATGTGGGTATATTTTCTACTTGCATAATTACACAAACTCAACTCAACTTTTAGAGTATTTTTCTACGAGGCAAAAATAGATTCGATAGTAGCATATAAATATAGCAGTGACAGTGATTGCTATTCAACAGTTCCATACTAACGGCGTTACTAAATGTTTCTCTGCAACATTCGACACTGTTACTAGGGAAAATTGTGTACTTTTATAGGCAATAGTGTCAAATTTTGTCGATCAATTCAGTTGCTCTTAGTGCAGCCGTCAGTATCGAGCCGTGTATGTCTATGTAGTAGTTCTGACACAAAGTGTCTAAGCTTGCTGAGATTATTTCAGTCGTCATTCGTAGCTTGGCATTTGTTTATTGTTGTCTATGTTACTTTTGTCGTCAGTGTTTAATGGTTTCATGCGTCAGTCAGCTAATTTAATTATTCCTTCAGTCACAAGGCGGTGCTACTCTCGTACCCAGCTATTAGTATTTACAAGCGTGACGAGGGGCGCGGCCCCGCACGTTGTGCTTTTTGTGTAGCTTACCCAACTGAATATAATGGCGGGCAGCGATCGTATGTTGTACAAACTTCAATGTTATATTGTCGGGAGACTTTCCACGGACCCGCTCCGTATAATATCAACGCGGAAACTGTCTGCTCGCCCCCTAGAATAGGGGGCCACATAAACCCGGCAATATGTGTTTCTATTAAGTTATTGTTCAAAGAAACAGAAATCTACGGAATATATTACATAAAACTAATATATATATAATTTTAATTATGTTACTATTATTATTATTGTTTGATAAGTTGTTACTGTGGCAGTGTGCAAACGCATTTTTGGAGTGTTATATTTTATGTAATTTAATATGTAGTTTGATCAAAAAGTACACGGACATTCCAACACTGAACACGTGTACGGTGTTGTCCGGTTAGTTTTTGATCAAACGTCAGATAATTTAAGCTAAAAATGGGCCAAATACATTCTTTATTTGGGGCTCGAAAAAAAAAGCAACTTGGCATTTGTGTTATTGATCTCTGGAAGGGTGCGCTCGCCCCCTTAGTTCAAAATAAACCCGACTAGTGCATTTAAGTCAATTTGAAAAAATATAGTTACAGAAATCATTCTTTGAAAATAGCATTTATAATTTGTTTTTTTCGTGCCCTGTTTACTAACTATTATTATATGATTACTATCTAGATTTATAAGTTCAACAATGTGCAAAAATAGTTAACGCGACATTCCGTCAAGTGTCCTGGTGTATTCTAAATATTGTATATTGTTATAAAAGAAAATAATATATGTACATATACATGCACCTACCTGCGTCTAATTTCACGTTACTCGTCAATCTTGCACCAAGAGCTCACTTTTGACAGCTGTCATACCTATGTCACGATCACTTAGCCCCTTCCCGCAAAACGAACAGAAAAAGTGTACAACACACACAGTTTTGCATTATAATATATTACACGAAAGTTGCGTCATTTTATTATAACAAAACAAGTTGTCACTTGGTTTTTGCACAAATTCAAGATGGCGGCCAATGAAACAAATGCTGCACGGTCAAAATAAACATCGTACCTATTTTGTTTTGTGCGTTATATGTTGCTCTGGTAGGTCTGTGGTCAAGTGTATTACTATCAGCGATAGTAATATATTTGACAGTTGCTTGGACAGGAAGAGGAAATTGTCGGGAGCAATTCTTTCCGGGATTGTAGTGCATTATAATCAACCAGGAAATAGTTAAAGAAATACAGAATGAATATGTGTGTGTAAGCAGTGTTTGAGCAAATATTATTAACAGCAGAAAAGTCGTTTTAAATAATTATGTTACGTGGGGGTTCATAAGTACCCTTATGTGAATGTATGTATTACTTTATAAGCGGCATAAAAATCCTAATGATGAAGGGTGGGGGGGGCGGTGCAGGAGAAAATGTTGTTTAATGATCACAGCAATATTGTTTTTCTTTTGTGGATTTCCTTTTTTTAATCGCCTACAAATATTCATCCATTTACTCGCACATATAAAACTTCCTCCATGTTGTCAATTTCTTTTGGTTTTGTTCCATTTACCCACAGAGCTTCTTCAGCAAAAGTAATTAAAGTACAGTATATCAATCGTATTTAATAATTATTATTATATTAATCATTGTAAAATTCATACCGTCGTTCATACACAGTCCATTGTAGCTAATTTACTTATCAGACGTACAAGAGACAGTTAGGGGGCGGGGTGATATCGTGGTGCGGGGTACAGTGAAGGTGTGGTAGGAAGGTATGAGACGGCCCTTGATGTTATTACCCAAGGCAGCTGAGCTCTATCACCCCGCGGTTAATTTCACACTAAAATCTGCAACCACCTTCCACATGGGGGGTTCACATACACGCGCTCACCGTGGGCCCCCTATACTCACGAGCCGCCTCGGGCGTGTGTTGAAAAATCCGATAAATACCAACAGTGAATAATCAACAGCCAGATGGTGAATATCTCTACGCACATCGAATATTACAGGGGATGAAAACTGAATTATGTAAAAGGAACGAGTAGTAAAAAAAACACTTGTGTAAAAATAACCCTAATAAAATTATTAATGAATGACAATAATAATAATAATAAAAACAAGTATCAGCCATAGATTTTGTGAACAATCATAATCTTAAAAAAAAAACAGAATACACATTATATTTGAAAGGTGTGGGGGGGTGGCGGACAAATGAGACGTTTCAGCGGTGACGTATTTTAAAATCGTATATTTCCGCGAATAATATTGCCCAAGACTCTCTGTTATATAAGTACACAACGTTTGTTAAATAAATCAAGAATGGTTCGGATGAGGTGGGAGCGGGGGGCAGACGAACTAAATACTTATTCGGAATGATTCAAGAGACTTATTCAACTATACACTAATAAATGGAACAAGAGAGAAATAAATTGAGCAACTAAAAAAAAAAAAAATCAGCACGGGAGCGGGGGGGCATACAGGATTACTCACATTATAAATCCTGTATCGTACAACTTGTCAATTCAGGCTTCGAACGCACGTGAATTGTACTGGGCTGTACGTTATAGAATCATTTATCAGTGTATATGGGGTGGGGGGCGATGTTTAATGATGATTTGAGTGTAAATGGCCGCGGATGCATCATGTGTGTGCGCCATCTTTAGATGTAAGGCATTTTTGAGGAAAGAAATCATGATGATGGTTGGGTGGTGATGTATCTAGCAAGAGTCGTCACACTTTACTTAACCTTTTAATGTGTGTAAAATACTACTAAAGACGCATGTTCTCTACGATCATTTATGTACGGAAATCAAGCGTTTGAAACACACAAGCTGTATGCAATCAATCAATCAAGAGAGAGAGATCTTTAAGAATTATCTTCAGTGATGTAAACACAACACACACATATTCACCACTCATATGCATGCATGCACACATTCCAATCATATACGTAACATACATGTACATTTCCATTGGTTTTCTTTTTACGCAATTATTTATTTAAGAAACAATAATAATAATACCACATAATCAGTATATGCGTACGTAATAATAGTAAAAAAAAAATAATAAACGTAATCCAATTGGAGAAGAAATCAAATAATTTGCAGTGTGTTCTTTTTGTAAATGGTTTTAAGTTTTGAAAATTCAGTTTTTCTTACACACAAGTTCCAAGAAACAGGTAAAAAATACTAAATGCAACTTTCTGCCGCAAGATGGTGTTGGCGGAGGGGGTGGAGCGGTGACAGGAAGATGGGCGCGGGGAGGGGGAAATGGAAGCTGTATGTGCGTGCGTGTACATATATATATATATATGGATCAATGGTAGATTAATGTATGTATGGCTGATGTGTGAGAGTCGAATCTACTAGAATGTTAGTTAGTATTTGCCATGTATGTATGTGGTACAGCTAATAAAGACCAGGTGTGGTGTGGTGTGAGGTGACAGGGATGTACAATATTGTTTTCCAGGTGTATACAGACAGACAGAGAGATAAGAGATTTTCAGAACAGACTTGTTGTTGAAGTACTAAATGTAGTTGTAGTAGTAATTATACAATATATATATAATTAATTAATTTTAATTATAATTATAATAATAATAATAATATTTACGCAGTAGTAGAGACTGATGGAAAGTGTGTGTGTTGGTTGGTTGGTTGTTGTCGAGTGGTTGAAGCGTAACCAGGACACCCTGGTACCTAGTAGTAGTAGTAGTAGTAGTAACGGTTGCAGCGCGCTGGTGGTAGTAGTTGGTGGTAGTCGACTGGTGATGGTGGTTGGTGGTAGTAGCAATACAGAATACACTATTGGTAGTAGTAGTTGGTAGTACTCTCTCACTTACTCGGCGCTCGCTCGCTTGGCTCGTTCCGCTGACGATGATGAATCGGTAGAACAGTTGATGATAGAAGGGAAGTATTCAGAGAGGGGGCGGGTGGTGGATGGTAGGTGAGGGGCGGGGGTGGGACACACGAGCACGGTTAATACGCACACACGACACAACTTGTATGTATATATAATATATAATAATTATTTTGTCCGCAGCAAAATCAAAAACAGTCACTCTCGATCCAGATTGTGTGTTTTGCAATGTGGATCAATCAGCAGAATGTGAATCATCGAACAGACGAACAAATCTCTGACAACAACATAAACATCAACAACAACAACAACACCAACAAGAATGAGGAGGAGAATCAATTATACACGCATATATATATATATACTAGCAACAGTAACAACACAATGCACACATGACGTGTTGGAAGGTTTGTTGTTAGTATATATTATCTGCTAAAGTTGTTGCTGCTGCTGTTATTGTTGATCAGTTGTTGCTGCTGCTGCTGCTGTTGTTGTTGTTGGTTGCTGATGTTGTTGGTAGATGGTGCTTGTTTGTTGTTCAATGTTGTTCGGCGACAGCCAGTTACGACACGTCCTGGTCTTCAACATCCTGGAGCTGCTCTTTTTGTTCCGCCTCACCTGTTTAATTACAAAACATAATTACACACCTTTCTAAAACCATCGCTATAAACTCTAAGTTAACAATGTACATCTACAGTGAAACTGAAGTGAACATTTTGTATTCTAGTTATAATTTACTTTCACAGAGATGTTACATCACGTGAATGTAATTATTGATCAAGTACAGTGTTTGTATATTAGTATTCGTGTGGCACAATGAGTGTCATCCAGTTATTTATTTCGATATGTATGATTGGTATGACTGGTGGTTCTACATACCGTCGCCCTGCATATCCGACGTCCACAGGGTCAGATTGTCCCTGAGCAGCTGCATGATGAGCGTGCTGTCCTTGTAGCTCTCCTCCGACAGCGTGTCCAGCTCGGCGATGGCATCATCGAAGGCGGCCTTGGCCAGTCGGCAGGCGCGGTCCGGTGAGTTCAGGATCTCGTAGTAGAACACGCTGAAGTTCAACGCCAGCCCCAGTCGGATGGGATGCGTGGGCGGTAGTTCCGTCATGGCAATATCGCTCGCCGCCTTGTACGCGACCAGCGAGTTCTCCGCCGCCTCCTTGCGGTCCTGCCCGGTGGCGAACTCGGCCAGGTAACGGTGGTAGTCACCCTTCATCTTGTAGTAGAACACCTTCGACTCGCCGGTACTGGCGCACGGGATCAGATGTTTATCGAGCACGGACAGTATATCGCTGCAGATGTCACGCAGCTCCTTCTCCACCTGGGCCCGGTACTGTCGGATCATCTCCAACTTCTCCTCCGCCCCCTTGTTCTCCTCCTTCTGCTCGATGGAGGAGATGATGCGCCACGAGGCACGCCGGGCTCCGATCACGTTCTTGTACGCCACACTCAGCAGGTTCCTCTCCTCCACCGTCAGCTCGACGTCCATTTTCGCCACCTTCTTCATCGCTTCGACCATTTCTATGTAGTAAAAAGAAAGTATACTTATTACAGATTTATTAGCAGACATACACTTATCCGCCTGCAGTGTATACTGTACCGCTGCACATAAACGTACATTGTCTTGCAAGTAAATCAGGCGCACGGAATTCGTAATTAATTCTCGACAATTACCAAGCATAATCAATTGAAATATTTCGATTGCGAATAGCAAGGTCAAATCTTAATTAATCTACTATAATACGATACCAAAAACAAATCATAAATTAATCTCTCTTTAGTTTCTAGATAATAATCGTTGCATTTCTAATATCTTTACTAGTATTCCACATTGATGTAATTCTGCAGAAGTATGTTTAATTTAAATAGTTTCTCAAATAACTGCAGATATGTATTGTGCTTAATCAATAACAAGTATTATAAAATAGTTGGGCGGTGTATAGTAGGTTATGTAAAGGTTACCAAGACGGTACCTTCCAAGTAGCTATTCTGAAGCGATTAGCAATAATTCTCTACCGTATCGTATGAAAAGTCGCCTAAACAAAGTTTACCAATAAGAATTATCGATATATAAACTTAATCTCTTTCAAATAGTGGTAGGTGCCTAATATATACACGCCGTGATTGCAATGTGTCTATTACACACAAGTGTCCTTTCATCATTCATAGAACACATCGTTGCACTACAGTGATTGAGTCTCTGAGTGGGAAAAGTCAGGCACACATGCCGACTAGGCCAAATGCAGCAGGTACAATTTCAATCAGAACACAGACCATTGTGTGCCGTGTTTCAAATCATCGTAGACCGGTCGGTGCAGGGTTATTTATAAAAGCAAATGGCGAGGGTTGGCGACGAAAGGGTGGTGCACGAATGAGCAATCAGCAGCAAGGGGGGGGGGGGCGGGGGGTGAGTGGATGGTTTGAAGAATCTAGGCCAAGTTTACGCATATATATACACGTATATATGTATAGCGATGATGATGGTGGTGGTGGTGTCGCGTTGTTTCACAGAATCCCCGGCTGGTAGCGTTAGCGAAGCGACCGAGCCGCCTCGATCAATACGACACAACACACAAGGGGATGCCGCACACCACCACCAGCCCCCCCCCCCCCCGCGCACACCCCTCCGGCTGGTCCGTATTGCCATGGCAACCGCCCCGGTCTCTTCATGTCCAGCGCCGCCGCCGCCGCCGTCACCGCTGCTGCTGCCGATGACACAGGCGCCCGTAAAGTCGCAGAACGTTATCGATTTGCAAACACAGACCCACACACCGACACCGACGAAGAAAGATACTCTATTTCTACAGAGTTGAAAAAAATTAGGCGTACAAAGACATTCTTTTTTTTCTTAGTTCAATCAATTTAATTGGAATTCGAATTGAAATTATAAAGGCCAAGATACGAAATTATTATTTTTTTTCTACAAGGGACACCCTAAAGACACGTACGTCTATGCATTGATATAGAGGTTTTACTTATGCATGGTGTGGAAATATCAAATCTTTTGCGGTTTTTTCTTCATGCTGCATCAGTTGAACCGAGGAACAACGCCCAAATAAACACTACGCTTTTACTTACTTGGCCGTTTTTAGAATATCCGCGTGACATTTCGACGAAAATAGCAAAAACCGACGTGTTTTAACGATTTTCTCAGCACACGATCAATGCTGATGATTTGGCGCATTGATTGTTCCAGTTTGTAGGGAGATTTGCATTGCCATCTCACTGGCAATATGAATTTTACACAGAAGTAAACTTGAAAAATCGATAGGCAACTGATATTTTACAACTGAATCAGAAAAAATGTAGATCAATGCGAAGCGAATGTGAAATTCTGTGCATCAAACACGAGACTATCGGGATGAAAAGAGTTGTGTGTGTATGTGTGAATCTAGGTTGGAATATATAGACGGATCCAGTCACACGTGAAATGTCAAAAGAACCAATTACTCCAGCACAGTACACGAGAAAATTCCAATTAGATCATTGAAAAATTGTACGAAAATGGCTATTGATTTTCGTCTCCGACGGGAAAAAAACGTCGTGAATATTACTCACAATTTTTACATTAATAATACGTACATAAAATGCTGTTGGTCATTGATGAATCATTAAAAAACAGACCACGAGATTTGCGGGAGATGTAAGGTGTAGGAACGGAAGGGGTCAAAACACACACACACACACTTATGCAAATATTAGTTGGCAAGATAAATGCCGGTACACTTGAACTGTCATCTGTTCTTTCAAAGCCGAGCGAACCGTTGGCCGATATGTATTTGTGTAGGATTTTATGGCTATACGTAATGTGCAACACGAATTGCTACAGAGGAAATGCATAACGGAACGTTAAAAAACGTTTTCACATTACAGAATGCATTCACTACGCCGAAAGAAGAATGGACGATATCGTATATAGCCGGGTGATGACGCATCGAGAGAAAATTTTCTTACAAGTGTGAAATAATTACGTACAGAAATAATTACGAATGCACAGATATGTGGGATTAGTCAGTTATCGGTTAGGATGGATGGTTGAAGAGAAAAGGGAGTGTCACCCTGATAGCGATGACAATTCCTTGACAGCGTCCATCAGTCCGGGCGCCCGTTTTTTCGTCCATCTTTTCCGGGAAAAGGAATCATCCGGTTAGGAAAATATGTACTCACCATCGTAGCGTTCGGCTTGCTCTGCTAACTTTGCCTTGTACACATTATCCTCCCTTTCCGACATCCTGGATGATGGTGAGTTAAACTGAACTTGCACTGCACAGAACACACACTGCTACCAATATGGCCGCACCCGCCAACACTAATGAACGATCCCTGTGAACGCGGAGTCGTTACCCGACGTGCATGACGTCAGATCAGATGCGCACGCAGCCACACACTCTATACTCTGGTCTTCTCACTCACGCCACAAAAATTCAACCGCACAAATCAATTAATTCTTGCCCTAGACAAATAGATATCAGATTTATTTCTCGTTTTCTGTTCAGATATACACGCGAGAAACTAACTGCAATTATCTAATTTGTTTATTGACAATTGATATTTGGTATCCAAGCACGCTGATTGGCTGCAGGTATTCCGTGTATCGTTTATAATGTTATGGCGGCAAATATAAGAAAAATCAAATATGGCTGCCGATGAATATGTCAAATGCTAGTTGGGTAAAACGTTACGAATAAAAAGACACAGCGTACAGATGTTTAGTTTGAACCTTGATTCGTGTATATTTTATTAATTATTACTTATATCATCACATTGAACTCTTGTTATACAAATATATATATACAGCTATATGAACGCAACCAGATTTCACACGAGAAAACGCGGGAACAGCACCTTCTTCAGCGTTTCTAAAGGCCCTTGCACAATCAAAAAAATAAGAAATAAGAAATAGGAATAAGAAATAAGAAATAAGAATAAGAATCCAACACATATAAACGCGTATATCAATGCACAACGGAGAAATAAGAAATAAGGAATAAGAAATAAAAATAAGATTTCCGACGCGTTGGAAATCTTATACTTATTTCTTATTCCCAACCAATCACAGCGTTCCTGGAATTCCCGCGTTTCTTGACAGTTCGTAACCCTAGTTCACAATAGTTTAGCAGAATATTTGAGAAAATGGAATCGCATAATTATGCAGTTGAATACGTATTGTCAAGTAAACAATAATTATACACTTACTTATTTTGACGTTTACTATTAATATTTCAGGTTATGCTTCCGAAACTGTCAAATATATTCTAGCACTCTGATTGGCCGATTCTTATTCCTATCGAGTCATTGTGCATTGCACTTATTTCTTATTCCTATTTCTTATTTCTTATTTCTTATTTCTTATTCCTATTTCTTATTTTTTTGATTGTGCAAGGGCCTTAACTCTTGTCGTTCTCATTATTCTTTGCTAGTTACACAGAACTGAAATAAACATACATCGGGAATTGTTCGGGTAGGGTGGGTTGTTGTTCAGCATGATACACTGTCTGTATGTATACTTTATATTTATATACGTTGTAGCATAACCTAGAATTCTAGTAGTTTATATACCTCAACTTTTAAATACATCATCAGTTATCAGTAATAATAATATTTATAATAATTCTGTACAAACTGTAATGTTTACAACAATCATTTTGAGCCGACAATTAATAAAATGCCGTCTCGTCACTGAACAAGTGACATACTCACTTACAAAAAAAAACAAAATAGTATATCAGGGAGATGGGGCGTGGGGCTGTGGAGCCCTACCAGTCGTCACAAGCAAAATAGTGTAGGTGGGGGGAATTAGAGAACAGTGTCTTTTGTAAAAGCCAGAACTCGTTTATACCAAAAATAAACCGTATGGCCCTCTCCTTACGGGCGGCCGGGAGAGACGTGTCTCTTGCAATGACAGAACCGTAACCAGAGAGACAATACCTCCAGTGGCGCGCGTGATACAATGTCGTACCAATGAATCGGTGCCAGTAGCAAAGTGCTTCACGAAAAAATCAATAAAATTGACTTCTTGTATTTGCAAATATTTGTAATGTGATTGTGAAACATTCGTTTCAGTTAACAAGTTATTCTCCGAACCAAAACAAAACGATTCTTGTCAAGAAAATTGATTAAAAAGTGACGAATTATTAAAACAAAATATAATATATAGATCCAACAACGTTTTAGTTTTGCATCTGCAAACCAGAACAACCATTGCTGTAAATGTAATTGGACAATTTGAAATAACGACAATATTTGCAGAATAATATATTCTTCTATGATTCTGTAGCTGTAGCTCTAATATTGTATGTATGTATGTGTGTGTGTGTGAAATTTCAAATTGTTAACGTGACATATATGTTGATGGCACACGTAATCACATTCTACTGTAATCTCAATTATGAACCAGCCAATCCTCCAGCACAATGTACGAATCGGTTGTTGTGTTATCGAGCGATTACGATCGACTTGGAATTGTTATCGGCCCCTAGAAGATGTCCGGACACTGTGACCAGTCGTTCTTCTCTTTACATCGCCAGTAGTTGCCTTTGTACATGTGCGATATCACATCCGAGTCGTCCTCTTTCCGTTTGTCGAACCACAGCGGTTCGTACGGCGGGTACGGCCGACCCTGTCGTGCCGCTTCTTCAGCCTCGGCCTCACGGCGTCTCCGTTCTGCCCGTTGCTTCTCCTCCAGCCGCAGTTTCTCCTGGTTGGCCTCGTCCCAGCGGCCCGCCTCCATCAGACGTTGGTCGGGCCGGAGTCGGGTGTCCGTGGGCGCTACACCATCCTCCGGTTCGTTCAACTGTGCGGCCAGCACGGTGAATCCGTAGTACTTGTCCGAGTCGGGAGACGGTGGACGACGTTTCCACGCTGTTATACCGGGGCCCGTCTGGAATACGGGGTTCTCAGCGCTGCCACCGGCGCCGGTGCCTGTGACGGGCGCAATGTCAACTTTGTGGTCCCATGTACCAGTCACCACCCACCTGAACAATAAACACACACACATGTTTTTCTCAGCAAATCTTTAATATAACTTTTCTTTGTTTTATGCGCTGTTGCCTAGGCAACAGCGCATGATGCAATCCAACACAATAGTTCTTACCTGACCGTCTTACTGGCATCCATGACGCAACCTTTCACGCGGCGCTGCGTGTCCCGCGTGAAATACGAGTAGGGAATGTACTTCAGGTGACACGTGACATCCAGGGCGGGTCCTGCTTTGCCCACAATCTCCATGTCACCGTGCTGGTCCACCCACAACTTGCCCACAATGATGTTGTGCACCGTAGTGGTCACCTTACGCCACGAGTACCTGTTGCCCGACGGTAGGAACTCCACGTGAGCCATACCCATCGGAATCACTTGCAGATACTTGCCACGGAACTTCGATGTCATCGTGAACTCTTGCCAACAGCGCCAGCGGGCGCCCTCGCAGTACTGCGCCACCATCGGCGGATGATGGGACACCTGCTCCGAGATGGACCGCCAGCCGAGGTCGTCCGTCCGGTCACACTCGTACGTCTCGCCCAGGAGCGGATTGAACGGCTTCCCGGTACGGTTGGACGTGGTGGAATAACTGGACACGGTGAAAGCGGCCACGTAGGCGAGCTGTTCACACGGATCATCACAGCGCGCGGCTGCGTCCAGGATCTCGGCGTACTCGTAGTCTTCTGTGAGCCGTTGTAACATACTCAGCGGTTCACTGTCAACACAGAGATCGCGTTGTTAATTCCGAAGCAAATCCTGTCATACAATGGTCTTACCTGAAGTTCACAGGCATTGGGATTTTACTCAAATCCTTGCCGATACAATTCTTCATAATGGACCACAAGTTCAGTGGGTGATTAGGCTTATCGGGAACGCGGGTTCGACGGACACGTTTATTCGCCACCGGCACCACGGCCGTGGCACCTCCATCTTGTCCGTCCTCCTCCGTGCTGCTGGCTCCCATCTCAGGACTGGCAGCCTCAACACTGTCCTTGGTTGCACCGCTCGTCACGAACAACACTTGTTTCGTTTCCTGACTGTTCGTCGCTGACTCCTCGTTCTCGGACGAATCGGACGAGTTTCGACGGGGATGCTGCGATGAGCCGGTCATCGGAATGTTCATTATAAACGAGTTATCCTCGGGGTTGACGCTGTTGGTACCGGCACCGCTGACACCGCTACCATCATTGTCACAGTCGTAGAACTCGTTCTCCTCGTCGTCATCACTGGGTGATACGACGGGGCCGTCTACACGGAGAAGACACAGTTAAGATTCTATATCACACACACACACACACACACACACACACTATCAACAGTAAAATATTATCTTCTAGCCTGAAGTTGTCTGATCGGAAAACATTCGCCAATTGTAGCATAAAAATAACCTTTCAGCACGTACTACAATACTAACCTTAATACCGGAACATTCAGCCTCGACCGTTATAATTAAATTACATGTACGCTAATACAACAAATTAATATGCACACACACACACACTTTTAATCAGTTCAAACGTAATTAGACTCGCACACAAACTCGTGTTTGCTTGTCGCAATAATTTCGAAGAAATCACACGACACACAGTTCATATTACATCACGATTTGTCTGTGTGACGTATTCATTTGTAGAAATGAAATTATTTTTCGAAATTCAATGCCATTCGTGCAGTCTCCAAGGTCGTTTTGGAATCTGGCGCGAGAAATTCAGTTGAACCACAACAACACACACTCACGCAAACGTTCACGCACACACTGACACTAGTATATCACGTGAAACATAAGTTTTTCTTACAAAAAAATGTACTTATCAGGCGACGTATGTACAAATATAAATGACACATGAAAAGAGCGTCGACCAAAAAATAAACTACGAATGATAAATCACTGATAAACATGCGCGGACGAATGATAACTGAGCAGTATTTTTTCACACTACCGATAATAACGGGAATGACTAATGTTTCATGAATTTGGTTGGAAGCGACAAGTGTTATGTTCCGTGAAATTACAGGGCGGCGGCGGCCATTTTAGTTTATCTGTCAAACTGGTGCGCAACTGGGTATGCGCAGATGTACTTTAAATTTGTGCGCGGGTAATTTGAAATTTGACTTGTAATTAAACAAAAATGAACGTAATACAGAAATGATTAAATCAAAACTAATTTCTGCCCGCCTAGTAATTGTATCTAATTAACGGACAATTCGATTCGGGCCATGGACGATATTATGATAATTGTAGAACGGAAAAAAAACTTACTGCTGCCTGTAGCGTGTGCAGATGCCGCCATCTCCAGGTGCGAGTGTTGCCTGGCCAGCTGCTCCACCATGTCCTCCAGCCGTTGACGTTGTTCGCGCTCGTGCTGCAGGACACGCATCCACTTGTGTCCCTGGGTCTGTGCTACTGCCAGATACTCGGAGCATGCGTTGATCATCGCATTGCTGGCTATCCGGAACAATGTTGCCCGTTCACCTACGGCCTTGCTCTTGCCCTCGACGTCCGGCGCTACGTTACCGGCGGGGCCGAGCGGCTGTTGCTCCAGTTCGCCCAATAATCGTTGCAGTGTGGCTCCGTGTTTGGCGATCAACTCCGAACACGTTTGCATGTCCTCCAGGCGGGCTTGTAGTTCACGTACGACGGAGTTTAGTTCCTCGCTGGACGCTGCTGTGTCACCGGTGGCGTCCTCTTCGTCCTCCTCCGACTCCATGCTACGGATGGCACGTGCCTTGGCCAGTTCCAACGCCGTCACCCAGCTCTGTCGTTCAATCTCGGACGCCGCCTTGATGTGAAACGTCTGCGTGCCCCCGTTGGAGATGACGAAGGTGCAACTGTCCACGGTGTGGATGAGGGCGCCGTGTAGTGAGATATTTCCGCGACACGTGTGCGCCATCTCGGCTTGGTTCCTGCAAGAATTCACTCTTAATTGAAGAGACATTAACGCATAAGACATATTGAGTTGCAGTAGTTGCGATGTCATTTATAAAACAAATCTCTACGTTTTTTTATATTCTATTTAACGAGTGTACATTAACAAATAAAACAACAATCATTAACTAATTTACTAGGTAATCAAACTGCTTTTTATCCTGTACATAGATTCTTACGAGCCATTTCAAACCTTTTAAAAACATAAAATATACACTACAAAGTAAGCTCTTATGCAAGAAAATTACAAAAAAAAATATACGTTTACTCCTACATAAACCTAAGTCGTTAGGTAATTTAAAACTACAAATAATGACACAACATCATTGCCCATCTATGTCAGATGGATTAGGAATCATATTTAATTTCAAATTACTGCTCAGAAATGGTACTGAATAATTTGTCATGATGCCAAAACTACATTGAATATACTACTGCTGGCCGATGTATCTTTTGTAACTGTTAAATTTATTTTAATTATTCTGAAACATTATAATTACGTAGGCATAATCAATAGTCATACATTTAAAGTGCCTATTTGTGATAAGATAATGCATAGATACGCAAGCCTGTGACAGGTGTTCACTGAAGACGGGCCTGGACAGTTGCATTACACTGCATTTACTGTCCAGCAATAATTACGCGAACTCATAATGGTGCATAGCACTTGTTTACACCGCATAGCATTCTATGATGTATGAAAACAATAATCATGAATAAATAATACGTAAGGGTATAACCCAAATGATTCGAAATAACCAATAAGATACTACACTTTATCTGTCATTTGTTTTGACTGCATCAAATAAACAAAAATGTTATGCTAGCTGCTTGGCCAAGGTTATCTTTTGTTTTTCCATTATTAGGTTAGCGAGATGTGTCAAATGAAATTATTATTGTTATATTCGAAAGCAGGTATTTGCATAGTGAAGATTAATATTACGAATTTTCTACTTCAATTCTGTACAAATACATATTATATAGACTATAACAAACATTCTAGATTTTTTTACAATAATACACCGTTATATAACCTATATTATTTGCTGTGCAGAATTGAAATAATGATTAGTTGATTGTTACTTGATGGAGGGTGGGTTAATGAATAGAGAGGATATTCGGGTACAGAGTCCATTGATGCAGAAAACATTCACGATCGCATTCATATGTACACAGGTAAATGACGCACGCATATATACAACATAACTGGTATGCGGTGATTTGGACAATTTTGCCGGTGCGGCGGGTAAGATGTTTGTTTGTCAATGGTATTTAATCAACTTACCCTGATCGGTAGTGTCGTCTCCGACGTCGGATTGACAATTTGGGCCCCCCATTACTTTCTGCCCTAGACACAATGCCCCGAAAATCATTTTATATCGCGTTACATCATGCAAATTCATTACGGGAATGGATCAGGAATGCACGGGATATATGTGTGTGTGTGAGTGGGTATATTTTGTAAAAAACGGGAACAGTGCATGCATCCAAGTGTATAAAAAAGCCCAAAGTTCAATCAAACAGCAAAAGAATAGAGAACAGACAGAAGTTGGAATAGCCATGTTAAGTTTATTAAGCTGTCTGAGATGCAGCTGCATTAGTTTCCATAGCTTATTTCGATTTGTTTCCGTATTTTATTAAATCACAAGCGTTATTTTTTTGCATTTGGACTCCAATCACACATAAGTGCACAGAATAGAGCAGTGAATTTGCACCTACCTATAGTAAGAGAGCAGTCCGTTCTGCAAGACGAACCATCGCCGCTGGTAGCCCTTCAAGTAGTTGGTCCACTTGAATAACCAGCCCTTCATCTCGGGCTCGCCATGGGGCATAGACCCTCTCGTCGTGGACACGTCCGTCATCGTCTCAACGACGTGTTTGCAACTCGAATTCCAAGTTTCAACACTCACTTTGACACGTCCACCATATTGCACTTGGACTATGTGAAAAATGACGTCTCAGACACAACTCTAATGTGAAGTTGGTCACAAAACAAACTTCGATAATTATTTCCAACAATACCCATAAATATTATACAATCATAAGATGACTGTTAATTATCTAATTAACATGTTGTTCCATGTCACTGTTTAGAATAGGATTGTGTAACAAAACAATTTGAAATAATAATGACAATGAGAGTGAAGTTGTCAACGTCTGTAGCTGTAGCTGTCATTTCGATAATCTGTTTATACAAGCGTTGTGACTCATAGGGTTTGATAAATTACTGATCAAATATCAGTATGGATTTAACGAAAGTGCCAAACGAGAGGAAGTTGTACCTTTGTAAGTGGTATTTTAAAGGTATGTTGACGATTATCACAATGATTCTAACCTATATATGTACTTTTATGAATCATGTTTTTAGCTGGTTTCGCTTTGCTACCGTTTGTGTGGGCTGTGAATACAGTCTGGTTCTTTAACGAGGCGTTCAGGAAACCCGTATTCGATGAGCAGAAAGAGATCAAGAAATGTATGTATTCGTTAAACACGGACGTTTGTTATCAGTACGTTAATATTTTACTAATTTCTAGATGTAATATTATCTGCAATCGGCACATTGATCTGGGCCATAGCGATTGGAACATGGATAACGATATTCCAACTGTACCGAGCAAGTTGGGGTGAATTCGCGGACAACATATCATTTATGATACCCATAGGAACGCCATAGAAATGTCAGTGTCAACATACAAACATAACCTATAGAAGAAAGTGTATACTGCAGTCAACCTTGTATAATTATTAAGGAATAATGTTATTTTATTTACTTATATACACAGCTGTATATGTATCTTATATACAAATATATTAAAATATGTTCTTTTTTCACAATAATCTCAATCACGTTCACTCTATTCGCTAACAACACAAGTACAAAAATTCAACAAAACATACATATATATGTATATATAAATGCTACCCGGCTGGTTTAATACATTGTGCAGAGAATTGGCTGTAATTTCAATAAAAAAACAAACAAATATGTTGGTATTCAATGGAACAATATAACCTAGAAACAAATTCTGCAAAACATTTGACAGACTGGAAAGTTAAAATGGCCTACTATCGACTAGTGTCAAGCTATTCGTCGCAATTGTTTGTATTTGTTGACTTCGTGTTTGACCAATCTGAGCAACAAGACGAGCGATATCAAATCGGATGCGATGAGCATGTAGAACACGTTATGCCAGCCGTATGAGCTGACAAACGCAGCCAACAGCGGTCCCACAGCGGCACCTATGGACCCCGTACCGTCAATGATCGCGGTGACAGTGGCCAGGGCCTTGGCATTGCCCTCCAGACTAGAATGAGTGCCCAGTTCGGCTGACACGGCGGTGGTGATGAGCGCGTACGGCCCGTTCACCAGGATGCCGACCACAATGAGCAGGAACATGTTCGTGGCTAGGTTGTACGTGCCAAATTGTTGGTACATGAACATCTACAGAAGGTCAGAGTAGCAAGTGGAATGATTTACATGTGAAGCAACAAATAAGTCAAACAAATAGAATGTTTTATATGTGAATCAAACCTGTGAAGATGCTTACCATTGGTGCCGCGACAAACAGCATGCCCACGCACGTTGTCGCGGACATGCCGCTCGTGTCACTGATCACGCCGGCCGCGATAGCACCAACAATGCCGCCCACATCGAACAACGTGGACAAGTCAGCACTGTACTTGGCTCCCAACGTTGCTACAACAGAATAACACACAGATGCCCGTCAACATTTCATGTTTACCGTCACTGATTGTTCTTACTCGAAGCACTGATGTATATTGGTAGCCAGTAGAGGAACGTGTAGCTCACTAACTTGGCGAAGAACAACGACAGGGAGAACTCCACGACGCCGGGTATTCGACACGCACCCATAAACCCAATCGGCCGCTCGGGTTGTCCATTCGTCCGCTGGTCTCGTAAGATCGGCGTGCGTTCCGTCAGCCGCCGTTGTACCTCCTACAAGTAAACGTCACATAGAATAACGCGGTGTCCCACAGTTTCATTCAGCGATCGCAGAGTGTGTTTCGAGCAAATGTAAGGTTATGTTACAGCGGTTAAAACCTGTCAAAACCTGCAAGCTGTCAATTCACGCAAGAAGAGAATTTAAAATTACGGAATTCTATGTGACTTTTCCAATCATCATTGTGGACGAATGCTACGCGTTTGTGACATTTTCAAGCGTGAATTTGACAGCTGGCCAAAGGTTATTATCATGTGTTAATTTGTTCATGCACTTACAGACGCCTCAGTGTGAACAAATCGCGAGCAACCCTGGAAACAGAAAGCAAACAAAATGGCGGACAAAGAAACAAACACAAATGACAGATAGATAGTTACATCTGTAGACTATGTATAAGTAACATATAAATGAATGATGACATATTGTTAACATATTCTATTCTTGCATCATTTGTCGTTCCTTTAAATGAGAAATCAGATAATATAAATGTAAGTATGTAGTAACACATATATATGTATTTGAGGTTAGTTTCAACTGTTCGTACGTACCTGTTCACCGATGATTATTTCCGTGTCGTCCGTCTCTGAGCTGAGGTCCTCCGAGCTAGTGTGATTTACCACTTTGTGCTCTAACCGGCGATATCTTCGTGTCTGATTGGATCAAGCGCATAACAAGACAAAAACCACACGTCAAATTAATAGCGCAAACCACGGTCCATCAGTGTGCTGGTCAGCAGTGTACCAGTGTACATTCGCATCAACCAATGAATTAGTATTAAAACACACACACACACGCACGCACACACGCATACAACATCACAAACTGTCAAATACATATAACACACTACACATATTGTAGTGCAAGTGACCCCCAATACACGCCTGTCAAGTGTATTGCAGGGCGCACAGTTTATCTTTATTATCCGACATATATTTGACAATTTAAATGCATCATAAATCATACTTGTTAACGTTAATATTTCACAACACCACTCGAGACAAGTGAAACTACTGATTCCATAAATACTGCGAATCTCTGGAGATGGTCGTCTCCGTGAGGTTCAACGCACTTACCGCGCCGTCACCAGGACGCTCCAGGTGATCGGGTACGGTGCAACCAACATCGTACGGGCTGACCACAAGGAACAGGAACAGCAGGAAGCCACCGGCTGCGATGATCACGCCCGGCACGATGAAACTCAACGACCAGTCGTCCTCCACGTACTCAGCCGCAATCACCGAGCCCAGAATGTTACCGATGCTCGTGTGCGAGTTCCATATGCCGAACAGCAGACCCCGTTTCTCCTTGCCAAACCAGTTGCCGACGACGGTGACGACGCCCGGCCACCCCGTGGTCTGAAAGATACCGCCCAGCGCTTGTACTATGACGAAGTAGGTGATCGAGTGAATCTCGTAGCACTTGGCGATGCCGAACAAGTAACTACAGATGCCCGACGCGATCATCCCGAGCGCCAGGAAGTAACGCAAGTTGATACGTTCAGCTACGAACCCAGACATGAACATTGCACCGGCATAGGCGAAGAGAAAAGCGGAGTCGAGCGTGCCCAGCAGCTGGGCAGCATCATCGTCGGGGCCATCTGCAAACGCACAGATCAAGATGAAGTTCGAGTTGGTTTAGATTAAAATCGGCTGTAGATACAATTATATAATTTATTTTCATTATCTCTTCTGTGCATTAGAAAAAAGTTTGATAAATGTCCGAGAACAGACAATAACAAATTATTTCCGTACAAGAATTGTTTGACGTCTACGAACGATAAGGTTTTTTTTTTACAGACAACTACGGTACAGGTCCGTCATTTGGAAATTTAAAGAAAATAATCATTTAGATTACTGTTAATGGCAATCTAATTCTGCAATAGTTTTGTTCCATATTCACATCGGAGAAAAACGTGTAAAATATAACAAGATATTGATAGCCAAACGTTACAACATCGAAAAAAATCATGCATATATTTTTATTTATTTGAAACACGGTTCTGTAATGTGGTAGACATTTATCTATTTCTCCACAAAGACTAAGGGGCAACGAATGATAAACTTACCGAAAGGGGCATAGTCACACCAATTCGTGATATGATTAGCGGGAACATCAGCTGTTGGCGTGATATTCTGACAATTCCGATGTAGCACATTTTTCACCACTGATATGGGTTTCCGTGATAAATGGTAGCACATGTACGCAATGTACGTGAGCACCAGTACACTGCTGCGATAACTATGAAAAAACAAAGGAGTCATACAAAAAACAAAACCCTCGACAACCAATTACACGTCTCGTAAACAAACGATAAGTTCCTTCAATAAACTAGGTCACAACTGTCAAACTCACCAGAGATCTCTGTTGACACGTAACCGTGGACAACATTTGTCGTAGACCTTCTGGACGAATTGCACACCCACCGGAACATCACGCACCGTAACACTCATCGCAGATCGTTTGCCAGATGGAGCTTAATCACAAAATACGCGTATTATTTCATCACGATACAAGACAAAGACCAGTGAGAGTTTGTGTATGAGCTAACCTTAAATATGATTCGATAGAGCGAGTGCGTGCCAGCAAGTCGGAAACCGAACGAGCGAACTTGCGTAGCTGTCAACACGCTGTGACAGCGAGAATCGGATCCTGGTACAAGCGAAACATAATTGTTTAAACAATAACTTGTGTGCTGTCAGTCAATAATAGACAAAATGACACGATTTCGGTGATTTATACGTTAGGAATGTGTATTATTTACCTCTGGTTTACTTCTGAATAATGTTATAACTATTTAGGAATAATAACATTTATAAATAACTATACACTTTCACTTATTTTTTACTGTTCAACATTTTGTCAAGAACTTTATGTTGCTACTGATAGCGTAGCAAAACAATTTAACACCTACATATTGTTATCAATGATAAAAATACCACATTTGCAATAACCAGACTGATAACAGCATTATTAAATAACAATTTACATTTATTTATCAACATTTGCACTTACCAATGCATATGTTCGATAACAAAAAAAACCGCAGTATTATTCGTTTAATTTATAAAGAAACATCATACATATATGATATATGTTTAAAATAAATTAATTGTACGATAAACTGATAATAATTTCATTATTTTATGCCTTGATGACGTGTGTTTTGACACTAAGCAAGCAAAATAAATTAGCAAACGTCAGCTGTCCACATGTGTTAACAATGCTTGGGTGGCCGTGGAATTTATAAATTTTCAAATATTATATCAGAATCACAGAAATCGAAAGAGGTAAAACGTTTTTAAAAACTCGTTCCACTGTTCTTGCTTGTGATTGGCTGATGCCTATGGCACACCTATCGTACAGCATCGTGGAATATACAATGAAACAGCAGAACACATCAGTTTCTCAAACCAAAATGACAAATATAACCCCAAACTAACGAAAAATGAGACACAAAGTATAGTTCATCCATAGATATAAGAATTTGACTAAACGCAGCATGCTATTAACAGAGGATTATCCCAGATTATACGACATAGTAAATGCATAAAAAGCAGAGATGTATTCAGAAATTTATAAATACATTTTGAAAAATAAAAACAACAAAAATATGAATATGACATACATCTTAACAATAACAATACAAATTAACATAAATAAATGTAATATTCAATAAATTATTATTATTACGTCTTAATTATAAACAAAATGTAAAACTTGTCAGTCTACAAATTTACCTGAATACCGCCATTACTAGTAGTTTATGGCCTCTCCTGCTGTGAAGGGTACCCCCCTACCTATTAAGGAATCATGTCAAATTCTTATATCTATGGATACACTATATACGTGTGCAATGAGATACCTTTCTTTCATTGTATTACTGTGCAATGTAAATCAAGGATTATAGAGGAGCCGCAATGCGTTCTGTTGTTTCATCGTATTTTCTACGATGCTGTACGATAGGTGTGCCATTGGCATAATACTTCCAGTGTTTTGGTGGCGCTAGTGTTCAATTTATTTTGACGTAAGCACACATGTTTTTCACTAATTTTTTTGCTCTGGCTTACTTATTTTCAAGCGAATTTGGATTAAAAACAGTTAAATAATTAATTAAATATTAGTATATGTTTACTGCTCTATAATATTGTAAGTGTATAGTTGTGTGGGTGTGTATTAATTGTACAAATTATCGCACTTGAAGGTTTTATAAATAGATAAAATGGGTGATTCGGCACCGCTGTCCAATGAAGATGCAAAACAATTGTGTCAAAATGCCGGTGATAGTACAAAGGTATTGTGAATCTATTGACTAATAATCTCGTTATCAATGTGTATATATATATTTCATTTAGGATTTCATATTTCAACAAACAATGTACCGTATCAAAGATCCGAAGATAAGTCTACCATTCTATACCGGCGTGCTGGGCATGCAGTTGTTACAGAAACTCGACTTTGCCGATATGAAATTCTCCCTGTATTTCATGGGTTACGAGTCGGCCGCAGATATTGCAGGAGATTTAGGTTCTCGGGGCCGTACCGAGTGGTGTATGAGCCGTAAGGCAACACTGGAATTGACACAGTACGTACACATTCGTGATCTGTTCATCTCTATGCCTTGATAATCTCTTGTTGTTTTGTTTTTTTTTTTTTTTGTATAGTAATTGGGGCACAGAACACGATCCCGATGCCAAATATCATAATGGAAACTCTGATCCGCGTGGCTTTGGTACGTGTCAAAACTGGTGCTGTGCATTTGTTTACCGGTAGCCAATGGTTAACTAGCATTTGTTACTCGCAACGCTTGTTGGGATCTAACAATGCTTGTTGTTCATTTGTTGACGGCGATTGTCGCGTATACGGCCTACTATGACGGCTTTTGTTATTTGCAATGTTTTCAGGACATATTGGCGTAATGGTACCGGACGTTGAAGGGGCGTGTCAGAGGTTCGAACAGCACGGCGTAGAGTTCATCAAGAAGCCCTCTGACGGTAAGATGAAGGGCCTGGCCTTCATCAAGGACCCGGACGGTTATTGGATCGAGATATTCAATAACAAAACAACATCAGCACTGGCACACTAAGACGACGTATGCTTAAAGTTTCAGTAACAAAACAATATCAACACTGGCACACTAAGATGACGTATGCTTAAACGTGTGAATATTGGAATGATTATCCTTTGTTTTTTGTTTATGTATTGTTTTAATGGAAAATAAAAGTTATATACTTGTTTGTAATATTTTATTACGATTTATTGAGACATAACCTGGGGTAAAATAAATAAATATTTTTATAAATCATGGGAATTGATACAGTCACAATTAATTTTTTTGTTTTTTTTCGTTGAAGTTTGAAAAGTAAAATATCCTATGCACCCAAGTCTCGTCATACGGCCCAGATACGTTTCGGAAAGGTTGGCCGTAAAGCCGTATAACGAAACAAGCATTTTTTTTAATAAATCAAGTTTTTTTGGCCGTATAACGAAACATCGTGGGCCGTAAATCGAAAAAGTGCTATAATTTAAAAAGGCCGTATAGCGAAATGCCGTATAAAATGACTTGACCGGTAGCAATAATTACTGTTCATAGCAATTTATATATTTTTCCCCCAGCCGAGCGTAGAAGTTAGTTTCTGTGGCCGCAAAATGGTGACAGAAGTAAAGCATTTACTCGCTAGGGACGAAATAAGACAACCATTTTCCCTAGCGGGAGTTTTTATTATAACAGAGGTTTTTGTAAATAAATATCTGTTGTCCGGGGTGCGCGCTGCACGGAAACATCGCCAAAGGCATCTACATATTGTAATTTCGCTCCGATTTATTATAATTTTTTATTTATAAACTTAAGTGTTTCTACTCCCGATCCTGGAAAAAATAATACCCCTCGGGAGAGACCACCATTTTTCCCTCGATGTATCAAATTACACCTCAGGAAAAATGGTGTATAATTAAAATTAACTAAAAAAACATCTTTTTATAATCATACATTATCATTACTACCATATGGGAAACATTCTTGTAAATCTTGAATCTTTTTTAATAATTCTTTAGTTTCATTAATTATTCACCAATGTATTAACACAAATAACAAGAATTAGTAAAAACGAAGCGTATAAAACAATTAAAACAACAAATTTATGTCCTAGGGCCGTTTGATTTTCAGTAAAATCATTGAAATGTTAAAGTTTACGATAAAATATATAGAATTCATTGTACAATTTCATTGCACACTGCAATTATTGCCATTTTAACCTCCAAAATGACAGCTGTAATTTTTGATTCATTTCGCGCAACCACAAGAACCACATTGCTCAACCAGGATTGTCGAAAATGATGCACGCAACCATTGAGCTCACGCAAATATCGGCTGAAACACCCCTGCACACACACACACATACACGCACACTCGCATTTACATACTGTGCGCCTATGTACACAGGCAACCCGCGCGCCATACACGCCAACAATCCACTCGCAAATCTGGAGCGGTAATTTTGCGGTAAGATCAAGTTAACTGTGAAACGAGCATCGCTGATTGGCCGCTTGCCTGTCTATCGTTTGTTCACCGGCCCCGCGCCACACGCCGCACCGCGATCAAGTCTATCCCCACCCGCGAGGCTGCTGAAACAGTTGAGAGTGCTCTTCTGTCGCGGTGCCGTGTAAAGCCAGTTGTATACGAACTGTTTACCGTCGATGTACATGCAAGCAGTGCGTGCGATTCTCCACTGTTTCGTTGTTTACGCTCGCAAGCGCGCGTTGCCCCCGGCAACGTTGTTGTTTTTTTTTTTGGTGTTGTGTGCGATTGTCGTCCACAATAATGTACGGCAACAATTGATGACAGTACAACAAGTGACGGGCACTGCTTGCTATGATTCTAATTGTTGTACAATGAGTGTGTGAATACGTGATGTGTCCGACGACCGGTATGATTGGACGAAGGACAATGATTGTGTTTGCCGTGGGGCTGTTTGTCTTCCGGAGTGCAGCACGGGCCGATGGCATCATTAATAGTAGTAAGTTTAGCCACCCACTTAACTTTAGTTCAACTACTATAGTCCGATAAACGCCTGCTTGATCCGCGACCTGCAACACAGAACATTAGAACGGGAAGTCTGCCAGCAGGCGTATACATAATACATATTTAAATTATAAAATAAAATCACATAAATAATTAAATATAACGCATGTAGTTTTGCTACAAAATAATCAAAATTTAATGACATTTTTTTTGCATGCATACCAGTTTTGTTAAATAAATATTAAAAATTAATAAAACATATTTATAGAAATATTGCCACATACAATGTATTTGATTATCAGGCCCGGCTGGTGAAAGACAATAGCCAGGGCCGTCGTGGAGTGGGGGACGGGGGTAATTCTCTAGATAAAGTGCCCGCAATATTCGTAAATAATAACAATTTTACGACTGCGCTCCATAAAGAGCGAAGTAGTTTTATTATACCTGGTGCAGTTTATTACCGGCACCCCCAACCCCCCGATTCTACGCCACTGCTGTACGCCACTGCTGTTGTTTTACGACTAGTGGTGAATTTTAATTTTGAAAAAAATCGCATCAAACATGAAAACAATAGAAAAGTAAATGCGGTTGATGTTATATTGTTTATTGTTTAGTGTTTAATCGCTCGTGCCGGTAGACCAGTGGTGGCGTGTGGGTAATTTTCCGCGGAAGGGGCCCAACGTGAACATAAAAAACATATTACGTTTTTCGCGTGAATTATTTCGGCCAGTGCGCTTGTGTATCAGAGGAGACTTGAATGAGTGTATTTTTTTGCCGATGTGAATTATTTTTAATATTTTTCTTATAAATTACTGGTTTTAAGCATGTGTCTTCAGACACACAAAACTCTTATTGGTTAATAAAGTTTTTTCAGAAGAAATAGCCCGATTAAAGTAACTAGCAATTACAAAAAAACGTCAAAATAAATTCAATATTCGTTAATAACGAATGCAGATTTACTAATGACATTTGATCCGTGCAGCGGGGTGAGGGGGGGGGGGTGTACACAGGGCTGGTGCACAAGCGTAGAAGGGGCATATGTCTGTGTATGTGTGCGGTTGTTTGTTTAAAATCGGGCAAACTGGGCAGTTCGGTTTAATTAAAAATATCTAAACCAGGACACACAAATGTGCGTGTGTGTATGTGTGTGTGTGTTAGCCGTACCACCCCTAAAAGGGGAGTCTGCCACCCTATTAATTTGCATATGTACACATACATACATTCAGTACAGCGGGGCACTGGAGAGTTTCAAAGAAAAACATTCAAATTTGAAAACATAAAGCCGTACTGGCACTGTGTTTACACTGCTGTCAGCTGAAGATATTTTTTTTCTGTCTCACGTAATCTGACAAGTTTTAAGCTTAAATATACATACATATGCTGACACAGAATTAGAATGACCATATATATGTATGTATGTGTTCCTGTAGCAAGTTGCAGTGATCTGACCAGACAGTCCAAACATTTTTGAAATATCGCTCACCGTTCCGATACGAATGGTTGAGAATATCTCCTTCGTGAAGGAGCTACCGAGCACCAGGTCAACAGAACTACGTACCAAACGCGAATGTCACAAAAATAGTAATAAAAAATTAATAAAATAATAAATAAAATCAAAATGCGTAATTCTTTTCCATCGCTACTGCTGGTCACTATACACAGTGCAACCGAAACGGTGGAAAATTATAACAATAAAAGCACGGCCTACTGTGAAATCTGCGGTGGTTAACAAAAGAAACGAGTTTGGGATTATAAAAATATTCAATTGCAGAGATAGTATCATTATCGTGCTATTATATTCAGAACAAGGGGTGTGTATGTGCCTTTATATAAAGCACCCCATCTCCCCTTTCGTTAACCCGTTCTTAAATAAACACATAACACTCTGGTATATACAATCGGTTACAATTTGTACCAGTTAGCCATATGTGGTCTGAACCCGGGGCGGATTAAAAAAATACGTATAAAAATGTTACTATGCTCGGCATTGCAGTTACGGACATCTGTCACTAGATTTTCCTAAAGCTACTATCCGGTGCTCTTTTGTTATTCTGATGCAAAGACAACAAACCCGCAACGATTTGATCAGCAAATAACAAAAGCACATCGAGATCTGAGCACAGCACACTAACGCATCCTTGATCTTCTTGCAGACGAAACATAAACAACGGCTAATCAAATTTGGGCATCTCGAAACAAGAGCGCATCAAATTTGGTCTCCGCAAATAAACAATCGCGCATTAAACATAAACGAATCAACGATGAACAACGACGTTGATTGGATGTACGGATAGCTGTCAATTGTGTGTTTCATCATTAATAATTCATCATTACTGCAATTGGAATTAAATTAATGTTTATGTACATACATGCATAATATATTATATTTGTTCTTGTACAATAACGTATGTAATGAATATTTGCGGAAAAGTTAATTAAAATTCGAAATATATATATATATATATATATATATATATATATATATATATATATATAATACGTACATATATACCAATAGTATATACATTACAATTGAATTGAAAATATTTTTATATATTTGCACATGTCACATTGCCATTCACTCGCGTGTAACGGGTTGCCTATGCAGCAGGCGCGGAGTATTAATATTTTTTCTGAAAGCATTAATTTTGAATTTTAAACCGTGAAAGAATAGACGGATTACTGCAATATTGTCCGTCCGTCCGCCGTATATATGTGTGCGTGAATCTGTGTGTGTTCGGGGATTACAAGTTAATATTGCACATTTATAATATTTCAGAGTCTGTAAGAGTTACATGAAATGAACACGATTTTGTTTGGCAAAAAAGATGTCGAATTTGGACACTGCACTTAGTAAACCCTGGTTTACAAGCTGTATTAATAACAATAAGAACAAGGCAAGGGTTGACCAAAAAATGCTTCATCAAAATTTTAACTTATAATTGTATTAATAATTTTTATTTAAAGTGCTATAACTTTTAGAAAAATTATCAAAATAGCTTAAAATTGGAACTGTATATTCTCCAATTCTTAGTTTTACTCTGTTGAAAATTTCAACTAGGTGTGTCCGAAATCTTCAGAGTTATAACGATTTAAAAAACAGTATTTTATGAAACTACTGTATTATTGTTCAAATCGTTGTACTGCCTAGAAAAATAATCAAAATATTGTCGAATTCGCGTGGAGGGCTCTTCAAGCTCTGGGCAAAAATCCCATCAAGTGTTGTCCAACGGTGGACAGCGTTTTGAGTGGTTAATTTCGATGGTAACACTCGCAAATATACATACATTCCATTTGATCTGGCCGCTGCAATTGAGTACAGTGCCGGCGGTCATTGGAATTGCCTGGAGGGCTTCTGTGATTACGCATGAATATTTCCCACCACCCCCTCGTACCACCACCACCCCGTCGCAGGCTCTAGCGTGTGATGTATGTGTAGTAATACAGTGCCCAGATAATGGATCAAGTCTGTGTATACTGGGTGTCTCGTAACGAATTATGTTACACGGGGCATTCAATGGTAATTTTGTTACCTCATGCTATTGTTTTAGGCCCTAAATAGGGCCTAGTCGATGTAGTATTTGATTCCGCACCACATTGATTTGATCACATTTGCTGTAAATATAATATGAAAGGTTATATCTGCTACTCCTATTAGCTTTGGATTCACAATGCGGGTGAGACACCCTGTATATATGTACTGTATGTTTGTATGTATGTGCTGTAGGCATGATGTATGTAGTGTTCGGAAATTATTACTCTAGCTAATTTCGCAATGATCAATACATATCATATTAATGATTACACTGTCTGATATTCGCTGTGGCCATGCGGAATTTACACCGATGCAGGTCCGTACTCACCGGTGTACTATTCGGGGCTAGATGCGTGGCCAAGCACTGCGCGATCAAACGAATAACTATTATAACATTATATCAAATATTCCAATATTTGTCGGGAGCACAATTCTATTAAATTTGTTTCCGATTAAACAAAACAAAAATCCCAGCGTTTTGAATTCAATAGACACGCTTGTGTGTATCTGGTGTGAGCTGGCAATGCTTGTATATCTATAACATGCACTGATTGGGAAGTTGTGTATGTAAGTTTAAATATTCAGTACAATGAATACAGTATCGTGGACAGGCGTTCAAGTGTGTATGGGTGTGTGTGTGTGTGTGTGTGTGTTTGATGTTAGTACGGGCCTGTGCAAACACCGCCGCCGCGGGTATTGAATTATAGTTTAATTAGTCAAATCGCCGCGATGCGGTCCTGTATATCGTGCCGTATCACATCCCAGCGGTGTGCATAAACTTATGATATATGTATGTGTTGTGTGTACGGTATGTCGTGATGTATGTTACGCACTACACCATATATACAGCACATGCAGCACATATGGTACATACATACATACATACATATCTACCTAGTGTACATACATACTGTTACACATTATTGTCACATAATATATAGGAACAATAGACATTTGGTTAGTACTAGTGTGCGTGTGTGTGTGTGTATGTATGGGCGGCCATCTTGATGCATAGCATGTCCTGGTTAATTGGTAGCCCTGTAACCAGGTTTGTTTGACCGGTCCGCCTCGCTGTCCAGGCTGGTCACTCAAGCAAACACAACAGAATATACGATTATTGCATTGTGAACCTCACAAATACTAAATACAAACACAATACATACATACATATCTACATACATTGGGCCTCTGAGAGGTGAAGTGGGGGCCCGGGTCAGTTATGAAGTTGAGGGTTCTTATTCGGCTGACGTTTTTTAGCAAACAATACTTTTTTTTAGCTCATATTCATTATTAGTGGGCCGGCACGATTCAGGGGCTCCGGGTCGTGTGACTCTGCTGAAATTCTTCTAATACATATATACATATATACGTACATTAGATGTTTCTACAAATAATTACCCATTGATATTACAATTCATCTTGAATTGACGTTTCACGTAGAATTATATGTTTTATCTATAACCTCAGCGCTGCTCTGCAAATCTTCCGATTGCGAAGTCACACGAAATCGCACGCAGCTGAATTGTCTCTCCTTTTCGAGTACAGTCCAGCGCTCACTTAATAATATTAATATTTGTTTTCTTACTACGAACGACTCTCTGTTTGTACTACGTACTCATTATCCGCACGAGCGTACATCACATCACACACAAGCCTATTGGAAATACACCCGAAATGCAGCGTCCGCTTAACGTACGTTCCGATTGCCGTACCGAAATTTGTGTACGTTGCGTGTAATTATAAATATGTTATACTTTTAATGGAGAGAAGTTCTACGAGAGGAAGTGTAGAATTATATATTGAACGCGGACGTCCTTCAAGTTCGAGTATGTGACACCCGTCCCGCTGGCTTATTAACTGTAATTAAAGATATAGGCACTAGGTGGTAGCGGTGGGCGGGGGGGGGAGGGGGGGGGGGGCAGAGTGGGCGGGCGGGCGGCGGAGGTTTGGGGTGAAAATGTTGATTTAACTTGTCTGACTGCCTCCGGAGGTTTCGGAACTCGCGTGCGCCGCTCATAACTTTAATTGGAATTTTGATTGCTATATATGTATGTAGATTAATATTATACAGATTTTGTATATATATATATATATATATATATATATATATATATATATATATATATATATATATAGTTAAATCACTGTAAACTGTAAATTACAGCTCTGACATTTTGGACACTCTAAACGTAATATATCTGTATATAATTGAGTTTGAAGTTTTCGGGTAACTCTTTTTCAGAATATTATAGCTGAACTATGTATGCATGTATGTATGTATGTACATATGTACACTGTATTCAGCCAAACAACCAATGCACGTCATCAATGCAATATCACTAGAAATTATGACATCATGTTCCATTACGTTTACACGAGTTCTAAAACCGATTAAAACAATGTTCTGCAACACGAAAACACATTTACAGTCGCAAGAAATGTCAACTATAAACCTGACGTATTTGTTTTCAGCGTTGCCATTTGTAAAACACAAAATAAAAAATAATTTGATGAACAAATGAACGAAAAATAATTGAATAGAAATCTATATTAACATTATTGGTTGTATTAATGTTTTTTTCGTGTATATTAATACTAAAAATCCAATAAAATCTCGATTAAAAAATATATTCACAAATGCATGGTGATATTTGTGTTTGTTAGGTTTTCCCTAGACGATGACGTGCATTGGTTGTTTGGCTGGATACGGTGTACGTTATGTATGTACGCAATGACTATGCATACTCTCGTCGAAGCGACCGATAAAAGCATTTAAGAACTTTTAATATGTCTCTAGGGTGTCGCTTCGTAACTTGGTTCACTTTGGTCGACCGTCAAATTTGATTTAAACACCGCGAGTGTTTGTACCGGCCACACACACACACACACACACACACGTATATATGTACTTAAGTATACCATGTTTAGGTGGATGTACAAAGCACTTCCAACACACTGAGACGCATAGTTACGTGAACGACGTTAATTATTTGTCTGATGAGTTTAATTTAAGTGCTGGCATACATACAGTACATACATACCTACATACATATGTACATATACACAGTACATACATACCTGCATGTATTCACGAGTTAATAGAATATATAAAAATTTAAACCATCCTGCGCCTGATGCGCCGGCAACCAACATTACACTGCTGTTATACAGTATAACCTACGCACAGGCGACTGTGAATAAAAGTAATACAGAAACAAAAGCCCAGACCAGAAGAAACAAATAGGCAACGTCAAGCTTTGATCCACCCTTCTATGCCTACTTGATAACCGACATGGGAAAAAGAATCAGATATGATATTCATCTTTTTGCAAACGAGCAAAAAACAAAAGCAAAACGTCGATTTACAACTGCCCCCTCCCTCCTCCTCCCCAGATACTTCGTATCGCTCTTGTGTGCTGTTTTAAAGTTAATTTGTCCTGATTTACCCCCACTCCACTTCCGTCGGATGAGGAGTGTGCGTTGCGTTTTACAGAATCAAACAGCTTAAAGGGGCGGTGGTGGGGGGCGAGTGCTATTTGCGGTAAGAGTGGTGATGGCGGTGGTGGGGGGTGGACGTTTCATTGCTCGATAGCGACGAGTGGCGCGCGATTCGAAAACAGCAAATTCCAGCACAGCGGCTATATGTAGGAAGGGGGGGGGAGCGCATTCATTAATCAATGTCATTATGAGTAATGACCCGGCCGCCGCATTGTTATTCGAAACGACTCGGTGTGTATGTGTCCCTGCCAACACAGTGGCGTGCACACCCTCGGAAGAAACATGACAGGAGCGGATGATTTAAAAACATAACTGTTATTTGTAAATGTCGATGTAATGATTACATCGCCGCGTAGATAACATCATCAATAAATGACAGCGGGGCGGGGGGAAATATTTAGGGGTGGATCAGTGCTTGTCAAACAATATTAATATCACGGTAATGTTACATTTGAATCTCGTAAACGAACAAACTTATAACCGGAGTTATTACTCTTGATACTGTTAATGTTATTAACATAAGTGTGCCCCTGCGTGGAAATTGTGCGCGCGCCGCCACTGACGGATCAGTGTACAGGGATTTGGGGCCTTAGCGGGCGCGGTACACTTGTACGGCCTCTTGTCACAAGTGTAGCGTCGACCGCAGCAGCCGTAGCAGGCGCCCTGCGGGAGACATGTCTCATTTCGAACAAAACGGTTTGCCCCTTTTAGTACTCCCCCGCCGCCGGTGTACGCCACTGCCCACCGCATGCAAACATAACTCGATTCATTGAAAACAGAGTTAGAATTCTTGCTTTTCTGTTACATTCAAAATACATCAGAGAATTTTGCCGCTGAGTCTGGGGGCGGATTTACGTGACATTTGGGCAGATTTTACCGGTTTCTTTAACCGGTAATAAATGATTACACGGCACCCCTTTACGGTTCATGTCATAAAAGACCAAAAAAAGATCTAAAAAGAAACGCGATTTAATATTTTCCGTAACTCAATTGAAAATAGATTCATTGATTGTTGTTTATTGGATTGTGGTTTGCAGCGGGGGCAGGCTATATCCCCACACACACTACGCCCATGTCTTCCAGGTTACGCGAAATACATAATCTCTTAATCTTCAGTTGATTGATTTCAAAATTATTAGAAAAACAGATAACAGCTACTGGCGTCTTTGTGAATCGTCAAAAAAATATTCAGTTTGGTATTAATCTTTGGAGAGGTGAAAATGAAATTATTGTTATTGGTGACATTCGGTATTATAAGTGTAAGTATGGAACTTGTTTAGGTCCAGATTAAAAGACCAATTTGATCGATGTATTCAGATTTGTTTGTGACATTTTAAATGTGTGATTGTTTAAAACTATTCCTTCATTCATCAGCTGTGTCTAGCTGATGACGGTGACGAGAAGTGTTGTCCGAAAGACAAGGAATCCTGGTGCAGCGTACCGTGTTACACGTGCACAGATGCAGACAAAACGGCCATGGTCAAAGAACAAGACGCATTCAACAATTTCATGAACTTGCTGTACAAAATGGACGCCCTAAATCAACCTGTGCCCATTGTGAATTGCACCTCGGGCGAGCCAGTACCTGCAAATATAACATTCGTCGCAGACATGTGGCAACTACGGTAAACAAGCTGCGCGAAACGCAAAGATCCCGAGTTCAAATCCCGAGCGGGAGATATTATTTTTATTTTCTAAAAAAATTACACAAATATTATTTGTTGCAGGGAAAGTATGTACACGGCTACCTTTCCCAATTATCAGAAGTGTATGAACTGCACAAAAAATCCTACGCCGGTGAAATTCAGTAAATGTTCCGTGAAGTTACGCAATGCGAATGCCAATGGCTTGAAGGCGGGTTTGAAGAATATGGAGGAGTTTTTCGAGAAGGAGATCAAGAAACATGAGCAGATATGCAGAGATTTAGTCAAAAACTAAAGCGTATAATTGTATATGTAACAGTTTATTTAATAGTACATTCAGTAATGTTAAACATATTCTGCTTTTTATGATAATATATTAACTATATTTAACCCAAATTTGGATTTAAATTATTTTTGTTCTATTTTTTAACAGAAAAGTTCATGTTTTCTGCCCAAAATCGTACATGTTGTGTACAATTCAGGCGTCGCAGGATCTGTCCGTTCTGTGATTTCATTTTCGGCCTTTTTTTTCATATCGGTCCAATAATCCTTCATGCATTTGACGTACTTGTCAAACGTATCATTCTTGTCGCAATTATCACAGATTTTCTCACCAACTATTTTAGCGCTATTGTAGAATTGATCCCTAAAATAAATCAGTTATCAATGCCTGTGTAAGTACAGTCAGCGCTCACTTAACGTACGTTCGATGATACGTACATGATTATTTACGACTCGTTGTCCGTACTAAGTACACATTGTCCGCACGAACGTACTTCACATTACACACAAACGTACGTACCGCAATTTGTGTACGTTAAGTGAGCGCTGACGGTAATTATTGCTCTCTCTCTCTCTGTTTACCTGATCTCCATAGCTTCCTTGCGCCATTTTATGTCTAATTCGTTCTCCGGGACGTGCAAATTCTTCATGACGATACAGTCTAGCTCCTGTAGTTTGTCCATATAGAACTGGTACAGACAATTCTCTTCTTTAATGAATGTACTAGTTGCACTTGCAGTAGCACCATTGTTACACTTGATATTCTCAGCTTCCAAACAGCCAAAACAGTCTTCTGATTCTGTGCCGATGCCTAAAATGGTCTGAAACGGTAAAAACACTTAACAAAAACTGAGTTTGGTTGCTAGGGAACGAGACAAAACACAAATCACCCTCCCCTTCAAACCTTTATAACATTTTATTATGATAGTATACAGATTTAAATAGTTTATAGCTGAACGTAATGAAAATTCATAATCTCTTGTCATTTAAAATTGCCGATGTTTGCTTATCATTGCATAGATTACACTATGCAATACTAACATCCGATACTAAGTTTTAGCCACTGTTACTAGACGTGAACAATGCTGTAGTATTAGTAGTAAGAATCCTAGTAATATTTAGTAGCTCTCAGCTATTGTCAGTACAGCTGTCATAATATATTTTTTTTATCTCTTTGTTACAAATCTTGATAACTTAATCCCAAAATATATCAATTAGAGAAAAAAAAAAACATGATTGATTACCTGTAGAGTTGTCAGTGATAATATCAATAATAACATTGGTTTATACATCTTCGGACCAGTATTTCTTTAGAAATATACGCACACACACACCTACGCACAACACATCCGTATGCAGAACTCCGAAATGAAATTTACATGCACGATTAACGTCTTTATCTTATCACAAGAGAGTTTGTTATCAGCATTGAAAGGTTACAACGGAATATGACGTTATCGGAATGTACATCTGAACGTGTCTGTCAAACAGATAGACGTAATCCGTGTGCGAACACAGCAGGACAAGATAAAATAATAATTATGTTCGTAAGATTTAAAATCTGTGATGCATGCAACCCACAACACATCCAGGTATAGCAGTACGGTATACCTCCCAGGCGGGCCAATAATATATTTTACTAAAATTCAGAAATTCATACATAGCTCTTGCAATTTTCAGCCAATTTGCCTGAAATTACACATATAGGTCAATAAAAGTACGCGGAATCTAGCAGTGTTTTCAGAGATGACCTAGCTTGTTTAGTTTTTAAGTTATTGTGTGTATTATTTGATAATATATATATATATATATATATATATATATATATATATATATATATATATATATATATATATTTGTGACCGGATATGCTAAAGACGAATGTCTCAGAGGGAGCACTGTGATTTCCGGTTGTGCTTAAGACACCATCGTGGACCGGAAATAGGCTATCTCAAGACGTCAGTTTTACTTCCGGCTACGAGTCGTCGCGATTAATTGAACTTGTGTAATAATGTTAGTGACTCTATATATATATATATATATATATATATATATATATATATATATATATATATATATATATATATATATATATATATATTCGTCTGCTTCATATCCGTTAAAATATAATAATAATAATTTAAAACACAGGATGAATTAATATCTCATTGTTTGAAATATAATGTATGTATTATGTTTAAAATATGTATGTTTTATTTTGTATGGCGATTACATAAGATATTACAGTAAAACAGTAAGATTTATCATTTGATTACAATATATTTTGTTGTTGCAGTGCCCGCTTTTGGCGCCTCCAGTGGTGACCCGGCCATCATGCCACGGTTCTTGTCCCGGGGCACCACATTCCAAGTGGTCACCGGCGAGAATGTGGTCCTGCCGTGTGAGATACAGAATCTAGGTAAGGCCAGCCCTGAGAATATCATCACCCGCTCACTTAATACACTTAAATACACACTTTTAGTGATTTTAACCCTGGTACGTCCCTGCCCGTGGCACTTTTTTGGCCTAACGTGTTTAATTAGAATTGTTCTTGACTTTATCATTGATTTCAATTGAAGAAAAAGTTTGCATATTGCGTCTTTAATTAAAATACAGCTCTGTTTAAGAACTTTTTAAACTTTGATTTGAGAAATTTCAAAAAAGATATTTGAACTATTGCTGTGTTTGGTTTATGCTATGGATGCATTGATATTTATGCGTCATGAGAAGCATAAATAACATGAATAGTCTTACAGATATTCATCTGTAAGACTACTTAAAGCGCATTCTGACCGCGAAAGAGGAAGAAGTTAAAAAAGTTTTAATACCACTGCACCTGGGCACACCTGCGACGTACGTGTAATATTAAACATAATTAATTACTCTCTTAAGACGCGCCACCCGGGATAATTACAGAACTATCTCGGAATTTATTTGTTCTTTTAAAAAACACATGCGGTCGCCATTGTGCACAGTGAGCATATCTGATGAACACACACACATGTATGTATGTGTTCATGCAGTTTCATTTACATTCTTCGCATAACACCCGTGCAAAGCGTGTGACATTATCTGATGAACAGAATATTACTTGAATTCCTCCAGTAGTTGGTATTACTGCAAAAGTCCAGTGCATAGAATATCCAGAATTACAATAACCTAAATATACAAAATGTACAATAAAAAAGAATCTCTTTTGTTGAATTTTGAAATATATTCTATAAAACAACAATTAATAAATGTATCAGAGCTAATGATTCATTCTAGGCCAGTGTCGATATCCAGTGAACAGATATGTGCCTTAGGGGTACCACCCCCGTGCCACCCCCGCGCCTTACACCGGCCCTGTATTGTCGAGTGTAATTGTAGTCGGTTGTAATTTGCATATAGATTGTGGGGGGGGGGGGGGCTCGCTGGCGCTTCAACTAAAGCGGCCATGTATAGTGTATCCATAGATATAAGAACTTGACTAAACGCAGCATGCTATTAACAGAGGATTATCCCAAATTATACGACACAGTAAATGAATAAAAAGCAGAGCTGTATTCAGAAATTTATAAATACATTTTGAAAAATAACAACAAAAATATGATATACATCTTAACAATAATAATACAAATTAACATAAATAAATGTAATATTCAATAAATTATTATTACGTCTTAATTATAGACAAAATGTCTCTTGTCTTTCCCGCTAAGAGCATTACAAATGTACCTGAATACCGCCACTACTAGTAGTTTATGGCCTCTCCTGCTGTGAAGGGTACCACCCTACCTATTAAGGAATCATGTCAAGTTCTTATATCTATGGATAGACTATACTACATACAGCTCAGGGGGCCTAAAGCAACCCCCACTACCCACAGCATCGCGCTGTACCGCACTCACTGTTCCGAAATAAAATAAAATCCTTGAATATTCATGCAACGAACACAGTAGATGTAAAATACGTAGTGGCCAGAGCCCCCGTATACCATACTGTTATCCTTTATTTCTTCATTTGTTTATTATCATTTGTTACGTTGCTGGCGGCAACGCGCTTTGCTATAATGTTTAATATTTACTCTGCTGTTTGTTATTCACGAATGTCGTTTGTTATTTGTCACTATAGCAACAAGATTGTTTTAAATATAACTGTTACTTTATTTCTTCATTTGTTTATTATCAGTTGTTACGTTGCTGGCGGCAACGCGCTTTGCTATAATGTTTATTATTTACCCCGCTGTTTGTTATTCACAATTGTCGTATGTCATTTGTCACTACAGCAACAAGATTGTTTTGAATAAAACAGTTATATGTATTTTACTTCTTTCTTCGTTTGTTTATTATCATTTGTTACGTTGCTGGGAGTAACGCGCTTTGGTATAATGTTTATTATTTACCCCGCTGTTTGTTATTCACAATTGTCGTTTGTTATTTGTCACTATAGCAACAAGATTGTTTTAACCCTCATACGCCCGTGCTACTAAAAGTTACGTAAATGCCCAAGCGGGGTCCCTTAGAGACCCCAGTTAATTTATCAATATTAATCATACATATCTTGATATTGCAAAATAAAACATTATTACAATTATTTTTAGAATATTTACGTAATTTTAATATAAAAAAAATTAATTAAAACCGAATTATTTAACAGTTAACAATTATTTAACATCCTGACGCTTCGTCGTTATAATTGCCCACTGCAGAGTTCAAATCCAAATATTCTGCGATTTCATGCAGTTTTTTTTCGGTTAATGTTCTATTTTTATCAAATCTCTTCATGTGAAATGAATTACTACAAAAACAACTTATTAATGAAACAAATATTTGATTATTCTAAATGTTCAATCGGGGACCTTGCGAGACCTCACTCACCTAAATTTGAAACAATTTAACAACCTCTTAACAACGCGTCACCACGAACTTACAGATTGTGCAGTATGAAGTTCTTAACACATAGCTAGCGGTAATAATGCAAACATGTTCAAATAACATAAATATTACAAATTTTTCAATGTTGGGGTCCCTAAGAGACCCCGCTTGGGCGTATGAGGGTTAAATAACACTGTTACTTTATTTCTTCATTTGTTTATTATCATTTGTTGCGTTGCTAGGGGTAACGCGCTTTGATGTAATGTTTATTATTTACTCTTAATTATTCACTATTGTTATTTGCTTCTATAGCAACAAGATTTTTCAAATAAAATTTTCTGCCGAGCATAAAGAATATGAAATAATTTGAATATAATTTAATATCAATACTGTACATGAGCGTGCGTACGGAGAATTCCACAGCGGGGGCAGTGGTCTCTTCCGCCGCGGGTAAAATAAAATCCACTCGAGTTGAAAGGGTTAACATTTGATGAACTCCTGGCGGCAATGGCAGCGGCGGTGGTGGCGGCGGATACGGTGGCCGGGATGCGAACTCAGCACCGCTAAAATGTAATTGCGTTCTGCAGTAATTTGCATATAAATTGTAAACAGGGACAGCCGAGTGGCAGCGGGGGGGTGCGGTGTGTGGCTAACCATTGGTGGGGTGGGGGCAGGGGGGCCACATAGAGTGTTCTAGATACCAGACGCCGGGATGCTTCACGATTTTAGCGATGCATAATTATTCTAACAATCTGAATCTCTGTGTGACGAGTTCGCGATATATAAGTAAGCATGATGGCAGGGGTGGGGGGGATTGGAGTGCCGGGGGGTGGGGGGCGCTGTGGTTTCATAGTTGGTTAAATAAGTGGCTCTAATCACACACCTCGTATTGTTGCATATTTAAATCGAGATGTGTGTTTTCCGCCTTACAATCTGCTAACCCGCAATACATTTATGCTAAAATGGATAGTTTCGACATATCGGCACTTCGACCGAACGGATTTCTTTGTATTCGGCAACCAACATTACATCAGTGTATAGCGGTGCAACATACCCCGCTGGCGCGCACACTGTTACAATAGCGCGGTAAAACAGTATTTTGCCGTGTGCTAGGATGGAATAAGGGCACTAAAATCCTGTGCCGACCCTGTAGCTACTAGTTAAATAGAACGCAGGACCCTTCCAGGCATCCGTGTGTGAGTGTGTTTGTGACAGCTACTGCCTCTATGGGTTGTTCTCTTTGTGTGTACTGTTTGTGTCCTAAAGGGTTAAACCTCGTTCCTTTCATATACTGTATTATTTTCATTAGCTACTACGTATGTCTCTATCTTGCACATGTATACAGGTCTCCCGCCTTACCCCCGCGTACCCCGCCCGACGTTCTGTCACTGAACATGCACGCTTGACAAATTTTGACGTTCGACGTTCCCACCGTTCCATGGCCTGCTTCTACGGCATACTCTACTAAAACTCTACGAATTCAGTGGTTAATGTAGCGTGGAAAATCGCATTCGGCCCCCGCGGAAATTTCCGATCAATAGCGATTGTTTGACATCCGCCGTGTGTAGCCGGAAGAAGTTTTGCAACAAGCAAAAGATATAAACATAAATCTTTGCAGTGCAAGTCAGCGGCAAACACAAGGGTCGCGAGTTCAAACCCCGCCCGGGGTAATTTATTTTTATAATTTTATTAAATCGAAAATAATATCCTATGTGGAATATTGTTAGTTTTACGCTATAATTTACACTTGAATGTAGTAAAACGTTGCCGTTTTCATTTTATATGCATGTATTTTTCTCCCCGCCTACGTTCTACGCCACTGGCTATCAAATCCAATTGACCTCTTATCGATATTGGTGTTACTAATCCGTTTTTAGCGCAAATAGTTTCTGAAACAAAGTTTGCGCCAAATTGGATTACATCGGGACGTCGTCGTTGCGGGATCGGATCCCCGGCGGTTGTCAATTTAATATCACTGCGTTGCCGAGTTTTTGATCTGAGATTTGTAGATTTCAATCGAGCAGAAATATTGTGCTTTGGTCAGCGCAAAAAAATCCACTTTTATACAGGAAAAAAACATGGGGAGAATTTATATTTAAAGTTGTAGGCGAAATAATTCGTTAATTAGCGAATAAAACTATGATTCTACATGGCGGTTGAATGAAAATAATTGTGTAGTCTCTGTACAGTCGTCTTTTAACGAAACGTCGAATATGCATATGAATAGTTTAACGTCAAATTATTTATTTAATATTCCATTGTATTTCACATATAGTAATATAATTATGTATACATTGTGCAGTTTAATTATATATAATAATATATTAAATAAAGGTATGTACATATAAAATTAATTTATAATTTATGTATATGTTTGTATGTACATATTATTATATTATATTATATTATATTATATTATATATATATATATATATATATATATATATATATATATATATATATATATATATATATATATATATATATTGTTTTTAATACATATATGTTACCAGGCTGACAGAACAGCGAGAAGGCAAACTAGGAAAATATTGATTACTATCATCATCATTTTTATACTCGGAATAGAAATAGTTGTAGTACCAGGCGAGCAGCACCTGGGACAGGTGGCAGAGCCCCTGCTGTGGCTAGACAGTACTTGCACTATCCAGTATCAAATAACAAAAGTGTCATACGCCTCTATTGCTAATAAAGTTGCTTTAAAACTGTGTTTTAAGAATAGAATAAAGTGTAAATATGATGTTACCTAATGCTAGAAGTACCCTAGTACCTTTCACACTGGTAACTCTTTATGGTTTACCACAAACCAACAGTAGCATAAGCCTAGATCTAATTCTGAATAAAGTGCTGTACATTTAAAATACAGTTTCGATGTCATAAATCTATCGGAATACCTTCTGCTGATTTGAATTCTTTCCAAGAAGTAGTGGTATCACAGTCCTCATTTCAAACCATATAAATTTTGCCTATCTCATTTCGATAAAATTAATGTGAAGGGAAGTACACAAATAAATACAACAAGAAAGGGGAAGAAAAGAATAAATAAAATAAAAACCAGAATCAGTATCTCCGGTAACTTATGAAACAAAAGGCGTACAGCAGTTACCTGTGTAACGGCGAATGTGGGGCGCGAGCTGGGGGGTGTTATTTCCGTTTTCCACTGTAGTCATTTCCATGCCACCCCCTCTCTCCTGCCAATACGGCGGGTGGTCGGGTTGGAAACTGTATTTTCCAGAACATTGATTTGAGATTTCCACAAGTCAGTGAAATGTGAATAAAAACGGTCTGTTCGTTTTTTTAAAAATAAAAATGTACCAAATATATATATATATATATATATATATATATATATATATATATATATATATATATATATAACTCGAATCACCATTATCCACAAATAGAATTCAACTTATGGAGAGTTATAGAACTGTTCAGCAAAATTAGCGAATTTGTTTAAAGACATTACAGTAGTTTATTATTGAATTCAAATCGCGTACTACGAGTACTTATTAATTTCAGTTAAAATATTTAATAATTTGCCTGGTTCTCGTTTGTGCTCAGAAGAGTAAGCCGCCTTAAAATGAAGCAGCAAACTTATGAGGAATTAATGTACATATATGTATTCGTTTAACAAATAGGGACTTTAAAACCAAATACGAAAAAACGCACTTTGAAGTAAGGGTGTGTTTTGGTGTGCTATCAACCAGCTATTTGCGTCATATTATACATTTTTGCACCAAAAAGTGTTCATCTTTTGAACAAAATAACAACAGAACTCTGTTTTTATACGTGATTGATCTTCCGCGTTCATTCTCAATTTTTTTTTAGTTTACATTGAAACACAGCAACTCGTGACAAGCAAAAAGGAATTCCCCGAATATTGTAAAACGAAAATAAAAAGAATCACACACACACAAACGGGGATTTCCTTTAAACTTTCGATCTTTTGATTGCACGTGCCAATTATTTTATTCGGGTTATGGAGATATTCGAGTTATAAAAGTTATAAATTATATATATATATATATATATATATATATATATATATATATATATATATATGTATATATATATATATATATATATATATATATATATATATATATATATATAATACACATCATGGTTGGTTGTCTGTAAATTTGCATTCGTAAGAATAGTGCTAACAATATGAAACTAGACTCATTGTACCTTGTATAGATGTAATGTATGTTGTGTACCTGTGTATGTATGTGCCTGGGTGTGTGTTGCGCACTTTCCTGAAACCCCAGAGTTATTCTCGTTCAGCTCCATTGCTGAATTGTTGCGTTTACCGCTTCGATTGAAAATGTTGCAATAGATTCTGTGCGCATTCTCAATAGTTATCTTTGTTTCTCAGTATTTATTTATACATTTTCAAAGTTTATACATACATATATACTTTACATACATACATTATTACGATCATTTGAAGTTTCGTAAAACACAACTCATTGAATGCTGCGCCTTTTTACATGCATCTCTGCATAACAGCGTTGCTACATTGGTGGTTTACATAGTGGAGCTTGATATTTTCACCTATCCGTTCTTAATACCGGTTAGAATTACCGCATCCCGCGTGCGTATCGCTAATCAAGTGCTCTTGTCAGGCCTGCCAATGGCTGGGGCAAAAGTAAACCCTCTTCTTCCACTAACTCGCGCTGAAAAGACAACAGAAGCACTATCAGCTATAGTTAAATTGAACGCTGCTGATCTCTGCCCGTATATGCCAATAGCCGTGTCAGCATTTTACATACGAACAACAGTTCCTCCCCCACTGAGGGGGATCGGGACCGGGGGGGGGGGGGGGCGGACTCTGCATCTGTAGCACGCGGTATTGTTAAACGAGAATCAAGCAGCCAACTTGACGGCTGGCAAATTTCTCTAGCCAAGTATTTAAGTGGTCAAGTGATTATGTGAAGGGTCGTACTAAGGAGGCGGGCGGGAGGGGGGCAGACAATGATCCCTCTACTTATCGAATCTACGCCTTTAATGTAGAATGTTACAGTGTACACGGCGTACACTGTAAAATTCTGAAAGGTTGTGCAATGTAGTGTATAAGTTTCAGCGCTAACCGATTCACCGTTATACGAGGTCAATACTGCGGGCATTTTCTATACATTTATCCATAATTTCCGTAATTGTGTCTTCATGAAGCGCGTTATAAGGAATCATTGTAAATTTAGCGCTTATTTGGTTCAGGGAAAAATTACGTTATATAGAACCAACGTTATTGGATGTGGCGTTAAGCACGGGCCTTATTGTACATTATTCGTAGGGAATATATGTATATATATATATATATATATATATATATATATATATATATATATATATATATATATATATATACCGGGTGTCCCAAGAAATCTGGGACATAGGGAATTAACATGTAAATATAAAAAAATTGTGATTACTTCTGAACAATACATTTTACAGCAAAAGTGTAAATAAAAGAGTTATACAAAATTAAAAACTGCATAATGTGATGCTATATTTAGTGCTCAAATATTTTTATATATCGAGTAAATCAATTTTGAAATATTGCATTTTGATGACAGATCAGGAGGTCATGGAACAAAAATTGCAATTTTTTTGATAGTTACAACAACAAATAATCAAAACAGCGTTTTTGTTTCAAGACCTTCTAATCTGTCATTAAAATGTAGTATTTCAAAATTGATTTACTCGCTAGAGAAACATATCTGAGCATTAAACAATGGCATCATACTATGCAATTTTTAATTCTGAACATCTTTTTTATTTACAGTTTTGCTCAAAAATGTAATGTTCAGAAGTAATCACAATATTTGTATATTTACATGTTAATTCCCTATGTCCCAGATTTCTTGGGACACCCGGTATATATACATATATATATATATATATATATATATATATATATATATATATATATATATATATATATATATATGTATATATATATATATATATATATATATATATATATATATATATATATATATACATATATATATATATACAGGGTGTCCCTGAAATGCGTGGACATCGCTTAACCACAGATTCCTGGGTCGAAAATAAGACGATTTAACTAAACTTACCTATATGCAATTACGTTTCGTTTAGCTGGTATTCTTCTTCAAAGTTCTTTAAAAAAAAAGTTATTTTATCCATAACTACAGAACGCTTGGATCGATTTGGATAATATTCGGTACTGTACTTCTTACGGATGTAGGTCATCTTTTAAGGTGATATTAGTTATTATCAGTGGACCATTAGTGTACGAAACACGGGTAACCCGGCATAAATCAGTCAAAAACTTTTTTATGTTAAGGCCTTTGAATTTTTGCAAAATGGGCACCTCGTTCACCAGATTTAAATATTTGCGATTCCTTTTTATAAGGAAATCTAAATAATTACACTAATAAATATCATATCGTCATTTATTTCTTAAAATACCAGACTGCTAGATGACATTTTTTTATGAAATGCAGTGCGCGGTCCCTCAGATTTTATTTTTTTGTGCCTAAACCTTAACAGATATCAGTACAGACAACAACAACAAAAAAATTACTATTGAATGTCTCTTTCTGAAACTATTTTTTTGAAAGTTATATACAGTAGTTTAAATGAAAGAAGTCCCTTGAAGGTCATTGAAGGACAGTACGAGTTTAGATTTTAACCACGCCCATTTTCTCATATTCAGTAGCGTCGTTTATCTAATTTTTAATGGGGCATATAAGATACTATAATTTCCGATGGTGAGGGGTTAGCAGATGACGGGGAGATATAAACAAAAGAAGAACAATGCATGCATTAGTATATACCAGATATAAAGTTTTCGGTGAATAGTCGGCTTAGCACCGGTAACAACAGAAATACGATGTTTTGACAGTTCATTACGTTAATCATTTGTGTCTCACATTTTGAATTATAACAACGATTTAGATTATGATATAATATCAGTGGTTGCAATAAAAGTGATTTATTATAACTGTGTTTGTGTTAGTGCATAATACTGGTGTTAATTAGTGGTAAATAAGACAAATTGACAGAAAATGCAGCAAAATGACAGTACACGCCTATGCGACAGCTAGTAGTGTAGGGAATAAGAAATCAACGTACGTTATTGCAATAGTATCGAGTACAACGAGCCTCATTTTGTTTTGCTTGTCGTAGTATTATTCGGACATTCTAAAGACAAACGCGTTATATCCATCCTTGTCGCGCGTGCTGTTTGACAATTGAAATGAGAGATATAGATATATAACTATACGTTAATTCGTATATGATACAGATAACCTTCATGGTACTTCTTTCATTTAAACTACTGTATATATATATATATATATATATATATATATATATATATATATATATATATATATATATACATATTATATGTGAGTGTGTGTGTCTCGTGTATTCTGATCTTATCCACCCGTATGTCAACGATGGACAAAGCCCGCAGGCCTAATGGCCTGTCACACGCTTCAATGTTATCGGCACGCAGTGATCTGTACTACCGACAGACAGTTGTTTACGACTCCGTGCCATGATGACTTTTAAATATTACATAAGCTTATTGTATATGTTTTTGTTTAGTTTGTACATGATATGTACAAGCCTGTGCCCGTACCTAGTACAGGCTGATACCAGCCCGTGGTCACCCCCCCCCCCCATCGTTTCGTAGACAGGTGAACGTACTGTTGCAAAGGGCAGTAACAGTACGTTTAAATAAATACACAATTAAGACGGGAATCTGCGTATGAAAGATTAAATCTGAGTATTTTTGTATATTAAAAGATTAATTCATATACATACTTATATATTTCGGACTGAAACTGTACTGATTACTGAATAATATTTCTAGAATCTATGTATTTTGGACTGTTCCTTGAACATGTTGTGTATCTCGGACAGCCCAGCTCATCAATCCTAGAGGGACAATCGTTTTGTTAATACATTTAAATATATAAGTTTGTTATTGCATGTAACAACGTCATCAACTGAAATGTTGCATTAAGATTTTTATCAGCAAATATCGTACACAAAAGCAAGGCAATATTGTAATAGGTTAATGCATTATCTACCTGATTCACTGATACTAATGCATGATAACATATCATTCGATTATTACACTAATATCAAACAAAACGACAAGCAGCAATGTTCAGAATGAGTATGGCTTCAACATTTGAATTCACATATTAAAACCTTAGCAATATAAAGTAACGAAACTAGAATTACCTCGGCATATCTTCCTACCAATAACATGAATGCAAACGAAGTGAAGAGGTTTAATATTCCGAAAAAGGGGACGGGTTAAAAAAAATGGGAATATTTAAATGTCCAACACGAATTCAACAATAATACCATCATCCTGTCATTACGCTAAATCACATTTAATCATTATCCGGGCCGAAACGCGAAATATATTTCCAATCCCTAGCGGTGCCCGAAAGCTCGAAAAGTTTTAATCCGAATTTAAGTACATAATTAGGGAATAATTCGCGCCAGAACGGTAACGCGGGTTTTAGACGTGCTTCGGAGACAGGGCACACGGGTACCGCATGCATCATTCGTTGTATTTACGCGACCAACCCCCCCCTGAAACCGTACCTGGTTGGTATTTATTGCTGCGGGCAGCAATTTGTAGCAACCGAATTGAAAAATTGAAAATAGGTTTTATGTCTGCTTGTCTGTCAGTATGTATGTATAGGTATGTATGTATGTAGCCCAAAGTCATATACTCGTTCATCAGGTCTATGCACACTATGCACTATGCGTTCATTAGATGTTTCCAATCGCACTTCGACCGCTTTATATTATTAACATTAATATTTTAATCTCTGCCTGCAACCAACAATACACTGCCGTATTGCGCGCAGCATACCGTTCAGGCGAAACATATAAATGACATTTGCGCAGAATCATTTTGTCGTTTAACCAAATTATAAACTAAATACGTATAAGCCGGCTGTAGGGATGAAAAACGTGCAAGAACTGTAGTGTAGAGGGTGTTTTTCTGTATTTACCCGCGTGTGCAATTATTTTCAAGTACCAGTATGTATGTACGAATGCCAGGGTAGGGTGTATTTACAAGTGGATAGTTTCACAATTTCACTTGAAGAGTTTTCCAAGAGAACCACACACACAGGCTGACTGTAAAAGACTCAAGCAGTGCATTCAGTCAGTCAGTTAGTTAGAAAGAGATGCAGGCAGTGTCACCCGCTAGGAGTATAACCACAGAGGCATCCAGAACATAATGACGAGTGTGTGTGTGTGTGTGTGTGTTTGCTAAGATAGGACAGAGCAAGACATAGTCTGTATCGGAACAGAGAAATTAACAATATGACAATATGCATATCAACTGCTACAATATACACGCGACTACAGAGGAAGACAGACAAAGATGCATAGATTGAGAGGATGCGAGAGACTCCAAGGAAGCGACAAGAAGAACGTCGCGACGCCGCACACTTTAACGACGCTACATGGTACATCGGAAACCGTTTCATTAAAACGACAACGGCTCATTAACCATTCGCAATTAACTGCACAACTGGCAGTGCAGAGTCGGACAGCAGGACTTTTCAATGACCAAATAGGTGTGATTCTAACTATTGCCACCAGAAAGCAGGACAGTTTAGCAGTGAGCTGTCGAAATAATCGTAATGTAGCAAACATTTTTAGTAGTCTGAAGTCTTATTAGACACGTTGATTGCTATTAATGTTATTCAATCTTTCTTCTAAATTTGACACTGTTACAAGGAAAAATCATGTATTTTTATAGCATTACCTTAGAGCAATAGTGTTAAATTTAGTAACTCTTAGTAGCACAGATAGTATCAAGCTGTAAATAGCAGTGTTTAAAACAGCTGCAGGAATTAGTATAGTTATTGGTTTAGAATAATAATAATCGATTCAAATTTGCTGATGTACTAACAAGTAATACTAAATCATTTGACACACATATACATACATTGCCTTAACGCGCGCGGGGGGGGGGGGGTACGTTTCAGCGCTGAATGAAATGGCGCTGAACGAGATGTTCTTAATACTAGGGCCATTTTCTATAAATTCATCCATAATTTACGTAATTGTGTCTTCAGCGCGATATAACGAATCTTTGTAAATTTAGCGCTTATTTTTGGGGCGGTTCACGGAAAAAGCGCGCATATCGAATCAGCATTAATAGGGGTAGCATTAAGGGCGGGCGCTGACTGTATTTATAACCTTAATAAGCCAACGAAGTAGTGAATCATGATATATGTATTGGCGCTGATGCAGAATCAGATTATGTATGTAGAATATCCTTGCTTATTATTAAAATACCTACTTTATTTCAACTAAAAATCTAAACAAGTTGCTTTTGAAGTTACCCCTGTGTGAACGGTGAATATGTTTGGAGCGCAACGGGTTAAATATTTCAGCGCACGCCACTGTACAGAGAGCTGATGTTCAATCGTGTTCTAACAATGTAAACCTCAGCACTAGTCCCCCCTCGTCCCCCTTCGCAGCTCCTCTGTCCATGTTCGTTATTCAACTCTAAGTCTCTTCGACCCCCGCCACTGACGTGCCACCCCCCCCCCCCCCAACCCAACCGTTGAAGAGCTACTGCACGGTGAAACACGACCCAACCACCACCACTCCCACCCCCACCCGCTGCTCTAACGAGCCGCCCCTGGAAATCTGCTTCGGTGTGATTAATATGAAAGCACTTCTGAATAAAAAACCTTCAAAAGATTTCGGGGGCAAAGGAAAAATTTGAATGTGTCTAATATGTATCTGTAAAAAAATGCGAATTTAAAATTGATTGACTCGAAAATGACGCATTTCGATGATGCACAGTTTTAAACATCACACCGGGGCTTAGTGTGCGTTAGCGGTAATTTACCGGTTCGCTGTAGTATCTCCGCTACTTTCGCTAGTAGGTCTTGTAAATCTGAAACATAATTTGCATAGAATCTACATAATATTACATACAAGCAAATGGCGATGGAGGTTCGGGACGGCACGGTGCGTGCTCAACAACGGTACGGCGCGGCACAGCGTCCAAGAATCGTACGCACAAGGAAGAGAATATTCGGGATTATAGAATAAATACACTGGTATCCATTTATAGTGAACTCGCATATAGTGGAACCTTGCTTATAACAAATGTATACGCTGAGTTCTAATTAAATACACAACACACTGAATACTTTCGTTATAGTGGACACTCGCTTATAGCACAGATCAACTACCGGTGCTTATAGTGAACCAAATTCCTGGTTTCTTCACGTTCACTTAAAGGTGGATTCCACTATACTTGGGAAAAAAAAATGCTGCAACTTTGACAGGACAATGAGTGAGCTTGTGATAAGCTTGGTTTTATAAACAAGTGATGTAGAAATATGTACATACTGTCAAATGTTCATATGTATGTACATGTTTGTATGTATATATGTATGTATGTATGTGTACATGGATGTTTATAGAAGAGAGGCGGTGTACACGTTTAAAGATAAATATTATTACACAGCAGCAGCAGCAGTAGCAGCACTAGCATGATAATTAAACACAATTTTAATTAAATGAATCAGTACGAGTGGTTGGCGTGTACTGTTACACCGGCGAGATAGGACACGTTCGTGCAGGCTCGTAAATAATCGGCTACATACAGTGTACATACGTACATATGTACATAAATGTCTCTCTCTCTCTCTTTATATACATATAAAGAGAGAGAGAGAGATAAACAAGAATATACTAGCGAGAAGTGTGTGTGCGTGTGTAGATTCAATGTATAGTGTATCCATAGATATAAGAACTTGACTAAACGCAGCATGCTATTAACAGAGGATTATCCCAAATTATACGACACAGTAAATGAATAAAAAGCAGAGCTGTATTCAGAAATTTATAAATACATTTTGAAAAATAACAACAAAAATATGATATACATCTTAACAATAATAATACAAATTAACATAAATAAATGTAATATTCAATAAATTATTATTACGTCTTAATTATAGACAAAATGTCTCTTGTCTTTCCCGCTAAGAGCATTACAAATGTACCTGAATACCGCCACTACTAGTAGTTTATGGCCTCTCCTGCTGTGAAGGGTACCACCCTACCTATTAAGGAATCATGTCAAGTTCTTATATCTATGGATAGACTATATGTTTAGTTCCCTATCAATGTTGATACAGGCCAGGAACAACGGGAGTTATTGGGAAAAGGCTGACAATTTATGTTTGGGGCAGTGGTGGGGGGGTGGCGGGGGCTGGCCCACCCACTAGGACAGCCACTGCTGTCTACCGTTGTTATTTTAACGGAAACGGCGGCCATTGCCACAGTTTACAACATAAACACCGGCACATGGTCTGGTTCTCAGCGTATGGCAAACCCACACACACACACAGACACACCCTAGAACATGAATACACACACACACACACAGTATACCTGTATATACCAGATGCCCCAAGAAATCTGAGACTCAGTGAATTAACATGTAAATATAAGAATATTACGGGCTGAACAATACATTACAGAGCAAATATGTAAATAAGTTGTTCAGAATTAAAAACACTATAATAAAAACGCATATTTAGTGTTTAAATATGTTTCTGTAACGAGTAAATCAATTTTTAAATTCTGTATTTTGGTGAGTTACAAAGAAGCTATATTGCCACAACCCGCACGACAGCCATGTAATGTTGGTCACCGCTATGTCAATTTACTTATTGATATATTTTCCTGCTAAAAAACACAATTTTGTATAGCCTTGAAGCTATAATTTTTTTTCCCCTGAAATCAAATACAAATATTTCGTTTGCCGTAAATTACATCGAGTACGGTTCTGTGCACTGCAAATCTTTCTACCGGTATGGTGTGCACAGCAATTCATAGGAAAAATCATGTATTTGAAATGATTTAGAAAATTTAATAAAAAATAAAAATCATTCCTACACTTACATACACGCGGTTACGTTGATTTCGAAATGCAATGATTTGAAAACATTCGAAGCGGAAAATAGTCGACAAAGTTAGTTCCTGTTTTCGCCGCAACGAGCGTGTGTGGGGCGCTGCAAGCACTGTGGTAGATATGTTTCAATAAATACAAATAATTCTTAATGATTTCTATAAAATGGATATTTATATAAAAAATTGACTACGATTCACACTTCTACTAAATTTCTTTCCTAAAATTAACAGTGTAATGCTATAGAAATACACTATTTTCCCCTACTATATATATATTGGATTAATATATGCATTGTAATGCTATTATATTGATTGTCAAACACACACACACACACACAATCAGTGTATGTACGCAGATCTGAACATTTCAATAACAGTGTAATGCTCCAGGCTGTACGATTATAATTAGCGAATTAATTAAAGCCCCTCGCGCCGTTACTAATTAAACACAGTCATTTAATAGCCCCCACTATTATGACAATGAGCTACATTTGCAATAATAGAATAAATGTTATTATTAAATTAGTATAACACGGAATCGAATGAATGCACGTTATTTGAAACGTAATATGTTATTACAGTGTAATCATTATACATATATTATAGGATATATTTATAGCAGTGAATTATGGGTGGAAATGTTTGGAGTCCGGGCCTGCAGCTATCTGGTTTGACTATTCCAATTCTGCTAATTGCTCCAGTCTGCACACTCCGCCCAACATGCAGTATTTAGATCAATGATACATACCTACCCACCTACATATATATGTATACCTGGGTATATCACCACAGCAATCTCTGTAGACTGTATGTGTAGCTGCTAATACTAATGGTATATAGATCGTCAGTGTGTCTTTAGCTTCTTTAATTAACACTTTTCGAATTTACAATTACAACTGACAACTCTCGTAATATAATTCTACATAAATAGTATTAACACTATTTCACTATTTCAAAACAGTCAATTGTTAGTAATGCTCCGTTGCCCATGACAACCGGGACAACAGCTGTTTGTTTCCTTGTTGCTAAGGTGACAGAGCTGCAACAAAGCAATTGTTTTGTTTTATTTTCTGCAGAAGAAGGCGAATTGATATGATATATGCAGAGTATTGATAAATTACAGTGCATATACAATGTTTTATATATATATATATATATATATATATATATATATATATATATATATATATATATATATATACTTGTGTGAGTGTGCTGTGATAAAATTCACAAATATACGTGCTTCAAACTGGTAAAATTTCGTTTGATATTACAAAGGATGTTTTGTGTGTATTTGTGACTGAAAACATGCACGCGACTGAAAATGACATACACACACGCACACAGAGACATGCTCTGTTATCAAAGAGCTGAAATTTCCACACACACACACACACACACACGTAAATGGTAGCCACAATATACAGACCGCAAACACAAATAAATAGAAAATTGACGTAAATAATTAAAATTTTCGTTTATATAATAAAAATTAATTGAATTTGCCTACACACTTGTATATTATATAGGTATATACTCATACAGAATATCTATATTGAAGATTATTTAAAATATTATGTTCCAGCAACCAACAGTACTTGTGTGTATAGCAGTACAGCCTACCCGCAGGGGCAATGTTAATGTATGTAAGTAATGTTGAATGATTGCTGTGTGTTTGTAGGTACGTTCGTTGTGATCTGGCGACGGGGCAGCTCCATCCTGAGTGCGGGCCGCCTCCTGGTGACCCGTGACCAGCGGTTCTCGCTGCAGGGTCAACATGACCTGCAGCTGAGCGCCGTCCGTGTGGAGGATCAGGGGGATTATACGTGTCAGATTGGGGACGGTACTCCGGGGGACTTGATTCATACGTTGGAAATACTTAGTAAGTTCACACAGTACGTACACTGTATTCAGCCAAACAACCTATGCACGTCATCGTCTAGGGAAAACCTAACAAACACAAATATCACCATGTATTTCTAAATATATTTTTAATCGACGTTTTATTGGATTTTTATTATTAATATACACGAAAAAACCATTAATGCAACTAATAATATTAATATATATCTCTATTCAATTATTTTTCGTTTAGTTTTCATCAAATTAGTTTTATTTTGTTTTATTACTAATGGCAACGCTGAAAACAAATGCGACACGTTTATAGTTGACATTTCTTGCGACTGTAAATGTGTTTTCGTGTTGCAGAACATTGTTTTAATCTGTTTTAGAACTCGTGTAAACGTAATAGAGCATGACGTTATTATACCTAGTGATATTGCATTGATGACATGCATTGGTTGTTTGGCTGAATACAGTGTACATACATACATGGCTAACATTTAGGTACACATACAGTTGTGAACAATTGTGATCTGTAAGAAGTGTTTTGTATCTATATAAACTATAATACACTGCAGTTTGGTTTGATATCATGCCGGTGATCCTATACAGTAAAGGTACACGCACATACAAACATACGGTTACCTAAGCATCTGTATTCTACACAGGGCCGTCTCATGAATTGTAAGGGCGCAAAATGAAATTAATAATGTTATGTGTTGATTTTGCGTTAATATCAGTCGAGTCTGGAATATTAGCTAAAAAAAAAAACATTAGCTCCTTATATAAGCGGGCCCTACGCAATGGCCCAAAGTGAAAAGACGGTCCTGCTTCCACATCTCTGGCTGTGTGTGTAAGCTGTGTGGCGGTATAGTTATACATTACAAGTGCCTTGGTCCTGGTTCGGGCGGACTGTGTGGAGCAGTAGTCCCTTCAGGCTCTCTCTCACCCTATCTACCTCTCTCCTTCTGTACACATACAATTCCCTCTTGTCAGTTACACAGAGGAGTCGGTCACGTAGCCCGGGGCGGAGGGCGGGCTTGAACCAGCGACCACAACAGTACAAGCTAGTTATATAGCTGCAGTTATGTAACATACACGCACATACACATACACACATGCATACCATGTATAGTACACATATAATAGTACATATAGAGGTAGGTTGTAGTGATGCATGTTCCAACAGGACCTGTTAACTATTGGTCAACTATTGTTACATAATCACATAACCAATACGCACAATTAGTAACATATACAGTACACTCAACGATGCAAGCAACACCACCCAACATACCTGACTGTACAGACAGTGGCATCCACCTATAGTGAACTCTCGCACACTGTGGAACCCCAGTACGAACTAAATACATGACAATACTAGATACGTTCGTTATAGTGTACATTCGCTTACCAAATTCCTGTTCACTATAAGCGGATTCCACTGTATATACAGACCTAGTGTAGGGACAGTCCAGGACTATAAAAGAACGTAAGAATATCAGAAATACCTTAGCTTGATTTGCTCAAAAGATTTGAATAACAAGACAATTTCGTTTTAGAAAAAACATTTCTACAGGATAATATATGTCCTGAAGCCTTCGAGCACAAGCCAGTAGTCAAATCAAACAAACGCTACTGAGTCTGGCCCTGCGCTGTAGAACTTTGGATAACATACAGACACTCCCACGGAAAGTCCGTATGAATATGTATTATGTAGCCAGAAGTCTCGTTATAGCTGATTGCAATGTTTAAAATGCAAAATATCTCCGCGCGCACAGGGCTGGTTCTAGGGGGGGCGGGGCGGGGGTGGTGGAGGGAAAGACTGACGTTAAAACTTTGTTTTTGATCATGTTTTAACTTCCTGTCTGCCTGCACAGACCGCCTACAGGGACGGACTCCAGTTACAAAGCTTCGAGTTTGGAAAACTTTTCTACAAACACACGTTTTGTATTTAAATATCTCAAAAGCAGTGCGCACGCCACAGACACAGTACCTACCCTTTAATAAAAACATCCTACTCCGTATCTGGCGTCTACAAATGCGCGTTGTTAGAAAAGTTTTTTTACTATAATAATTTCTAATTTCAGTACAAACGGAAAAATAAGTTAATAATTGTCATAATTTTTTTTTCCGCGGTAATTACGCGAGTACGGACCTGTTATCTGTAGCACGGGCACGATGCCTGCAGGGCTCTCTTCGTCGAATTTTTAACTGCTCTCTCAAACTTTTGTCATAAAGTCTGTCGTCGTTCATTTCAACTTCAAATTATGTTGTATAATTTTACAATCATTCTTCCCGAAGCTTATGAGCTTTTTACAGGGGGGCGGGGGGTAGTCCAATTAAGCACGTGTGTGCCTGATTAGCTTCTATAATAGTATATTTATAACAAATTTTATCAAAAATGAATGACACATTTGTAATATTTTAGCAATCATTTAGACTGTACGTATTTTTAGTTACAATCTAGTGACTTTTTCCTGCAGTGCCACCAACCTTACAAGTGTCACCGCCCACGGGGCAGATCACCGCGAGGAAAGGGGGCTCTGTCACCTTTGAGTGCAAGGCAACTGGTAACCCCGTGCCAACAATACACTGGTCTAAGAAGGTAAAAAAAAAACGGACAAAACGGGCAAAATTTACTCAAGTTTATTTGTTGGACCGCTTCTTCACAGGATGGTTCGCTTCCCTCAGGCCTCCAGGTGGAGAACGGGTACTTGTTGACGCTGAATGACGTGCAGAGACAACATGCCGGGAGTTATCAGTGCACTGCAACTAATGGAATTGGTCAGCCTGTGTCTGCCGATGTTCACTTGCATGTGTTGTGTAAGTTAAATGAGCCTATGACACCGCTAACAGCTTAATAAAACCTGGTAACATGCGTAGATCCTCCTGAAGTGAGTGTACTCAGGTCGTGGGTCAATTCTGGCGAGGGTCTCGAGGCTAAACTGGACTGTATAGTACATGCAGATCCACCAGCAGAGGTAAACCTCATTCTAACAAACACACAGCACTTAATTCATTCACACTAACGCGATTGGCTGTGTGTAGGTTCTCTGGTACCAAGACTCCTTCCTCCTACAACCGACAGACCGCAGATTGATGTCACATTCTGGTAAAACTCACACGCTGACCATCAAGAACATTCAGCTGTCCGATTTCGGCAATTACAGTTGTGTCGTGGTGAACTCCATCGGTAAAGACAAGAGGTACACACTCCCGCACAAATAACACACGACACTTTTATATATGTAACCCGGTATGATTATTCGGCACAGGTACATTGAATTGTCCGGAAAACCAGGCCCCGCTGTAGCTGTGAGTTCGGGCTACTCGAATCCCACTGAATACGACCTGCGGTGGTCGGTGCAGAGTGTGTTTCCTATTATCGAAGTACGAATACTCTACCGTCGAGTTCTGGTACGTAACACTTAAAACTTCAAAAAAAATCACAACTGTCAAATAATGCTACAAGTGCTGGCATCTGTTGTCAAACATTTGCGCGCTAAAAACAAAAGTTAAATTTAACAATAATGCTACGTGTGCTGCCATCTGTTGTCGCTTGTGTAAACCCTAAAATGTCAAATTGATGCGCGCTAAAATTTAATTAAACAATAATGCTACGTGTGCTGCCATCTGTTATGGCTCTCGTGAACCCTGTTGACAGTTCTTGTAATTTCAAAGCTAAGCGCTGTACCCTGTTAAAAACACAAGTTATAAATCGAGTTTCTACGCTTTTCTAGATTAATTCGTCGTACCAGCATCCGGGAAAATGGCACGACATCATTGTTCGGCCGCAACAGACGCACTTTGTAACCTCGACAGGTGAACGCACGCACCGGTACAAACTGACAGACCTGGTGGCGGATTCCGTGTACGAGTGTTTGATCCAGAGCCGTAATCAGAACGGTTGGGGTGAACTGTCCGATATTCATCAGTGGTTCACCAGCCAGCGGGGACACAAACCACCCGCTACCATCTCCATGGCAACGGGTGCATTCACACACACGTATATTTTGTTGCTGCTATTGTGTGTGACGATTTCTGTATAAAAAATAATTTCAGTGTTTAACGCAGAAAAAATCAAATGACTTTTCTCAAAAATGTCTCTCAGTGCGTGGTCCGTATTCAGTTTACATTTATAACGTTTCAATTTGTGATAACGAAATATTGTGTTGTGCCTCGAGAATTTCGAATTTAAATTTCATTTTTTTTTTCTTTTTCTTAATTAACAAATATTTGCGAATGAGATATTTTATTAGGCTAATAAGAATGTTCAAATTAACAACTACAGTAAATAAAAATAATAGATGGTAATTTGAAAAATTCTGTACTTCTGAATTATGAAGCAAAAAATAAATAAATAATAATGTACATATTTTCAAAAATGGCGTGTAAAGAAATGTTGCTTAGCACATTTGTGAAATAAAATATTTATGATAATTTTCTTGACTTTTATTTGAATATTATTTCTTGTAGGTATACTCGACCGCAATACAAGTCTGTACTTTTGGTTGCTCAGCACTTGTTTTTACCTGTCAAATTTCTCTTATAAACATTGTTTTACGTATAAAATCAACATGCCTAGCACACTTTATGTATAGTGCATTTTATTGGTGCATACATGACAGTGTACATATCATCTGCAAACACTTTTACTCGCCATTATTATAAATTATTCAACAAATGCATTTACACAGCGGGTAGCCATCTAGATCCACACTCTACATGTTGTTACAATAGGAAACATATGAGTAGCGCTCAGTATCTTATAAACAATAGCCCAGCACTCTTTGATCCATCAGTGCTAAACGAAAACAACTGACAGTAGCATTGATATTAAACAGTTGAACTGCTCGATATGCAGTTGTTTCAACAAATGAACAGCGTCCATGAAATATACGACTGTGTGCTGCTATTGACAACATGTGCTGGTGTAACTGCAGTGAGAGATGTAACGAATCATGGATTACGTCAATCCAAAGTAGCATTAACTGTGGCCTGTGCGCTAGTGTTGATGAACATAGCACACGCAGTCCTTGTACCGAGAAGTATTGACACTTTAGTGCAAGAAAACGTACATTAATGCTAATTGTACAGTTATAATATGTTGTAATAAGCAAAATATGTTGACAGGAATCATCTATAAACGCTACTAGCACTGTGGACATCAATAAAAACGATCAGGACTTCATAATGAAACTGCTAAATTCAATGTCAGTCAGTTTGACAGCTCTAGCAAGTCGTCTGCTTACAATAACACGCATAAAACATCACCTGACGAAGATCATAGACGGCCTGGCGCAGGTAGACGCCGATCTGAAACTTGACCGTCGTGTATTACAACAAAATGGCCGTTTCGTGTATTTAATGATAATATTTCTCGTTTGTCTGTGTATTCCACTGCAGCTAGTATCGATATTCGTGTTACAACCACTACAGCGGTTATTCGTAACGGTCATGTTCACGGTGAACGGTTATAATAATTTCACAATTGCATGTTGCGAATTTCAGTTCATCATTCTAACGTACCTCGTCAAAACTCGACTGAAATTCATCAATGACAAGTTAAATATCTACGGAAAGTTTCAAAACAGACATAAGCACACTTTTCTTATAGGTAAGCCCCCATTTCCTGCATTTAATCAACAGAAAACTAAAAATAATGCAGCACTACCCAGCTGTCAAATATAGTTTCTCTATTTCTCAATAGCTGGTGCCACCAGTTACAACAAAAGAGGCGCACGGCCAACCTACTATGATATTCGAATGCTGCATACGTCATACAAACATTTGAACCGCGTTCTGGAACAAGTGAACGACTATTTCAACCTGCAATTGTTATTGTCCATAGCCTGCTGCAATCTGAACGTGTTGATTAGCGTTTATTTCGCGATATTCGGCGGTTATTACAAGCCGGAGGATATGAGCAGCGCACCTCAAACGGTGGCGGACGCTCTGAATGATTTTGTGTGGGGCGTGTATTATTTTGTGCGGTTTTTTCTGATATCTGCGTTTGCTTCGAGTGTTATCAATGAGGTAAATTATTCGCAAACAATAACGAAGCAAAAAAATAGTTAATATCGCTTTATTCTTAGTGCATGCGTACTCGCACTGAAGTTGCCCAAATACAAGGAAAATTCCTCGATGTCCAATCAGCAGAAGAAGTATTAAGATTAATTTAAATTAAGCACAGTATGATATTAAAATTATTATTATTTATTTTTAGATTACATATTTCTTACAGTACACTTCGAATATACGCCCAAAATTCACGGCTTTGGGATTTTTAAACATAGACCTACAGTTAGTAACTTCAGTAAGTAAAAAAAAAATGTTTTTCATATTGTACTTGCCATATAACTTGAAAATTAATGCCCGCAGCGACCCGCCTGTTGAGATACACTGCACTAGAAGACATTTTTTTAAATAATACTGACTTTTAGACACGATTTTGTGCTTATACAATTTTTATTGCAATACTCACAAATTGTGAAAGGATTATCATTATAAATGAATAGTTTAGAAGATATATTACAAATTTGAATTATTTTTTAATTTGATTATTAATTAGTAGTGCTAATGTGTAAGATTAAACAACGTGGAATTAACGGTTAATATCAAATGAGAGATAAATAATTTCTTTGCTATTTTTTATAAGTATTATGCAATTCAGTTTACTCTAATGTATGGCGGGTTGCCTATCACAAAAATAGAATTTAAATTCTTAATATTAACTGCTTGTTTTAATAATATTTTACACGTTTTTCAGGCTATAGCTACCGGCTGCACATATCTGGTAATAATGGTACAGTTTAATAACAATAAAAATGGCTGCAAAACCAACATGTAACCATTAAATATCCATTAACCATACTAAAAAAAACTCCAGTAACCATTAGTATATTATTATATTTATTGAATGTAATAGAAAAGTATTAAAAAAAGCATATTTAATTGTAGATATTATTTATTTATTTAGAAATAAACAAAAGAACATACATACATTTACATTGATTGTGTTTTGTTTAACTGCGTAAATTAAGTAGCCTATGGTGGTGCTGTAATGTTGTGTTATCAAGCTCAATATTGCCCTTCATAAGGCAGCTTGCAGACTAAAATAAGCAAAAATGCCTTAGGATGAGCCGAATTGAGACTTGAGTCAGATGAAACAACAGAAAAAAAAACAGCTACAATAGTAGTGGGCCGGGCATCCAGTTGCGATATTGTTGACAGCTTAAACAAACGATAAACAAATGCAACACAACAGTAGAAGCGATGTGAAATATTGGTAGGCTGGTGCTTCGAACTTGTTTCAACACTTGTAGATCATAGTTGGCTAAATGCGGCATTCGTATGTTTCGTGGAAAAATATTTGAATATACAAAATAGATATTTTATTACATTTTAAGTAAAAAATTAATGTGTAAGAAGTTAGAGTGGTAAGTGAAATAATTAATTTAGTGCTGTGTGACGTTTATCTGGTGGAGTATGTTATGGAAGATGGGTGAATAAGTGTGTTTAAATGTCAGAATACTTACATTATTTGGCTGGAGATGTGAGTCTTGTGGACGCTGGACTGCTGGTGTTGGCGGTGGTCACTTCAAATGGCACTGTCCAGCATCGGCTGGCGAGGTCTTATATACGTCCCGGTGACCACACCCGGGATATCCTGGCTACCCCTGATAACGGGACGGTCTTATCTAACATGTACATACATACACGTATACATACATACATACATACATACATATACTAATAAATAAATATATGTATATAATATAAATATTATAATATAATAAATTATGCTATATACCACTATATACACTTTTATTGAAAAAATTAAATAAATAATACATTGTCTCTATCAGTAATGAATTGTGTAGTTAAGCAATAGTATTTAATGCTTTTATTATTTATGCTAAATATCTACATTCTCCCCGTAATATCAGTGCTCCAAAAAGGGGAGCATAGTTGCAATATTATCGTGTCAGGGCGGTGAAGGGAGTGTGATTCAGGGGGACTTCTTATGAAATCTCACTAATATCAAATCATTTATGTGCTGTATATACAGGGGCGGATTTAGGCATGAAGCCCCTTCGCTAATCGGCCCTGTCTCAAGCTGTGGTAGCTCAGGGCCATCAAAGTTAACAGTCCGCCCCTGTATATATATATATATATATATATATATATATATATATATATATATATATATACAGTAAACTTCGCTTATAACGAACCTCAAGGGACCGACGAAAATAGTTCGCTATAAGCGAAGTTCGTAATAAACGATAAACATCAAAAATTCATTATTTTTATTAATGCATAGGTACATGTTTCAAGTAGATATATATTATGTAGAACTCTTTTGCAAAACTAGACAAATCCAGATTTGTTCAAAATTTAGTTAGATATTGGTTTGTAATACATATACAATGTACACTAACAATAGTTTTTATGAATCTTATTTTAAAAAAAATCGTTTATTTTACTTTTGTTTATATTTGTTATTATTTTATATGATTTTTATTTATTTTAAGTAAGAGTTTTATGTGTTTTCTTCAAAATTGCGTAACTCATAATTGTACTTCTTTAACACATTAAATATAGTGAACAGGGGCGGACAGGCCATGTGGGGCATGCTGAAATTTCTACATGGGCCGCTCCAATCGCGGGAAGGTCCAAAATTTTTTTTTCATACAATTAATCACATATACACAAGTACCGCAAGAACTGTTACGGTGACCCTACATATGCGGAATTGAAAGATTTCGAAGAATCCCCTGATTATTTGGTAAAATGCCGTTTTAAGTTCGTTATAACCGAAAACTTTTGCGATTATAATAAAAATTTAAGGTTCGTTATACCCGAAAGTTCGTTATAAACGGGTTCGTTATTTGCGAAAAAAATAACATACGTTTAATGATACCTTAGTTCGTACCTTATAGATTGGTTCGTTATAACCGAAAATTCGTTATAAGCGGGTTCGTTATAAGCGAAGTTTACTGTATATATGTTATATGAAGAGACAGGCCAATGATATACAACACCATACTTCCGTTTAGAAATTGCATTCAGCTGAAATAAGTTACAAAACTTGCATACTTGTCTAAATTGTACACTTAGTATCAATCAGTCTACACACATTCATAAAAAAAATATTGCAGTGGAGTCCTTTTATAGTGAACTCACATATCGCACATGGTGGAATCTCGCTTATAATGAACACATCTCCGAGTCCCCGATAAATACTTTCATTACAGTGTACACTCGCTTATAGTGAACCAAATTACCAATCCCGTCAAGTTCACAATACGCGGATCTCACATATTTTAATGATTCAATTTTTTTTAGCAAGAAACTACGCAAAATATTTTCATTAATCATATTAATTTTTCCTACATATGTAATGTATACTTGCATTGGGCGAAAATTGTTTAAATCAAAGAAAAATAATATCTATTTTCATGGTTTTCACAATATTATAAATGGATTTCGTCAAAACTGTTACGGAAAGCTGTGTCTTTGTGTTAATTCCTGTGGTCTCGGCGCGTTTGGGAGGAAGTGTGTACAACCACGATAACAGATTAGCCGTTGTCGTTATTATAATTTCAAAGCCGCAAATATGATAACAGACACAATTACTATTTTCAAGCACATTGTGTTGAGAACACACCATAGGAATCTAGCATGCGACATTGGCGCGTTATTCACTTGTTTCAAACAAGTGACAATCACCGTGTTGGCGTAGGGATACACAGGACACGTATAACACATACCTGACGTTATATTCGTAATTATTTACGTAAAACTAACACTTCATGCAGATCCACGCACTATCGCGACACTGTTGAAATGTCTCTCGTCGAATGTACGGTGTGCCTCCGCGCACTAACATACGCTCGAGCCGACGATACACGCGCCATTTTTCAATATAAACCTTATTGACTGGTGACAGAAGGTTGAGTGTCCGCTGCGACAAGTAGTTCTCACACTTTCAGATAGACACCCAAGAAACACATGTGTCTTGTTGAAAAAAAATGTACGTAGCAACACATATGGTACATGCTGTATGTGTGGATGTGTCAACCGAAAAAAAAAAAACAGTTTTCGGCTTCTGTAACGGCTCCTAGACAGACTTGGCTTGTTAAAAAATAACATTATTAGTTGAAATCTGTTGACGACGAATTCAACTTTAATTTAAATGTAAATTACTCGAGACCAATAAAGATTTTTAACATTATTTTCGCCCAGGGTTGTAGAGTAATTTTTCCTCTTTAATTTGATGTGTTATATGTTAAGATTTAAGTTTCAAAATAGCGAAAAGAGAAAACAACAATTAAATAAGGATATTTTTTATATTCCCAAAGTTATTTGCAATAGATAAGGATAAATATTATTCATGGTAGGTGTTATTGCATGCACTCTTCAAGATTTCATATTTTTAAACCCACATTTAATCAGTCTAAACTGTTTGAGAACCACTGAAAAAATGCAAATTAATAACTTGTTTAGGTACTCTGATTCGTTTTTCCTTCGACAAGAATGCAAGATGCAAATTTCGTACATTAGAGAGAGCACAAATAACTTGCTGTTCTGCGCAGTTTTACAGATGCGCACAAGACTTGTCCTATTTGACATTGGGATTTAAAATTCTCTATCAACGTGCTGAATATCCGTAAATTCTGTCTTAAAACTCTGTATTTAAAGTAAAACCCGGCACAACCACGCCACGTAATACATAAGGTATGTATAAAATTTGTTCTATAACCTCTGTTGATAACGCGAAATACTTATAACCTTTCCACTTATCTTATGTCAAAGCTAATGATTGTTTGAAATTTATTGTTTATAGTTATTATTGCGTTACATAATGTGTGCATGCTGATAATCGCGGAGTTTGTCACTGTAATTAGTGTGTCTGTGAGGCTACAGTATTAATTACGAGTGCAGTTTACTCAGGTTGACACTGGTATCATGGCTCTGTCATCTGTTGTGGTGTCCACCAGCCCTTTTGAGGGTCAAAAACCCGGTACCAGCGGCCTCAGGAAGAAGGTCAAGGTGTTCATGGAGAAACACTACACGGAGAACTTCGTTCAGTGCATTTTAGACGCGAATAAGGACCGCATTAAGGGCTGCACTCTTGTGGTCGGCGGGGATGGACGTTATTTCTCCAAGCAAGCTATACATATGATAATACGGATCTGTGCAGCTAATCAGGTGCGTAATAAAGTAGTTTCGTGAGCACTGTGATTTGAAAAACTTGTTTTTTACAGGTAGAAAAATTACTTTTAGGCCAAAATGGCATTCTGTCAACGCCAGCTGTTTCAAGTTTGATACGAACTCATAAAACTTTAGGTAAGCTCTGTATTCAGGCCTGTACTAGTACTTTTTACCATAATTTACACTCTAACCATACTTATACAACATTTATTATAAATACTTTGAATTTCGGGCACAAAACATGAGTTTTAAATCAACATTTCTGCCCTTAAACCGTAGGTGGCATAGTGCTGACTGCTTCGCATAATCCGGGCGGGATTAGGAATGATTTCGGCATCAAGTTCAACATTGAAAATGGCGGACCTGCTCCTGACCAGATGACCGATGATATTTTCGATCTGACCACGAAGATCACTCAATACCGGTTTACACCGGAATTGGATTGTGATTTTTCGAAGACGGGCGTGCAGACTTTTGAGGTAAGTACACCCTGGGGCTGACGAATTCTCACATTTGTAAAGAAAAACTAATTAAACATGTTTCAGGTTGACGGTAGAACATTTACAGTGGAAGTTATCGATCCGGTTGACGATTACTTGCAGCTGATGAAGGATATCTTTGATTTTCCCAAACTTAGGTCGTTGATCCGTGGCTCCGAGACTCGGCGACCTTTCAACGTCCTCATCGACGCCATGAATGGCGGTAAATATATGTAAATTCTGCTTTTATCCCGAGTTTAACGCTTGAGTTTCCCTTCAAGTGACCGGGCCGTACGTCAAGTCGATATTTGTGGACGAGTTGGGCGCCAGTTTCGAGAGCGCCGAGCGGATTATCCCGCTGGACAACTTCGGCGAGATCCATCCCGACCCCAACTTGACCTACGCAAAAGATCTAGTGGACCAGGTGCGCGCCAACGAGCAGTACGACCTGGGCGCAGCCTTTGACGGTGATGGTGTACGTGTACACTCGTAATTTATATCTGCGCAGAGGCGGACAGTAATTGTTTGTGTCGTTTACAGGACCGTAACATGATTATAGGACACCGGGCATTCTTCGTGACGCCCAGTGACAGTCTGGCGGTGTTGGCGAACAATTTACAGTGTATCCCGTACTTCCAGCGCAACGGTGTACGTGGTTTCGCGCGGTCTATGCCCACAGGAGCTGCTGTGGACCGGTAAGTGTGTGACTATATGACTATTTAGCGTGATGTTCCATCTTGAAACTCATTCAGGGTGGCCGCGAGACTCGGCCAGGAGATGTTCGTAGTACCGACGGGCTGGAAGTACTTCGGGAACCTCATGGACGCGGGGCGACTGTCGCTGTGCGGGGAGGAGAGCTTCGGGTAAGTGCCAGTAACTTCTAGCACTCTCAACCGGCTCGGATAACCTCTGCCAGTTTGAGAGTTGATCTTCAGATCTAATCGTTGTGTTTGTTTACACAGCACTGGTTCCGATCATATTCGCGAAAAAGACGGCATATGGGCCGTGCTGGCGTGGCTGTCCATCATCGAGCACAAGAACATGAGCGTGGAGGACATCCTGGTGGAGCACTGGCAACAATATGGCCGGAACTACTTCACCAGGTCAGTAATACACTGGATTCAATTATAAAATCAGCCTGTTTTATTTATTTGTATTTTGTATCATTTGTCAGCCGAATTTAATGAAAATTCTATCATTTAGTGACTTCTAGGGACTTTTATTTTCTCATGAAGATACGATTACAACCCTATTTTTACTTATTTTTAATTGTCTGTCATTTGTGTTCGATTCTGAAGATGTTAAAAGCGAAATCCAACGAAAATTCTATCATTTAGTGACTTCTAGGGACTTTTATTTTACCCCAGATACGATTACGACACTTTTTACTTATTTTCTATCGTTTGTGTTCGATTCAGAAGACATTGAAAGCGAAATCCAATGAAATTGCTATAATCTAGTGACTTCTAGGGACTTTTATTTTCCTCCATATACGATTACGATTCAGAAGACATTGAAAGCAAAATCGAATGAAAATCCAACGATTATTCTATCATTTAGTGACTGCTAGGGACTTTTTATTTTCCCCCAGATACGATTACGAGGACTGTGAGAGCGCCCCCTGCACGGACCTGATGGTGGAGTTGGAAAAGTCCACTGCCAGTGCAGAATTCCCGGGGAAAACATTTACCGCTGAAGGAAAATCCTACACCGTCAAATGTGCCGATAATTTCTCGTACATCGATCCGATAGATAACAGTGTAGCTAAGAAGCAGGTACACTGTTAACAAAAAGCACACACACATGCAACGCAGATATTAATTGTTTAACGTTTAGGGCATCCGAGTACTGTTCGACGATGGCTCCAGGGTGGTGTTCAGGCTGTCAGGGACGGGCTCCAGCGGGGCAACCATCCGACTGTACGTGGACAGCTACGAGAAGGACAATATAACCGCCAGCGCACAGGTACACACCGAAACCATTGATATATTTGACGTCTGCGACCTTGATTTGACCTGTACAGTGAATTCGAACTTAATCCGGCTGTACCACAATACAGCGCTAAATAGTTTTTAAATGAACTTTAAGTTAAAATTGTTGACAAATTTAATGTATTTGTTGTTTGTAGGTTATGTTAAAACCCCTGGTGGACATTGCGCTGGAAATCTCGAAACTGAAACATTTCACCGGTCGTACCGAGCCGACGGTGATCACGTAAAGGTAACATGGACCCCGAAAGGTACCCGATACCGTTCTGTATTCGAAAAGGTGCACGCAACTCTGCAAATATTTACTAGAAAATAGTGATGTCTTCTTGTGTTAAACGAAAATACACGTTGAAAACTCTATTCGCATTTATTATTTTTATTGTTGTTCAATAAAAGAAAAAAAAACGCTGATTAGTTTTATTTGCTTTATTTTACAAAATAGAAAAACGATTTAACATAAAGACTAGATACACAAAAAATGGGTTTTCGCATAAAAAAATGATGGTGTAGTGAAATTTCCACGGGCACGCCACTGCATTCTATGGGCGTACCGGTGAAATTTTATTTTAAGGGGCTAATGTTGTAATATTTATGGATAAAATATGGTAAAATATCGTTTTGGTATTTGCTGTGCTGTGCTATATATATATATATATATATATATATATATATATATATATATATATATATATATATGTATATATATATATATATATATATATATATATATATATATGTATATATATATGTATATATATATATATATATATATATATATATATATATATATATATATATATATATATATATATGTATATATATATATATATATATATATATATATATATATATATATATATATATATATATATATATATATACTGAGTGTATTTGGCCAGTGCCGTGCGTCTCTGGGGGTGTTAGTTGTGTGCGGAACGCCACGTAAAGTCCAGTACTTCATCGCTGGCCAGGAATCGGACGTCGCTCATGGAGTCCGAGCGTCGGACGCGGTGTAACCGACGGCAGACTCTCCAGTTGCGTCGGCGCGCCACGAGCACGACGCCCAGTGTTACCAACATCACCAGCACAGCGCCGCACAGTACGCCCATGATCATGTGGGTGCCTGGCGCGGCCATGTTGGCCTTGGCCTCGATTATCGGCTCGTTCTTGGCGAACAGTACCGGCTGTTCTGAATTTGTGTCGACATAGTCCGTCTCCATTTCCAACGTGGCACGATTCATATCGTCCCGCTCGGTTGGCACGCCTGCCAGGGACATTGTAGGCACCGCCGCCGCTGGTGGTGGTAGTTTTGTACGCTGCGTTGGCACCACTGGTTTGATAACTTCATTTTCCCTACCTTCAATTTCAGGTTTTAAATGAATTTTGGTCGGTTTTGTAGGGAAATATGGCCGTGGGTTGGTAATAGTGGTCTTCGTAGTGTCAATTCGGGGTTTTATAGTACTACTCGATGTTTTTGTAGGGGAATATGGCCGTAGGTTGGTAGTATTGGTCTTGGTAGTGTTAATTACAGGTTTCACAGGACTAGTCGTTGTTTTTGTAGGGAAATATGGCCGTATGTTGGTAGTATTGGCCCTGATGTTGGTGTTATTTGGCCGTATGTTGGTAGCATTACCCCTGATGTTGGTGCTGTTTGTCCCTGTAGTGTTGGTGACCCTGGTCGGAAACGGACGATAGGGAATTCGTGGCCTCACGGTGGTAGTACTGCGTCTAGGCATGTACGTAGCGTTATACCAGCGTCTGGTAACACTGGTTGCAGGTTTAACAGTGGTTATAGATGGTTGCACAGTGGTACTATCTGGTAGCACCACACTGGTATTACGGTTGGTTATCACCGGTCGCACTGTACTGTTCCGTCTTGCTATAACCGCGGTAACCGAGGTGCCTGGTCTGCTGGTTGTGGTATCCATCCACCATACTCCGGTATACGATCTGTTATACCAAGTTCGCGCCTCTGCGGTTGTAGCTGGTTCTGCTGTGCTAGTGTCTGGTACTGTTACCGGACTGGTTAGGGCTCTGGTTGTGGTCACTGGTGCCGGTGTAGTAGTCAGTTTACGTCTGGTTACAGCTGTAACCGTTGGTTCCTCGCTGTGGTCAGTTGAAGTGTCATAACTTTCGGTAAAATCATTTATGGAGCCTGCAACAGATACCATTCATATTACGCGCGCCATTTTGTGACCGGCGACGCTGGTGCCATCTGTATTTCGTACCTAATATACACACGACTACATAGTCCGGACAACACGAGTTATTCTCAATACAGGTGTCGACACAGTCGCACGCCAACACGAAACTATCCAGGTAAATGGTGTCAGAACTGTTGTCACACCGGTTCAAACACGACTCAACCATGGGCGCCATCTCTGTGCTGAATTCTTCAGTACTAAATCACCAATACAAATATACTAGAGGTTTGCGTCCAAGATACACTAATTTACTCACGTCGATATAGTAGAAAACTCGTAATCTTCGCACTCGACCGGAGCCAGATTAACATCGTCGATTGCAATGTCACTCACATAGGACTTGCCACGGATACCTTCGACAATAATCTAGAAAGTACCAGTACAATTACACAATCATATTGAGCCATTGCGCGCTGTGTGTATTGCTCACCTGAAATGGTTCGTCTACACTTGTCACAGAGACCACGCCCCGTTTCCACACTTCCCCTTGGTTGCCGCTCTCAACAAACTCGGGCGTCAGGTACTTGGTGTCGTAACTCTGCGACTGTTTCTTCACGTACACGCGTAACGAACCGATGCCCGCACCGAACATGTGGTAGTAGAACGTGAAACACAGACCGCGCTCCATTTTGCTGTACACGGGCGAGAGCAGACGTGCCGTGTCGTTCTCGATACGCGACGATGACTCAATGTACATGTAGTAGCCTGCAGTGTGAAACAAAATAACACACAACGGTTACTAGGCTATGAGGCGCCGTTTGGGCCAAAATATAAAATTAATGCAATATATATATTTTGGCTAATATATATAAAAATTACTGTAATATATATATTATTGCTTAATATATATAAAATTTCGCTATATATAACATTTTCCGATGTCGATATATAGAAATTTCAGTGTGATATATAAAAATTTTACCGTGATATATAGAAATATCGGTGTGATATATAAAATTTTGACCGTGATATATAGACATTTCAGTGTGATATATAATTTTTTTACCGTGTTTTATACAAATTTCAGTGTGATATATAAAAATTTCAGTGTGATGTATAGAAATTTCAGTGTGATATATAAAAATGTTACCGTGATATATAGAATTTTCTGTGTGATATATACAATTTAGTTCTATGAAATGCCGCGATACAATGAGGGCGCTCAATTTACCTACGGTCTTGCTCACATAATTAAACTTATGTTGGCAACATGCGTTTCACCGTCCGTCTAAATACAAATGTTCCACATAACCTTAACTTTTTTTAGTGTCCGGTATAGATACTTTCCCATGGTGCAATTTAATTTTAAATGGTTACCTACTGTTTGGAAAGTAATAGTGAATTGAATAAATTAAATTACTGTGATCTGTTTTTATTGTTATACCTCAGCGGTCAGCAATCAGCTATGTAAGTGCCAATACATAACACAACCTCAATATAATATTTAACTTTAATAACAGTAATTAATTTAATGTTTTCAGCGTCAAGATGAATGACCCATCGCAACAACAATCTACCCCTGCAGACGTGAGAAATATTGTCACAGAAATATTGCAAAGTGATGAATTTTGCAACCAGTTACGATACTCTATTCAGAGGGCATCTTATAACTCATCAGTTCCAGCCTCGGGTCCAACTCAACGAATACCCGTGGCAACACCTGCCGAGGAGCTACGAAGATTGTTTCCATCAATAAGAGGTTCGAATAATAGTAATGTAATACTCAACAGTAACACCACTACTACCGGAGGAAGAAATCAAACTTCTGTCAGATCAAAAAAACGTAGACGTAGTCAGAAAATGCTAGTATCGGATTTTAAACGAGACATCATCCTTGTTGGTAAACCAGAAGTTACAAAAACATTAATTGGACTTGAAAAAAGCTCAGCTTATGCAAATGGTGGGTACACATGTTTATATATATATATATATATATATATATATATATATATATATATATATATATATATATATGTATATGTATTTCATCTTACTATTTTAGGTTATGCTGTATCTGCAGCAACGTTCCAAAGAACATGGACGGAAAGAGAAATATTTCAATACATTGAAAGTTTATTCCTTGAGAAGCTACATGGCATAAAATTTGAAATTTTGATTCCAATTGCTGGAAATTTGGTTAGACCAAATATACCGGAAGGTACTATTTTGGATGGTACAATTATGTGTCATTTATTTTCTCAAAAAACTGTTTACATTAGACCTTTTTCTGACATTGTCCGTGATACAGAACTAAGTGAAATTGATGATAATTCAAACGACCTATTTGAAAATATCTCTGAAAATAAAAACAACGAGGACCATAATCTGCTTGCTGTCAACCAGCTTTTAACAGAAAATAACATAGAATCAGAAAAAAACATTGAAGAAAACAGTAATCAGTACTGTGATAGTAAACTAGAAAGTAACATATCTGAAGATGAGATCAACACTGAAGCAAATTTAATAGATCAAATTTTCGACAATGATACCACCGTTGCAATAAAGCATAGTTTAGAGGTAGTGAATGAAAAAACTATGCTTGATATTTTGAGAGAATTGCATGAGAGAATTGATATGGAAACAACATCTCAATTCAATATATACAGAGAAGATATTTTTAACTGTTGCCTTCGTGCATTACGAAGAAAGAATTTTTCCCCTCTTAACAAAATTTCCGTACTATTTACAGACATTGACAATATTTCAGAAGGCGCTATTGACATGGGCGGACCAACCAAAGAAATGTTCAGGTTACTTCTGAAGTATCTAGCAAGCAGTACATTATTTGAGGGTTCCGAGCATAGCAAAAATATTACACTTTGTAGTGAACATCTAGAATCTAAACATTACTATGACGCTGGTCGAATAATTGCACTATCATTAATACACGGAGGCCCTAGTCCTCAATTCTTTTCTGAAACTTTGTTTAATTATCTTGTTAGTGGTGTCGATGCCACTAAGCCATGTTTTAACGAAATAATGAATGCTGAAATTAGAAACGAATTAGAAAGAATTCGAGACGCACCTGATCTGTGTGAGCTTCAACTGGCAGTACAAAATAGTACGTTTATGGCCATTGCTGGGTTCACTAATATTCCCAGTTTTGACAGGAAAGCGACAATTTTGGAATGTAAGAATGTTTTTTTTTGCTTTATTGTTCATTAATAGTTTTAATTTTATATATTCGGTACAACATAGACTATAGGTAGAGGAAACAAATAGTTTTATATTGTATCTTTTTTAGCTGCAGCGAAATATTACTTAATTTACCGTGCTACACCAGCCCTAGAACAATTTAAAGAAGGTCTAAACATTTTAGGACTTTTAGAGAAATTGAAGGTATTCGAAGAATTTAAAGATTTAATGTGTTATACAGACTCTAAACTAACAGTTGAGAAAATTTCGTCAATATTCAAAGTAAAATATAGCGAAGTAGGAAGCAATAACCGAAATACAGAAAGCAGAATACTTACTTTCTGGAATGATTTTTTGCTAGATTGCCAAGGTACAAATTATTAATAAATTAAATTAAAAATAATTCTTTAATTCCCGATCTTTTTTTAGAAAGAGAGACCCAAGCCACATTAGAGGATGTATTATGCTTTGCTACAGCATGTGAAAAAATACCGCCTCTAGGTTTTGATGGGCAACCTCAATTGGAGTTTTTACATAATGAAGATTTTTTGTGGCCAAAGGCAAATACTTGTTCGCCTATTTTATATTTGCCAGTATCATACAAGGGAAATGAATACGATAAATTTAGAAACAATATGGATTATGCTATTATGAATGGCATGCAATTTGGATTTGCATAATTTTCTTGTTGAATTTTTTAAAATTATTTTTATTGTTTAATGTTACATTTCTACAAATTGCATATATTTTTTATAATGTATTAATTGAAAATAAAAAAGGCAATTACATTAAATCATTTTAATGGAAATTCATCTATCATATGTTTTCAATAATATTTTTAACAGTTAAGTAATGTGTTATTCCGTAATTGTTGTCTTCTAACAGAGGATCAGGCACTGCATTTTCAATTTCAGTTAATTGTTGGGGTGTCAGAATTATATCAGATGCTGGGACTACCACATTATTTTCAGTTTCCAGGATGGGAAGAGGACCATTTTCATCTAGACCATATAACTCTTCACCTTCTAGGTAACTTGGATCTTCATTAAGTAAATAATTACAACCCTCCATATAACTCACATTCCACAAATGCATGGGACTTTGTGATCCCATGGTGCTCAACTTATGAAAATTCCACTGATTAACAAATTCTTTTAATGAACATTCTATTCGCGGTAAGTAGACATAATGTAAACAAAATAGATCGGTTTCGCTTAGCTCATCCAGCATATTTTCTTCCTCCATAAACCAAAACAATTGTTTAAATTGTTTTGTAACAACTCTATTAACTTCTGACCACAATCTCTCGATTCTTTGGTTATGAACACTCCTTCCAGTAATAAAACTGCCTCTATTGAGCCCTCTTTTGGTAATCATGAAATTAGCCACTTCTACATTTTCTGTCCCCCGGTCTGCACGTACTCTACTAGGAATTCCATATTTTGCAATCCCATTTTCAAACATTGATAAAACTGTATTAGCTCTATTATTATCTTTGCACTGCAAATAAATAATTAAACGACTGTATCCATCGATACATCCGTGGAACACGAAGCGAAAATTGACTAATTTATGATTGGAGTCCATATGCCTATAAAATAAACAATATTGCGACCAATTGTTGGAAAGCACTGATAATCCATTAATCACCGTGCCCCATTCGGAGTTACTTACCATAAATAATTTGACCCTTTTACGCGATAAATCCTTCTAACAATGGTTTTCCTTTTCCTCATCGACCTTCCTGCTGCATCTAGTATGTTTAAGTTTTCGCGAACTCTCCATCTTGGTACATTGCAATTTTTTGCTCTTAGAGCTCCTAAAACATACACTTCACCAGCACTAGGAGTTAGTCTTAAAACATCTTGAATGGTAGCCTTTAGCTCCTCATCATTTATGAATTGTTTTTTTAAATTGAACATTTCTCTATATCTGAATAGAGATCTTCTGGATATTCCTAATATGTGACTCATATCTGTCCATGTACAGCCTCCAGTTTGCAAAAGAGAAATTTGTTCAGCAGTTACGCCGACTTTTGGTCTGCCAACGTGACCGTTTCTTACACGTGTTGGTATGTAACTTACGTATTGAGAAGTATTACTAGGTCTGTCTGCAATATTAGGTAAAATTTAGAACAACCAATGTTGCACATGCTGTGTAAATGTAAACTTTTGTCTAGGATTTTTCTCATAATATTTAGTACGATACTGACCTGCAAACAGTGTTTCTAATTTTGAATACAAACTCCATACCATAGTGTATATATTATTTAGTTTATCTTTTATTTCATTTTCAACATTCGCCGATAATGCATTTAATACAAAACAGTGATTTTCAAGTATTAATAAGCATTCCTCCACTAATCTTACATCTGAATCAAATTGTCGATGGTAGCATTGATCATAATCGGAAATTAATTCTTCAAAGTATTCGTTAATATCCATATTCGATACAACGGACTAACTGGAAAACTCAATGTATGTAAGCTGCATAGGACCATAGAAAAAATTAAGGTTATGAGTAAATGTCAAATCTAGGATAGGCGGCAACGCATGTTACCAACATAAGTTTAATTATATGAGCAAGACCGCAGGTAAATTGAGCGCCCTCATTGTATCGCGGCATTTCATAGAACTAAAATGTATATATCACACTGAAATTTCTATATATCACACTGAAATTTTTATATATCACACTGAAATTTCTATAAATCACGGTAAAAAAATTATATATCACGCTGAAATGTCTATATATCACACTGAAATTTTTATATATCACACTGAAATTTCTATATATCACACTGAAATTTTTATATATCACACTGAAATTTCTATATATCATGGTAACATTTTTATATATCACACTGCAAATTCTATATATCGACATCGGAAAATGTTATATATAGCGAAATTTTATATATATTAAGCAATAATATATATATTACAGTAATTTTTATATATATTAGCCAAAATATATATATTGCATTAATTTTATATTTTGGCCCAAACGGCGCCTCATACTAGGCAACCGTGAACAAACGTAGCAACGCACGCCTAGCCAATGGAATAACAGATGCTTGCTATAAAAAAAAAAACAAACACGTACTCGAAAGTGTGAAACAAAATAACAAACAATGGTAACCAAGCAAACCGCGAGCAAATATAACAACGCGCGCCTTGCCAACAGAATAACAGTTGCTTGCTAGTAAACAAACAAATAATAAACAATGGTTACTAGGCAAGCGTGAACAAACATAGCAACACGCGCCTTGTCAATAGAAAAACAGTTGCTACCTAGTAAACAAACAAGTACTCGACGGTGTGAAACAAATTAACAAACAATGGTAACTAGGCAACCGCTAGCAAACGTAGCAACAGAATAACAATTGCTTGCTAGTAAACAAACAAACAGCACTCAGTCTTACCGTCGTTGCCTTCGCCTTTGGTATGATCCGACCGCGGGCCAGTCCCGATATGGCCGCTGGGCGTTTGAAAGTTGTACCGGCGCCAGTCAAAGTTGTGATTCAGATCGTGTTGCCAGCCGCACAGGTCCACGGACTCGAAGTCACATGACATGGGCGGTTCTGAATCGGTGGCTGTCCAGTGTGAAGAAAAATTAGTCTAAAAAATATATGTGTGTGTGATTTAGTGTGACTTACCAGCGCATGTGGGCAAGTTATTAGTCCACGTGAAACCATCACAGTACGACATCGGACTACCCCGCAGCGTGTACCCCGATTTACACAGGAAATTCAATACAGCGCCCTGGTACTGCGGGTAGATCAGTCCGTTCAGTGGTGCCTTGACTATACGGCAAGATGGCTCTGCAAGCACACACACACACGCACACACACGCACTTGTTACAATTTCAGTTCGCCCCAGAAAATGACGACTATCACTTGTACTCACTGACACAAATCGGTGTCTTGGCGTCCCAGGCGCCTTTAATACACGAACTGTACCGCTCCCCGGCCAGGATGTACCCGCTGTTGCACTGGAACCGGGCTAGTTTACCCTTCTGCAAGTATTTCACCCGGCCGCGGGCTAGTCTCACCGTGGAACATGGTTCTGTAAAGAATTAGCAAGCAGTTCCATGTAAATCATCCAGTGGTATATGGATACTACGTAGTTATTCTCTTATTTCAGCCACTGCTGATGTGCATTTGTTTACTTACTCGGAACCAAAACACTATCGCCTAATAACGCATGAACACTAATCACGTAAAACAATAGCCACTTAGAGTACATTGTCACGGCACACTGTGTGTGAACAAGAGCTTCTAAATGCCAATAAAGACTTTGCTGAGCTCGGTATTATTCGAACTTGAAATCCTACAGGCTCTTATCGCGTATCCTCAGGAAACAGATAACAGTGTGGATTTCACAGTAAAAACGACAATGAAATACTTGCATCTTGTTTCACAATTTAAATATGCACAGCGGTAAATGTTTAAACAAATGCTAGTGAGCGTATATAAAACAATTGGTTGCTAGCACAACTCAACAAGAAACAAATGCGCGCGAATATTTGAAATTGTTTATCTTACCAAAAGAAAAAAACAACAACATCAATATAACAATATAGACTGTAGATGAGCAATAAGATTATTGACACTAGTTGTAAATGTAAAAGTTATGAATGAATGACTCTTTGTCATATTCCGTGCTGAGAATGACAATCATACACTACGTTTGCAGAATAATTTATGCGAATATTATAGCCTTGCTAAAGTAAGGTATCTATAAAGCTAAAAAATCAGTTTCTACTGACTTGTAGTATGAATTTAAGTAGTATTAAACAAATTCAAACTTTGTTTTATCCTATTTTCAACTAGTAATTGCCACTGAAAGCGATAATACCAATACATTTTGACAGCGTCTGGAAACTGATTGAGAATCACCGGTGAACTGTCAATGTCACACGTCAGTGGTGCTCCGTGCGGTCGCACACAGAACTACCGCGTTTGCATTCTATCGCTGACCTTTTAAGGGCAGTATCCACGACTGTTGTTTCATTTTAAAGTTTATGTGTGTTGTTAAGTGTTGTTTTCCGTGTGCGTTTATTGCAAACGTGTAAATCTCTATTCTGTGTTGTTAACGATCCAGTGTGAAAATGCCGGTGTTCCATACAAAAACCATCGAATCCATATTGGAACCTGTCGCCTTGCAGGTAAATAGTGATTTTTTATTATTATATATCGCAATTTCTGCATGAAAACAAACGTTGGTCATCGGTCATTAGTTTATCTACAGTTTTTCTGATTTTTAACGTATACTTCGTACATTTTCTCACACATTTAGTGATATTTTGCTATAAACATTTTTGACAGCGGCGGGTAATTTGTTGAACAACAAATTTATCTACCGGCATTTATTTAAACGAGAGTAAACTCGCCGATTTATTTTGACCGTAACGGATAATCAAGTTCTTATTTCGGCGATTACAAATGTCATATTGTAATGTCTATTTATAGAATTGGGCGTGCCGATTCGTCTGTGGTTTTCTTGGAAATGTCTTGAAACTTAATTTTATGATGTATCATAGTAAACAAAGTTTCGCTGTGTATAACATTATTTTGTAAATAAATATAGGAAAACACAATATTTACGATGGGATATTTTGACAGTTGTTACGGATTTTCGTAGGTAGTAAACATAACCTTATTCGGAGAGCGTAAATAGTTTATTTGAGTACAGGTTTTTAAGATATGCAAGACCCACGTATATGACATTTCTTTTTTTATTGGACTTGTTATGATTTAAACCTACACATATTATAAATACATAGTTATTCACAAGTTGATACTAATGACGCTACTATGAGCTACTAAATTTGCTCCTGTTGCTATAGTAATGCTATAAGAAAATACATAATATTCCCCTGTACCTGTATGAAATTTAAAAGAATAATTTTAATAATTTTTTTGTAACGCCCTTAGTATCAAGCATAGTTATGCAATGACATTATTGAGCGTAGGAAGCTCTATATTGAGATAAATTCGTTGAAATATGTTTTTTTCCATGTGTTAATAAGTTTATATACTGTAGGTGTCCAGGCTGGTAGTGCTCCATGAAGAAGCCGAAGATGGTAACGCCATGCCTGACCTGGAGCGACCCGTCCAGGTCGTCTCCAAGGCTGTATCCAACCTAGTGAAGGTACATTTCATTTCTACATTATGTAAATGTCATTTTTAACTAAATACAACATCTCAGCTAGTCATTTATCAATGTAGTATACTGTACCGCTACACATCTGTGTATTGCGGTACAGCATAACAGTGTACTTTACGTACACTGAGATCGGGAACGGATAGCTTGTATTTGAAATATGATTGTATAGGTTGGCAGAGAGACAATCAGCAGTTCAGATGACCAGATACTGCGCCAAGATATGCCCGCCGCGTTGATCAAGGTCGAGAAAGCCTCTAAACTGTTGGAGGAAGCTAGTAGTATGCTAAAACAGGATCCGTACTCTGCACCAGCAAGGTACAGCCCTCTACTGACTTTTGTTCATCTGAAATTACGCTTATAAACTAATATATCGTGAGATCATATGCAATGGTTGTTCCAGAAAACGACTTATAGAAGGTTCAGGCGGGATTCTGCAAGCAACTTCCGCGCTGTTGCTCTGCTTCGACGAGAGTGAAGTGCGCAAGCTGATCCGCGAGTGTAACAAGGTCCTGGATTACCTCGCCGTCGCCGAAGTGATCGATACAATGGAAGAACTGGTGCAGTTCTTGCGAGATCTCAGTCCGTGTCTGAGCAAGGTAATATAAATGCTTGCTTGGCTCTTATTTTGATACACAATTCTTTCAACATTGGCTCTATTTATTCGTCTCTGTGTGCAGGTGAGTCGCGAGGTCAGTGCTCGTGAGAAGGAACTCACCCACCAGGTCCATGCTGAGATCCTGGTGCGCTGTTTGGAGCAGGTGAAGACCCTAGCGCCCATATTGATCTGCTCCATGAAGGTGTACATTCACATTGTGGCCCAGGGTACGTAAAACTTATAAACTAACCTGTATATCACATTCAGCCAGGCGCTCAGGATAAACACCAAGACTCTCCACTCCAACTGGCCTAATTAAACCTTCTTGTTCAGGTGGCAAAGGCGTTGAAGAAGCTGCCGAGAACCGTAACTACCTTGCCAATCGTATGTCGGAAGAGATTCATGAGATAATTCGGTAAAACATGTTGTATTTCTTCAAAGCATATTAGATGTTGATTGTAGCATGTGAGAAGTGTCTTATAAGCGTCTGTTATCTGCTCTTACAGTGTCCTCCAGCTCACTACCTACGATGAAGATCAGTCCGAGCTTGACAACTTGACTGTGCTGAAGAAGTTGTCCAATACTATTCAGAACAAGATGAATACTGCAAGCGACTGGCTGTTGGTAAGTGATTCTGCTGTCAATTTCGAAGAATTTCAATGGTTTTCCATCAATTATTACAGAGAATTTGGCTGATCACAGTTATGCGTTCGCGGTGTGATCTCAAACAATCAACAACAGTGTTTAAAATAGTAGATTTTTGAATAAAAACTCATTTATTGGCTACCGAATAAGTGGCATCTAAAGAATACCTTAATTCTCCAGTTTCATTACAGCTTTTTGGCCTAATTACAGCTGAAACTGATTAGAACCAATGATACTTACACTGTACTGTGTGTTTTGTCAGGATCCACAGGCTGTCAGGGGTGGAATAGGTGAGAAATCACTGCGCCAACTGCTGGATTCCGCACAGAAAGTCGCTGCCAGGTATAAATCACACACATAACACCTTCACAACACGGGTTTAACGTACACTTTACTGCTCGTAGATGTCTGCCACATGATGCGGCGCACCTGAACAAGATCAGCGGCGAGCTGTCCACCATGACTGACGCTCTCTGCGAGCTACGGCAGGATGGCAAAGGCGCCACACCGCAGGTCTGCACCCGGGAGTTTGTAGATTTACGCGCGTGTTATTGCACTGGTTCTTTCAGGCTGAATCGCTCGCCCGAGGTATCAAGGACAAGCTAGGCGGCCTGCAGCAAGCCGTGGTGGCGGCCGTCGTCTCCGTGGACAAGGCCGGCCTCCAGCAGACAGCGCACACGGTGCAAGGCCGGCTGGAGCAGGCGCGCAAGTGGCTCAGTCACCCGGCACTGGACGACAAAGGCCTGGGGCGACGCGCCATTGCTCTCATTGTCGAGGAAGGCAAGAAGGTAAGTCAGAGATGCAGTGTATTAGTGGCATATGTGCTTGAACATCTCGCAGATGCACACTTGTAGTTCAATATGAGCTTGAACATCTCATAGATACCAACTTGTAGTTCAATATGTGCATTAAAAACTCATAGATACCAACTTGTAGTTCTATATGTGCTTTAATCATGTAGGAAACTTGTAGTGATTTAAACATGTTCAAGAATCCAATGCTAATGTTGAATATGTGCTGTAAGATGTAAGCAGTGTGCACATGTGACACTATCGCCTTTCATCTCTCACTATGATCAGGTTGCTGATGGCTTGCCCGGCATGCCCAAGGCCGAAGTGCTGCAGCTCTGTGAAGAAACTGACTCATTGTCGCGCCAGTTGGAAGACCTGTGCGCGCGCGGCCTCGGTGACAGTGCCCAAGCACAAGAGGTCGCTCGGCGACTCTCGCAGAAGCTGCACGAGCTCAAGGAGCGTATCCAATCAGCGGTAGTGAACCGTGTCGTCGAGGATTTCATCGACATCACTACACCGCTGAAACAGTTCACTGAAGCCGTCATGGTACTTGAGGGTAAGCGCCACTTTCGCTCGTAACAGTGTAGCCAGTGCGTGTTTTGCACAGTGTAGTGTAGCGCGTGTATTTTACAGTGTAACACCTCTCTTTGTATAAGTAGAGATTAGAATTTCTTCGAAACAATCGCACCTTTCTAACATAACAGTGTAGCAGCGCGTGTTTTTACAGTGTAGCACTTGTCTGTGTGATGTGTAGTGTGTTTTTTACAGTGTAGCACTTCTGTGTGTGTCTGTGTGTGTGTGCAGGTACTCCAAGTAGGGATCAGAATTTCTCCGACAAGGCCGCCAACCTGCAGCAGTTCAGTAACCGCGCGGTGAAGACGGCCAAGATGGTAGCTGCAGGCGGCAGCAGCGGGAATAAGAAGCTGGCGGAGGCACTCCTAAGTGCTGCGGGACAGGTACCAACCCCCTAGAACCTTCACTAGCTGCTGATGATTCAAATATTGTTTTTTTCTGCTCGATATAAATATTTAAATCAGTGATGCACAACCTGCGGCCCTTTATACATAAAAGGTTGTGCATCACTGACCGAAATATACATTAATGGTATTATCATATTTTTAAAAAAATGCAAAACAACACATAAATCAACCCGGTGTAGCCTTGAAGCGGCTTTATCAGCTGAAATTACCTGCTGTCATTGTTGATAACAACGGCAGGTCTATTCCTGTCCCATATGTGTCACATGTACATTTGTAGGTGGACAGTCTCACACCGCAGCTGGTCTCCGCGGGGAGTATTCGTATGAACTACCCCACATCGAAAGCCGCTGATGAGCACTTCGACAACCTGCGACAACAGTACGCGGACACCGTGCAGAAGGTGCGGAACCTCTGTGACGAAGCGACAGACTCGGGAGATTTTATGAAATCGTCAGGTAAACATTATCATCCTCTGCAATGTGAAGAACCTAACAAATTGTTGTTGATTTTCAGAGGAACAAATGCAGAAACACACATTCCTATGTGAAGAATCCATCAGGAACAAAGTACCACAGAAAATGGTGGACAATACATCATCTATAGCCAGGTAAAACCATAATTTACAATGTCGGTTGAAACACGCACCGCGAATTCGCCAGTGCGGCGGGTTCGATCCCCGCTCAGACGGTATTTTTATTTTATAAAAAATTTAAAAAAATACTTTTGAAATAGATTGTATCAATATAAGTACTTATTCATTGGTGTTTGAAACCGATAAGCATTATTCAGTGAGTTTTATGGGTGTTTATGTTGGTACGATTGCTCCAGGCTAGCCAACCGTGTACTGCTGGTGGCGAAACAGGAAAGTGACAACTCCGAGGATCCGAATTTCATCACAGAAGTAAACCAGGCAGCAGATATTCTACAAAACAGTAAGTGACCTGGGGTTTTTTAGGGAATTGTGTTGATTTCTGGGGTTTTTCTGCGTGTTCCAGGTGTACCACCCATGGTGCGCGATGCGAAGCAGGTGGCTGTGAACCCCGCCGACCAGATGGCAGTTACAAAATGGCGGGACTCGAACAAATCGGTAAGAATGCGATTTTATTTTTTAGCCGTTTACGGAATAATTGAAATAATGATTGTACTACAGCTGCTGAACTCTGTCGGCCTCGTGCGGCGGGCCATTCAGGTGAATCCTGAATTACCACCGTTGCCCGATATGAACACGCTGAACCTGGGAAATGGTATGAAACCCGTGTGAATCACACACAGTTGTGATCACGTAGTAGTACAGTTGTTTAAATTATCGGTAACTGGGCGCTGTGTATAATGTATAGTTCACTAATTGTCCACCTCTTTGCAGAAGCGACACTGGCGCACACGTATTTCGCTGACAAAGGTAACCGTGTGCTTGTGATAATGCTTGCTAATTGAAAATAATCATGTACCTGTAGTGTACTCTCGACTGTGTAACTGGTGCTTTATAAACTCGGCCGTTGTTCATAGTTGGCGAGCGTCTAAGACAGACACCGACGCCCGTACACCGAGACAGGGACTTGGACGTGCCTAGTCCGTCCCTGTTACAGGGCCGGCATAGCCCGTTACCGAAATGGGCCCGAGGTTAGACACACACACAAAAATGACAAAATGAAGTTTTGCGTGTAAACATTTTCACTTAAACCGTTCCGTGATTGATTTGTTGATCTTGTGTGTTCTTTAGGGGAGAATAGTGATCTGCTCTGTCAGGAATTAACCTCTAATAATTATGAATTGGCGCAGCCAGGTAAATCAGTTGATTACGGAATGTGTTCGGCAAGTTTTTAATTAACCGGTGGTGTGCATGTGTTACCGAGGTACTAACTCATGATTCACGGGTGTTGTTCTGACTCTTAACTGGTGCCAGCTGCTTGTAGCAATGTTTTTATGCATGTCTAGAGCTTGATAACTGCCTTAGCTGAACAATGTCACCGATTATTAACGATTAACTTGGTTTTCACGCATTACAAAAGGATGTTTCATCTCGCAGTATGTCATGGAAGATGGTAATATGGTGTATTCATGCGCATATGCGAGTAACGTCACACGAGATACATTTTATTCACGACATAACCAACACAAGCTATCTCTTGCACACTTGGCTCGTATAAATCTAAACGGCCGTCCTATTGTCCGGAGTGGGGGGCGTGGGATTCTCCATAATTGGTTTGTTTTTCTATGACGTCACTCCCATATGAGTATTGAACACACTTTACATACACAGACTAACCGGAACATGTGTTTGAATTTGTGATAATGTGTTTGATGCATGTATTACTAGCATCAATTGCTTTGTACTCCTGGTGGTAATTGACTATGGTGTTGTGCAGACCTGGCACCACCACGGCCACCACTTCCTGCCGGCGCTGAAGCACCCGTACGACCTCCGCTGCCCGCTGAAACCGATGACGAAGACGAGGTGTTCAAACCACACTCCAGTCATCCCATTATGGTGAGCTACGTGTGAAATTCTGCTTGAGAACAGCCTTTGTTTTTAGTGCTGAGTGTACATCGTCACTGATTTTTATAGGTTGCCGCCCACGGGCTCCACCAAGAAGTCAAACAATGGTCCTCCAAGGATAACGATATGATCGCAGCCGCTAAGAAGATGGCTGTACTGATGGCGCGGCTCAGTGAGCTGGTGCGGCTGGACTGTAAGAGCAGCAAACGAGAGCTGATATCCACCGCTAAGATACTAGCAGAAGCTGGTGAAGAGGTGAGCGTCGCTTCTCGTCACATAACACACTACCTTACATCTACCGGCTAATACATTGTACATTTCGATAGCTGAAAATTCTCATCCTGTTGTACATTTCGATAGCTGAAATACTCATTTTCTTGTTGTACATTTCGATAGCGTACTTTTTCTTGTTGTACATTTCGTGTACACACACAACACGCTACCTTACATCTTCTTATATGTGTGTATGTTACAGGTGACAAGGTTAGCCAAGAAGCTGGCCCGCGAGTGCACAGACAAACGGATCCGTACGAACCTGCTGCAAGTGTGTGAACGTATCCCCACGATTGGAACCCAACTGAAGATCTTGTCCACAGTCAAGGCGACAATGCTCGGCGCTCAAGGTAAGATCTGGTCAGCGTGAATCACAGTTCATCAGCTTGTATCACCATCGGTGTATATGTGCTTACCTCTGTTTACTACCTGCCGTGGAGTTCCTGGAGAGCCTGTGCCTGGTAAATACACGCTAATACATTGTACATTTTCATAGCTAACAAAAAAAAAGCATATGCTCTTGTTCATTTCGGTAGGTGAAATACTCATTTTCTTGTTGTACATTTCAATAGCTAAAGATACTCATTTTCTTGTTGTACATTTCGATAGCTTAGTTTTTCTTGTACATTTCGGTAGTTCAAATACTCATTTTCTTGTTGTACATTTCAATAGCTCAAATACTCACTCTGTTGTTGTACATTATCACAGCTAAAACTACTCATTCGCTTGTTCATTTCCATAACTAAAACTACTAATTTTCTTATTGTTGTACAATCACGCGATCTTTGAAACCGCCTTCTGTGCCATATAACCTCGTAACCGATTGACCTGTCAAACGGACGCCATGTTTAGGTTCCGAGGAGGACCGAGAGGCGACGGAGATGCTCGAAGGCAATGCGCAGAATCTGATGCAATCCGTGAAGGAGACAGTACGTGCGGCGGAGTCTGCTAGCATTAAGATTCACACACAGTCACAGGGCAGGATGCAATGGATACGACGTCTGCCCTGGTATCACTACTAGTAGGGCGGGGGGGAACAACCATAACACACTGCAGAGTAGGCGTAGCGACAATATTCACGGAACAACACTAACGAACATACACTTGACACTCGCTTATTTAACGGTTTTATTTGATATTCCAGCCCCCCCCCCCCCCCAGCAAACATACGAACACACACACACAGTACATATATACAAATATATTAAACGAAAACAACAAACCATATATTTAAACATCCGTAGTTATACTCACATTGCTGAATACGAAACATGGGATTATCGTAAACAACGAAATATAATCCAGAATTACGACCACATTCAATCATTCATCGAACTGACGTTTACCGTGAGAGGTTATACACACTGCGCCATTACAGTAACGTATTTATATTTGTCAATATTGCTCTTTGCATTGTTTATTTATTATCCCGTGCACCACTGCCATCTTCAGTGACACTGAAGTTATTTATTCAACTGTTTCACAACAACAAATGATTATGTGAAACAGTCGGTTTGGTTGTCATCAGTTGTCATGGCTACGCGCGCACACACACACGTATTTGTTCCTTTGTTTTTCATTCGTAACTCACATCTGTGGTCCGAACTGGGATAATTTAACCTACAAATATTGTTACAGGAATTACGTGTATTTTTTATAATTTCAGTGCGTACACTTTTTTTTTTATTAAAATGCATGTTCCCCGAATAACGAAGGTATTCAAAATTGTATGTGCCCTTTTTAAATTTGTGCCATTTTCTAGTATACTAAAAAAATAACGAAATTAAATAAATATTAACAAAATAATTTTGCACAAATAACTGATTTTTTTCAACGTTTTTTTTTTTAAATTATTTATTATTCTTTTTTTACGAAATAGTGGTTATAAAGTCACTGTACACTTTTCCATAAGGATGTAACGGTTAAGTGGACAGTGACTTTTGAGACACTGGAATTAATGAAAATAATATTTGTATAATGCCTATATAATATAATGTAGAGAATGATAGATATTTTTCGAGGCTTTTGCGAAGACAATTATTGTAAATGAATAAATAAATAAATATATAATTAGAATGTAGTGCAATATAGTGCCAAAAGGAAGTATATTTTTCTTAAATTTTTCGTACAATATGCACAATATAAATATTATTAATCATAAACATGTAATATGACAGATATTAATCTACATACACTCACATAAAATATATATATACATATATAGAAATATTAAATTATGTTTACGTACATCACGACTTTCGCGATAACTGTGTACAGGTACAAGTACACTGTTAATCGCGCCGGGTCATGATTGTACTCCATATTTGTTTATACCTATATCACAGTATGTACTGGATTGAATTTATGTAACATTTTTAATTAATAAATACTACATATTGAATGTTTTTTTTTTAGAGATATAACGTTTTTTATTTTAATTTAAAAAAAAAATAGGAAAATTTGTATTTTGTCCCTGCTGCATAGGCCGTACTGCAGTACATACACGTATTGATGGTTGCATACTTAGTAAAATGTAAATTTTTAGATACAATGGATTGGAGAAATTAATGCAATATTCGCATTTAGGCAATAATAAAATCAATAAAAAAATAATTTTTAAAAATAAGCTTTTATTAAATTGCACTAAAAATAAAAAGCCAATAAATAAAAGCGTGGGGCGTAAATGTTCATATAAATTGGACATTAGAACATTTACGCCCCACGCTTTTATTTATTGGCTTTTTATTTTTAGTGCAATTTAATAAAAGCTTATTTTTAAAAATTATTTTTTTATTGATTTTATTTTATTCTTTTTAGTCTGTGGTAAGTGTATAATCGGATTAAAATTGAAGTTGATTTACTGTTTTGATATTCGGCAAATAGATGCACTTTCAATAAATGTGAAAATGACGAAATGTTCTTAAATTGGTCGATAAGTTTATTTTCGCTTACCATTTTTAACGCCACGAAGATCGGAATATTTTATGGACTGACCCTGTGCTTTGTTAATGGTCATAGCAAAGCAATCTTATTACATCGCAGAACTTCACACATTCTTTGCAATGAGATAGGGAATTACACTAATTAATACTAATGTTATACACTGACATAAACACAGTTATAATTATAATAAATCACTTTTATTGTAACCAATTTTATTTTATTAATATCAACATCGTTGTTGCACATTCCAAATGCGAGACACAACTGTCAAAAAACGTCGTATTTCTGTTGTTTCCGGTGCTAAGCCGACTATTTACCGAAAACTTTATATCTAGTATATACTAATACGTGCATTGATCTTCTTTTGTCCAATCCCCCCGTCAGACAGACAGACAGACAGACAGACTGACTGACTGACTCACAAGTGAAACTAAATAAAAGCTTATAAAAATCAATAAAAAAATAATTTTTTAAAAATAAGCTTTTATTAAATTGGACTAAAAATAAAAAGCCAATAAATAAAAGCGTGGGGCGTAAATGTTCATATAAATTGGACATTAGAACATTTACGCCCCACGCTTTTATTTATTGGCTTTTTATTTTTAGTCCAATTTAATAAAAGCTTATTTTTAAAAAATTATTTTTTTATTGATTTTATTTTATTCTTTTTAGTCGGTGGTAAGTGTATAATTAGATTAAAATTGAAGTTGATTTACTGTTTTGATATTCGGCAAATAGATGCACTTTCAATAAATGTGAAAATGACGAAATGTTCTTAAATTGGTCGATAAGTTTATTTTCGCTTACCATTTTTAACGCCACGAAGATCGGAATATTTTATGGACTGACCCTGTGCTTTGTTAATGGTCATAGCAAAGCAATCTTATTACATCGCAGAACTTCACACATTTTTTGCAATGAGATAGGGAATTACACTAATTAATACTAATGTTATACACTGACATAAACACAGTTATAATTATAATAAATCACTTTTATTGTAACCAATTTTATTTTATTAATATCTAAATCGTTGTTGCACATTCCAAATGCGAGACACAACTGTCAAAAAACGTCGTATTTCTGTTGTTACCGGTGCTAAGCCGACTATTTACCGAAAACTTTATATCTAGTATATACTAATACATGCATTGATCTTCTTTTGTCCAATCCCCCCGTCAGACAGACAGACAGACAGACAGACAGACAGACTGACTGACTGACTGACACACAAGTGAAACTAAATAAAAGCTTATAAAAATAGTTTTATTTGTTTGTAACACGCATACTGCGATGTATTTTATTAAAACACGGTAAACAAAGGAACGGCGAACCAGTACAGTCTCCACAATAAGTCACCACCTTATTCGTACAGTTCTTCGCCCGAGTCCTTCCCAGGCTTTTCGAGTTTTTCTCATAGCATATCTTACAAAATCGTCTCGTGCTGCTGGCTTTTCCGGGCATTTTCTTTATTTCATGCCGTACTTTTTTCGGCAGCAGGCTCCTACGTAACGAAAGGCACTGTTCGGATTCACTTTTTGTCAAATGCACAGCCAGTTTCATACGGAACTCAGATGTTTTAATACTTCTACGCGTTACCTGTCTGTACATAAGCAGTGCGTTCACAATACAGGTGTTTAATAGTAGTTCTAGGGCCAAGTGTTTGTACCATGTGACAGTTCGACGCAATGGCGAACTGTACGTTGTCATTTGATCCGATAAATCAACGAAACTTGACTTTCCTACATTATATTCCACAGCTATTGTAGGTTGCTGATAAAATGTATCATTTATACTTGTGGTTTCTACTGAATTGTCACTTTTTTGAACTACATGTTCACGTTTTATTACTTCGTGTGGCTTTCCCGGTAATTGTCTATGAATTGCAACTAATTTCTCCGCTACATCACTACTTGTGCACCAATTATCTGTGGAAATAATATTACCGAGTATTTCCTTGCACAGTAACCTCACAATCTGCGATGTTTTGTTCCCGGATACATCGTCTGCATGATCTTTGGCGGTGCATATTTGAAAAGAATACACATAACCTACAGAATCACACAGTTTAAACACTTGTAATCCACTCCGAGCACGTTTCAGATATTGTCGCACTTTTATACGCCCGCGAAATGGCATAAACGAGTCACCAATACACAACACTTCATCTGCGCGATGATATTTATGAAAATTACAGTTTAACATATCAATAATTTGATGAAGTTGACACTCGCGACTATATTCTTCGTCATTACTGAAATGAATTAGCCGCAAGAGCAGTTCAAATCGGTTCCGTGACATCACCGTTCGTGGAAATGTAAGATTATAACCTTCATCCGTACTCCAGTACAGGTGAATCTCGGGTACGCGCACCAGGCCCATCCATATGATCAGGCCGAAGAAGCGCTTCAGTTCATCCGCATCCGTGTCACACCATTTATCCAGACGTTGCGACCACTGTTCTGACTTTACCTGGGCAGCATATATGTTTGTTTGATCGGCAATCAGCTGAAATATTTCATCCGTAGCAAAGAGAGAATAGAACCGATGCGGTTCGGAGTAACTGAGAATGTCGGGATCACTGATTATATCACTAGAACTGACTTGATTAGCCTGGACAATACGCCAATTGATCTCTTGCTCCTTTTCCTCAGTGTTATTTTCAGTTTCCGTCTCAGTATCTACTGTTATCGTGTCACTATTCTCACTATCTGATAGTGTGTGACGTCGTGTAACGAATGTTGGTACAAGTAAATCATCAGACGAGTTATTTGAAGCATGATCTTCACTGGACGCCATGGTAAGGGCTGAAAAGGTGATATTAAATACAAGGAATGCAAACGTATAACAAATATTATTACCTGATTGTTTCACGCACTCGACAAGCATCAAACACGAATCATATGAAGACAAAGAAACGCATTTTAGAGCCGCGGGGGCTCAACGGTTAAGCCCTAGTAAGAAAAAATACGTTCCACATGATTACACACTTTCACTTATCTGTTCTAAATAATATTACAACATAATAAGGTAGCGCACATAAATTACAAATTCATGTTGGCGTTACAGGTAAGCCAAATTATAGTGCCATTCATCAACATGTTAATATATAATATTATTTATTGGTTAACTGTAAACAATCATGACGTAGTACGATAGAGAAAATGGCGTCGCTCGCTTTACTGATGCTCCGAACAAGATGTAACCTAAGATAGACTAGATACGATATGAACCAATATGAACGATAGATTTGCACTGACAAAACGCCTATTAGTTCTTGTTTTTATATTAATCGGTGTTTGGATGTTTAAACAACTGTTTACCTAGCAACGACAAAACAATCACGTAAGTACTGCATGACAGTTGATCAAAGCCTAGCAACTAGCTTGTGTTTTGTTCCTACGAACTGTGTTTCATATACATTTTATACTTTTGTTTTTACGTTCTAAACCAATGAGAATTCCACGTGTAGCATTTGTTTCACAAGGTGATGTGATATGTGTGCTAACCTGAAATATAATGGATGATACCAAAAATGTTTCGTTTCAGATTATCGCAAAATGAGCAACAAGAAAGTCTCGTACTTTTACAATCCGAATGTGGGTAATTTTCATTATGGCACCGGGCACCCGATGAAACCACATCGGTTATCCGTGATACACAGTATGGTATTGAACTATGGTCTCCACAAGAAGATGCAAGTGTACCGGCCGTACAAGGCGACCGCGCACGACATGTGTCGGTTCCACAGTGACGAGTACATTGACTTTTTGCAACGCGTCACCCCGCAGAACATCCAGAGTTACACGAAATACCTCAGCCATTTCAATGTGGGCGACGATTGTCCCGTGTTTGAAGGGCTGTTTGAGTTCTGTGCAATGTACACGGGCGCCTCACTCGAAGGTGCCATGAAACTGAACAACAATCACTGTGACATCGCGATCAATTGGTCGGGCGGGTTGCATCACGCGAAAAAGTTCGAAGCATCGGGTTTCTGTTACGTGAACGACATTGTGATCGGTATATTGGAATTGTTGAAGTATCATGCGCGCGTGTTGTACATCGATATTGATGTACATCACGGCGATGGTGTACAGGAGGCGTTCTACCTGACCGACCGCGTGATGACGGTTAGTTTTCACAAGTACGGCAACTATTTCTTCCCGGGCACGGGCGATATGTACGAGATTGGGGCAGAGAGCGGTCGGTATTATTCGGTGAATGTGCCGCTAAAAGAGGGCATTGATGACACGAGTTATGTGCAAGTGTTCAAACCGGTGATCTCGAATGTCATGGAGTTCTTTCAACCGACGGCAATTGTGTTACAGTGCGGTGCAGACTCGTTGGCAAATGATAGGTTAGGATGTTTCTCGTTGAGCACGAAGGGGCACGGTGAATGTGTAAAGTTTGTGAAGAACCTGAATGTGCCCACATTGGTGGTTGGTGGTGGTGGTTATACGTTACGTAATGTTGCTCGCTGTTGGACATACGAGACATCACTACTCGTAGACGAACCGATATCGAACGAGCTACCCTACACGGAGTATCTCGAGTTCTTTGCACCTGATTTTACACTTCATCCAGAGGTGGTGACGCGACAAGAGAATGCCAACAGCAGACAGTACCTGGAGGCCATCACCAGGCATGTCTATGACAACCTGAAGATGTGTCAACACTCGCCCAGCGTGCAAATGCACGATGTGCCCGGTGATGCGTTCCCCGAGGACGACAAGGTCAAAGAGGAATCCGACCCGGATGTACGGATCAGCCAAGAGGAGGCGGACAAAATGGTGGACGCGAAAAATGAGTTCTACGACGGCGATAAAGATCAGGATAAAAACGCCGAGCCGATGGAAACTTAAACACGCAGCGCCAGTATTCAAGTGACTAACATAACCTATAAAATATATAAAGTGCGCGAAAACTAAATAGCGAACAGCAGGTAAAATGTGGGTTTTCTCTTTCATTAAAAATATGTTCCAGCGAGACGGTGATTTTTTTTTTTTATATACAGACTACAATTTTTATATTTTTATTTACAATAACATTTTAGGTTAAAAAGATAGTGTACACATTATATCAATAAAAAAAGAAGTAATTTTAAGGTAATTGATTAGAAAACATATCCGTTCTTCTTTAAATCCTCCCTTGCGAGTATTATTTCCTAGAAAAAAATAAATAAAAATTAGTATTTTTTGGAGGTTATATAGAAAATAGTTACCTTTTTCAATTCAACAGCGGCTTCTTCACAGTTGTTAAAAGTAAACACCCTGTACAGTACAACGGTGGCTGCATACAGCTGTAGAATTGTTCATATTAGCTGAGTAATTCGATAGATATTAAATAAAATATACTTACACCAAACAGAATTAAAAATATCAACGGTGATGGAATTATGAAATGCATATACTGTTTGGTAAACTGCGATTCAATTTTATTCGTAACCAGAGCAGCCCAAATCGCTAGAATAACGCCTGCGGCCATTAACCATTCCGCTAATTTAGTCATTTTAAGTAAATTTAACAATATTTTACACGTATTTGTGATTACTTAACTGACAGTTAGCACAAGTGCTGACCTCTTGACAGCCACGGCAGCCAGATGAACTAAAAAATGCCGACACTCGTCGCATTTATCGGCCGGCGCTAGTGTGCGGCAGATGTAATAAACAAATGCGTTGTCCAGTATTCCGTTTGTATTTTATTGATAATTATCTAGCTGTAATTGTGCAGAGAACTATGGAAACTCGTGTACGAATGAGTGTGTGATCCGTTGTGTTACTCATTCCAAGTGTGCATTTGCTGTGAAGAAAATGGAGTCGGGTAAAAGATGCTTGTCAAACGATACGTTTGACAGTTCGAGTAAAAGACTGAAAATCTCGGAGACTAGAAATATTCTGGACTTCTCCGATTGTGTGTTATCGATAATCCTGTCGTATTTGAAACCGTACGACTTGTATTGTCTAAGTAAAACGTGCCAGCGGTTTAGATATCTGATAAAGGAACGGAAATTGTGGCGACGACTCGATGTTTTGGATCATCCGATGTGCGCGAGGAAGTTTAAGTTTTTCTTCGACAATGTGAACAACACCACGGACACGGTGCTGGTGAGTGGAATTAGTAAAAAGGAGAAGACATTGACGTTTACGCAATTTATTAAATTGTACAAAGTATGTGATAATTTGACGATATTGGCGATTGAGAACCAGTACATCAATAGTGACGAGGTATGTGTTTGCCAGTTTCTTTAACAAAAAGCACCCATTCACAGTGTATTCATCGTTGCAGATAGGTTTAAAGGATTTTCCGGAAAGTCTCAAAGAACTGTCTTTGCGTGGTACACATATTTACGGACGACAGCCGTTTTTACAAGATGCCAATTTGCGTTTACACAAGTTACATGTCAGTAAATATTTGTTGTTTCTATTTTAACCTAAAATTTAATGGGTTTTTTCGTTTTTAGACATTAATTTTGGACGATTGCAAGTGGTTTCATGAGCACAGTTTGATGGCTCTCTCTAAACTGGTTAGTTTAGAGAACTTGTCGCTCTATAAGTGTGGAAATCTAAACGATTCAGTAGCCTACATGAGTATAACTGCGAAATTTGGTTTCCGAAAATTACTGGTAAGTACAAATTACTGAATTTTATAATGAAATGTTAAGTAATCTTTCATTTTTGTTCACCAGAGGATCGATGCAAGATGTACCTCCATAGGGGATCAGTTCTTAAAGTGTTTCCATTGCATCAAAACGTTACGGGAAATCTATTTGGAAGCACCGCAACGACGGGAAAGCAAAAAGAAGCCGCTGTTCGATGAATTGCGAAAATTCTGTAGCTCGCAAATGCAAGAAACGTCCAGTGCGGTGGTGTTTAATCGTAGTAACATCTTCAAGATGAGACGTAAGTACCTCCAGGTGACCTGGAGGTGTCCTGGAGAACTATGAATATGTTTTAATCAATATTTGCACCAGGTGACCGTGTGAAACAGCAGAAGAAAACCAAAACTCCCGGTACAAGTGGCCAACCGACGTCATCTTCAGCGGTTCCAGCGTCCACGGTCGGTTTTAATTGCGTGGACAACTGTGAGAACTGTACAATCGACACGTGTAGCTTTATACCGACGTACACTCGCACGTACGACACCGCGCCCGGTGGAAGTTCGTCGTCATCTTCACAGAACTCGGACCCACCGGACACGGACGGCGAATCCAGGTGTCGAATGAAGTACCTGTGGGATATGACAGTGGATTTACCCTATATACAGCCGCCTCCGGTGCTCGGGGCACCTGGTGCACCATCTTCAGCGGACCCGCAGAAGATGACCTCGTCGGCGGAGGTGTTTTTCTGCGACGATGTGTCCGACAGCGAGGATGAGATGCTGGACTTTGAGATATTCCACTCGGATGTGACGGACTCCGGTGTGCAGTGGTTCTGCACGACGGACCCGCACGCCACCGACAACCTGGGCCATGAGAGTGTACTGTTCCGGAAGCCGTACAAGGAGTGCACGTGCCGCACGAAGGAGATGTCACATCAGGACCGGGAGCGACCTGGTAAGTGCAGTAAACACACTGTTTGCTGGTGTCTATCTGCAGGTACAGCCGGCCCGCTGGTGTCTACAACCTTTTCTCTATGGTGTAGGCCCGTCCGGAATGAGTTTCGCCGGCCCCTCCAAGCGCAAACACCCGCCCAGTGCCGCCAAGGAGCCGTCACGACCGAAGAAAGTCGTGTTCCGCGAACTGCCCACGTCGAACGAGTCGTCCAGCTCGGAGGAGACACCTCCGCCAGCGCCGAGGCGCTTTCATAACGACGTCACCGTCAATGTGTCCGGCCAGGGAGCCGTGTGTTTGAAGATCGCCTATGAATCCAGTGATTCCGAGTCGGATGCTGAGCCGCAGCCGGCGCCGACAGCGGAGGCGGCCGTCGTCAAGCCGCCTGGTGAACCGCGGCTCGCTGTACTCGATAACCAGAACCTGCGGGGGCGGGATCTGCGAGTGATCATCGAGCGCCTCGACCCCGGTGTACACATTGTGTATGATCAGGGCGGGCGGGTGCAGTTCGACAACTACATGAAGGACTACACGACCAAGCTGAAGGTGTTCGTGGCGCGCGGCTACAAGCTCATCACCAACCACGCCCTGCGCAGTCTCATGGACCTGCGGCTGGAGTTGCTGGACGTGACGGGCACCAGTGTATCGGGCCGCGGCGTCAAGGACTTCCTCATGGTGAACCCGGACTGCCGAGTGATTCACGAGAGCACGTGCACGTGCAACTAGCTCGCTCCGGGGATGATGTACGTGGACCCGCTACGTATGAGACAGGCTCGGAGGTATTTACATCGGAGCGTAACATTTTACGTTTAAAATCAAGCGAAGCCCGGCCCTGGCACGCTGGAGTTTAACATTTTGAGAGTACAGACTACATGGAGGACAGCCACACACACATACACACAACTTTGTATGTTTTATTTTTGACTTTTGAAATATTCATTTTTCCACAGAACATTTAATTAACACTTCAATAATTTCTCATCTTCCGTTAATGCAATGTTTAAGTTTTCATTATTTGTGTTTTATTTATTTTTCAAACATTATTTGTAATTGTTACAACCAGGACAGGACAGGAGTGAGGAGTGTGTAGGAGCTGCGTGTGATTTGTGTGGTTCTTTAATAAGCAAAAACAACTTATTTATTTAATTATAAAAAAATATAATACGAATTTCATATTATACAATAATAATAATAATATCATGGTCATTCTTATAATTAGAAGGGTGACACAATAATATAATACAAGTTAAACATACATACGCATATACATACATTGGTGTTCTGTTATTTACAAAATATCTACACAATTTTACCCCGAACCCGTTCAGTTGAAATTCTCCGCCTCAAACATCTGGTTCAAACGTTTCTGGCGATTCTTCTCGGAAATCTTGTTCTTCAGATCCATTTTCACGTTTTTCAGTACGGTTTCTTTGGAGACGAACTCTTCAAACGCCTGCGCACACGTGGATGTCGAGTAACTGTGCTCGTTCAGCTCTTCCCGTTTCAGATCGGTAATTAAATAACCGGTATAATTCGATTGCAGATCGTTCGCGTCAAAATCTAGTTTCTTAAAATGCCCCACACTGTCGCTAGACTGGTAATTGTTTATGGAAAACTTGAGAAATTCACGTTTCTGATGACGAGTACCGCCGCCATTTTGTAACGGTTGTTGTTCTGCAGGCATGTCATCCGAACTTGACAGCCGGTTGAAATCCTTCACAGTTTCACGGTTCATCTGTTGTCGACGCTTGAGCTGCGCTTGTTCACCTAACGTATGGTTCTTCACGTGTTTGCGTAAGCTACTCGGATCCGTGTACCGTTTTTGACAGCCGGATATTTGACAAGCATAAGGTTTCTGCAAGACACATGACATTTCACAACCGAATGCAGGAATACGAAGAAAGAGCTGTGACTTACCGTATCATAGTGTGTGCGTTGATGTTTAGCTCGATCTGAACTATTACTGAAACTCTTCGAACACTGACTAAACTGGCACAAATACGGTCGCTCGCCCGTATGACTTCGCTGATGGATTTTCAAGTTTTCCAGCCGTGAAAACGCCTTATTACACCCCTTGAACTGTAAGAAAACGTTGGAAAATTACTGATCAACCTCTGAATAACCATATTCTGCTAAATTATCACTACAAAGTCTGTTGCCTTTCAAAAGAAATGCTATTTTCAACTGTCAAATATAGTTTACTAAATCACCGATAGGTTTCACCAGCGTCGTAAACTTAGTTCTGGCGCTGGCTACTAGCTGGCCACACTGACAAATGTCATCATTTTCATGTCATTAATTTATTATTACGTTAAAAACATGTGATTTCTTGTTCAGAAACCTGTTGAAATTTTCCAGTACACTGTTATTCCGTGTTAGTGCCGGTGTGTAAACATTTTTTATACAAAATAAACTATAAAAATAATAATCAACATCTAGTGTTTGACAATTCATCTCAAAAACATCTGGCCGTATGGTGTTTGGCGCCAAAACTTTGTCAGTGCTTGTAAAAAGGTCAGTGAGCTTAAATATAAACAGTGATATTTATTTTTTAAATCGGAAAAAAATCAGTGTAGGTATATGAAATATACAGTGTTATCGTTAACGGCTAATTGTATATGTTTATTTGTAGTACGTGACAGATTGTGAGGTTGTGTGTTTATTGAACAGTGTACTGAGGAGTTATTATGAACTTACCGGACATTTATTCGGTTTTTCGCCGCTGTGCACACGCATGTGTATCAGTAATTTATACCGTGCGTTGAATGGTTTACTCTTCCGCGGACAATTCAGCCAAAAACACGAGAATTCTTCACCTGAAACACAAAATAACGAAGTGATCAAATAGTCCTCGGACACAGTTCAAATGTTTAATCGGCAAACGAGTCTCGTTTCTTTTTAAACAACATTATTGTTTAATGGTAAGTACATTTTATTATATCTTAAGAAAATACCACGTACCTTTCTTCAATTCCACATGACATTTCTCAATATGGCGGACAAGTGTTTTCTGATCCGGATATAGTTCGTAACACCGTTCCCATTTGCACTGAAACGCCAGTGCACTTTCCTCCGGTTCCGCATCACTTGTATCCTGGCTCGTGCTATACGAGTCCGTATTACACTTTAGTCCGCGGTTCGGGAATATTACACTGGAGGAACTCAACAGCGGATCATCGTGTAGTATCGCCTCTTGCTGACTCAAAACAATCTGGTTGTTTGTGTTCGGCTGGTTGCTATGCTCCGTCACCACGGACAGGTTATTGTTGATGGGCTTGTTGCCAAGGAGATGGCCGCAGGAGTTCTTTTGTTGTGATTCCTGTACCAATCAGAAATAAGTTAGAGGTTGTGAAACAAATGAAGTTTGTTTTGCTGGGATTTTGAAACAAATCAGAAATAGAGCTAGCTTTTGTTTTGTATTGGACAAGGCCTACTAAAAATAGTTAACAAACTGTGTTTATTGTGAAATTGACGCAACCATCGTAACACCTATGTATGGAAGGTTAGCTGTGCACTGTAATATGTTGATGTTTTATACTTTTGCTTATAAAATTAAAACTAGATGACCAAATTTGCTGCAATTTGGTACAGTACTCAAACAAAGTATAGAGACTGCACCGGAGCTGTCAGAATTTACTTATCTCTTATGGTTCAAGAGATAACTGCGATCATATCTCGTACATAGTACAGAATTTGGTGGCAGTCGTGTAAAATTGCAACCAGTGACAGCCCAAATGTTTCACTTACCGGTGCAAACAAGTTGATTGTATTCGCCGGACAATTTCGCATGAAATTGTCCAGTTCGACGAACTTTTTCTCACTGAAATGGCGTCCGAACGTCGTTACCGATGGCAACGGTGTTGATTTCTGGTGTTTTTCCGCGCTTTTCTCACTTTCCATGCAGGAATTTTCATAGTCAAACTCAAAGTTCTCTGTGTCACATAGCTCTGTTGTTATTGTCTCGATGTCGAACGAACTGTTCGACAGATTATCACCGAAATCAATGTCCGATAAGCCTAGATCATCGAAGTGCTCATACTGAGCCGTTTCCGGCGCACTTTCAGCCACCACCGCCGTTGAAAACTGTTTCAGCGGCGGTGTAATGTAGAACACACTCTTGTTGTCTTTCACACTCTCGTCATTCTCGTACACGATGCCGAAATGACGACGTGTTTCCGAGGAGAGATTAAAGTAATTCCCGCCTTGTACTGGCTGACTACCACCACATTCCAAACTACTTTGACTGGCCGAACACGATTCGTTCACAGTCTCTTGGCCCGGGCTCTTTGACATGAAAATGTCCAGCAAGAAATTCGTATCACTGCTGTTGTTCTCGAAATGCTGGTCAATGTTTTCCACGTTCTCCAGGAAGCGGCTCTCGTAATTTACTGCGGGCGCGTACGACGTGTCAGCCGTTGTGAAAATGTTCGCAATGTTGTCGAGTATGTCCTGGTGCGCGTAATGATTTGCAGGCGGCCGTGGACAGTTCTGGGCTTCGACAAATGCAGCATTGAATTTCTCTGCCAACTCTGATTGTGTATCGGTTAGATTCGCCGTGTACGTTGGGTTAAATAACGACGCCTCGGTGATCAAGTTATCACCACTGGTGTACTCGGCGGTGATGGTGTGCAATTGTTGTTCCGCCATTGTTGTGAAATGATTAGTGTCAAAATCGAATGACACCGTTTCGAGATGCATCTGTAAGACGAGATTAATTTTATAGACAAATTTTATTTTGTTTTGCAAATGCGCTGAATTGTTTTTTTTTATTAAATTTGCCGTCAAAGCAAAGGTACCTTTTGGTGCCTTTAATGGAGAGTAAGTATATTGAATGATGAAGAGATAGTTGCAGATATTTTTTTTGGAATGCAGTACTATAATATATATGTATGTATGACTTACCTTAAATATTAATTGTTTGTGTCCACAGTATCACATAAATATAAAGGCACTTAATAATTATCATTAAAATATAAATGTCACTTTTGTTTTTTGGTAACCGTCCACTTAAGATACGCACACACACATATGGGGCCCCGTATTCACAGTAGCACGCTAACTAACTAACTAACTGCTCCTCGAGACTTAACTGATGTCTGATGTGTTATAGATATAACATATACATACATATGTTTCAGTTTTTATAAAAAAAAAAACAACAGAAAAAAAAACATTCGGTTATCTTCGGCCGTTGTCGGCTGTTGTCGGCTCGCGCGCTTCAACTCGTAAACGATTGTCAATTGTCTTAATACGATCAATTATCGTTAGTTAATCCCTAGTTAGCGGTGATAATTTGATTGGCAGATGTCTAGGTTTTTTTTTGAGAAAAGCATCATAGAGAGCCGTGGTTGCATGTCAGTACCGGTGACAAGATCGAATCAACTGGTTTTTTCTTTGTAATAAAATTTGTTTTAAAAAATAGTTTTTAATGACAAATTGGATTAGATTGAAACCGGAAGAAAATATTTCTTTATAGTATTTTCAAGTTTTGCCTTCTTTTATTTTTTAATTACATTTTGTTAATTTATGATTATAAAAAGTGTATTTTTTCATAAGCCCTGTCCACATTAATAAAAATGTGTGTTGTGTGTTGAATTTGAAAATTCAACACACAAATTTTCGCCGCAAGTCGAATGTTTTTTCCACGCACAATTTTTCGTTGTGCGCCGTGCGTCAGTGATCAATCCGTGCGTGGTTTTATAACCTCTATTTTTTGACAAGTGTCACTGTGTTTCCGTTACTGGCAAATGGCAAGTTTATTAGGATCGTTTAGACGAGAGAAAGCGAAAGAAAAAAAAATATCATCGTTCAGTAATGTTTTTAGCAATTTGCTACCACCATCTTCATATTTTTTTGATAAAGAGGCCTTATCCAGTACTTTCTCGTTACACTTTTCTTTTCCTTTTTTTAATTAAGTGATGATTTATAATAAATGCAACACATTTCTTTTTGGTTATATTTGTATCTGACATGATGAACAGTCACAAAATCAGTGCAGTTTCAGATACGTCCACACTGTTACTATGTTGCGGCGCAAATCTCTTTGAACTTGGTTAAAAAACCGACAACGAATGGGTCGTGTGCGTTGCATGTCACGAACAAATTTGTGTGCGTTCGTGTTCGGCGCACACGTCCACATTGAGATAAATTTGTTAATACACGCACAAATTTATGTGGAATACAACGTACAACGCAAATATTTATTGATGTGGACCCGGCTTTATATATGTACATACATTTCTATACATATTTACTATGTACATGCATATGTATGTATGTATGTAATATGATACTCCTTACTCCATATTTATTTTTCAAAAACACAGACATATTGTTTCCATAAAATCATTCATCTTGTGAAGTCTCCATAAATTTTTGAGAGTGAATTTTTATAAAATATTAAAAACACTTGTCGCCACACATATACATACATATATATATATATATATATATATATATATATATATATATATATATATGTGGTTAGTTTTTTTGTTTGTGTTGCGTTAGTTTTTTCTTATGATGAGGCGTTAACTTTTAAGTGATCTACGCTCATATTTCAGTCAAAACTTTGACACTTGCATGCGCGGGGGTCCGCCTTCCAAATATATTCAAATATCTCCACACAAAAAACTTTACAACTTACCACTTGTGACGAATCACCTTCAACTATGAATAATGAAAGAAAGTAATTTCTTACAAAAAAAAAAAAAAACGCAAAATTGTACAGAATATTGTAAAAGTACACTGTCGTTAGTTTTAATGACTAAAAATCAACGTTTTTTTTTACATTTTCTACAGTTCATACTATAGGGTATGTACTTACATAAATGATCATTTCTTAAACGTTTTTTTTTTCTCTCAGAGCGATCTGGATAATTAGCGATTCTGGATAACTGGAGTTCGTATAATTATAGTTCGACTGTACTTGTCATGGATTTTCGTTCAATGCAACTAGCTAATACTTACCATAAAATTGGTAAAATCATATTGGAGCTCACCGAATGTAGTTTCTGAATCTGTACACCAGTTTTATTAGAACTTTTGCTGTAATTTTAAACTAGAAACGTACTCTCCTTGAGATTAAATACAGTGAAATCTGCCTATAGTGAACTGGAGAATTTGGTTCACCATTAGCAAGTGTACACTATAACGAAAGTATTTAGTTTATTATGTATTTATTTGTGACTCGACGATACGTTCGTTATAAGCGAGTTACTGCTCTGTACATATATGGATCGCACTGTATTAACATTGGATTCCCCTTTTGTGTAACACCCGGTATGTTCCCTAGGCTACTCTTGTACAGCGCACCTGTACCCCGGTACAACGCATTACAGGTATGTATTTGTGTTAATTACGACTCGTACTCGCCCTTGTTATTATTATTACACTAAGTGAGCACACGGGGGCACTCTGCCCCACCCACACACTCTCCCCCGCCCGCTACCGAGACATTGACAAATGCGAAATATTAAGGAGCCCCTTGGCCGACTAGATCTCCTCCAACTATTAAAATATTATGTTTCACAGTGGTGCACTCCACTGAATGTTGATTTGTCACCAACTTAATCTTCGACACATGTTCTAATGCGCTAAAAAAAATACTGCCCCCGTTTTTTCATCTGCCGCACGCCACCCCTGCCGGCCCCAGTGGCGGGGGTAGTATTTTTTTCCAACATTTTTTTCGCCTCCCATTTTCTTTGTTTACACTTTTACGGAGATTTTTTCATTATAACATCTTCTATTTTTCTTATATATGAAGAAGAACGGAGAGCGAGAAAAAAAAAACGACATTTCTATTTTCATATTTAACATGTGTGAAGACTGAAATTTCATCTCAAAGTGGGACGGTGTTGTACCTGAAGGAGCGCCGAGTGGATGGTGTCAACAGTAAAGGACAGTGTACACTTGTAGTATAAAACAATTGACATATGTACGTTACTTTTTCATAATAATAAATAGTAATACTGGGTTTACCAAAGTTTAGAGGTAACACTCGCCTTGGATGAGGATAATTTCAAATTATTAATTTTATTTATGCAGTGTACTAATTGATACATCATGGAGTGTTCGTCTTTCATTGATATTATAATTGTGTAACAACGTTTAATGGCACATGTGTGCATATATACCGGGTGTTAATTAAAAAACTGGCCATAGGCGTTTAACATGTAATATCAGTTTTTCCTCCTGCATTAGTTCCCAAATTACTTTACAGAAAAATACTTTAAATAAAAGTTTTAGAGAATTAAATTCTGCATCTAACTGAGAAATCAGATTTAATTTTTGACATTTCATATCTGAGAAAATCAAGTTTAAAATTTCATGAAAACACATAATATATAGGAATAGCTATGGAATTTAAACAAAAATAAAAACAATTGTATGACATTGTAACTGTCAAAAATATTTGTGTTTCGTAATTTTCGTTCAATAACAGATATTTCTAAAACTATGGAACAGTTTTCACATGAAGAAAAGCTTCAAGTAATAAAATGGTTCTATTCTGAACAAAGTTATCGAAATATTCGTGATTTAATAAAATTTTTTGACAGTTACAATGTCATACAATTGTTTTTAATTTTGTTTAAATTACATGGCTATTCCTATGTATTATGTGTTTTCATGAAATTTTAAATTAGATTTTCTCAGTTATGAAATATCAAACATTAAATCTGATTGTTCACCTAGATGCAGAATTTAATTCTCTACAACTTTTATTTAAAGTATTTTTCTCTAAAGTAATTAGGGAACTAATGCAGGAGGAAAAACTGATTTTACATGTTAAACGCCTATGGCCAGTTTTTTAATTAACACCCGGTATGTATATGTCTATTTTATTCCACTGCTCCCTCCCTAGCCGCCTCCCTTGATTCCTTCTGCTTCAGTCCGAGAGCTTCTTATGTTTGTTTTTTGTGCTAGTCTTTACGTTTACCGCGCGCTACTCGCTGATTGGTCGGCTGCACGTGGCTCGCTGCGCTATTGTTTTTTCATGTCGTCTCAGGCAAGCGCAGGCCGTTACTGCACAGTAATACGATACTGGAGGATAGATGGCTTTTTTTCAGTACATACTACAGCAGCAGCAGCAGCAACAACTACAGCAGCAGCACCAGAGTCAAGTGCTATCTTGTCCATGCATATTTACTTCAACATAAACATATAATATATATATATACACAGTGAGAATAATGTAAGTCTTATACATTGGCAACTTTATGTTAGCTTTAATCAATTTACCCATGCCAGTGACAATTCGCTGAATGATTTAAAATTAGACATAGGGCAGTTACTTAACGTTTTGCCATGGTGTTTACACACAAAAACTCCAATTTATTATGCTTGAATATTGTAAAAATAAACACAGTAGTCCACAGACTACTATTTTTATTTACAGAATTTATTCCACATGCTTTTTTATTAAATCTATTACGTGTTATTGGATTGATGGGACACTTCAAGTATTGTAATTGTAATTGATATCAGTAGATCACTGATTTTGCCACCGTTTGATGACATGTGATGGACCTGCCTGGGAATTCAACGTGGAAATAATCATAGACTTCTCGCAAAGACGCCCTGATAAATACCAGGAGTACAGCTTATACTTTTCTGCTGTGATGTACATTTTTTTTGCACTAATTACGACGCAAACTCGTGAGATATTAGTGCGACAATATTAAAAACACAGGAACATTTACCAAAACAAGCGTAATTGTAATTGTATTTTCAAATATTACTGACATGGACAAGTTGATTAAAGCTAAAATAAAGTCGCCAATGATAGCCTAATAGTTATTCTCACGAGTTATATCAACCATTAAAACAATATTATGTGCTTTGCAGTGGAAAACACTCGTTTTTCAATAATTTAAATCACTCAAAGATATGCTCACCTGGTTATAATACATTTATAAACGAATTTTCGTCAAATGATCAGCAACAGTAATTTTAGGGACGGAATTTACATGTTTTTTTCTTATACAGGGTGACCCATCTGTGAATGCTCACCATTGGAAGCTCCGAAACTATAAGAGATACAAGGTCGGTTAAATTAGACAAAAGTTGCGTATTTATGGGCCGATGTTGATGGCGATTTTGTATTTTGAAAATATTGCATAGCTCACTAGATAATGACAAAATTGTGATTTTCTCGAATTTTTATTTTACTTTATAAGTCAGAAGGTATTGGAAATATTGAAAAAAGCTTCAAATAAATATTTTAGTATAACTAATAAGCCTTTTGATGAATCATATGAAATTTTTTTTTACTAGATATTACCGAAGTTACAGCCTGCAACTTAAAGTTTTTAAATGGGAACCATAGTTAATTTTAATCCAGTTCAAAAGTGCTATTTTTTCTCTTTACAATGATGTATTTGTTTACCTAAATATCTTTTTTAGTTTCGAAGAAAAACTAAAAAGTAAGATAAATTGAATGATTTTTGTAGTGTGCCATGAAAATTTGGTATAAAACAGTTGCATCTAAATATGTTATGAACATACAAAACAATTGAAATATTTGGTAAACAAAAGATTAGAGACAAAAAATAATTTATGTAGGTATGGGTTTCATATGAGAATCTGTCTACTAGCTTTCAGTTTACGCAACGACTTTTGTTTCGTTTATCAAATGTTGTTGAATTTCAATTGTTTTGCACGTACATAACATATTTAGTTGCAGTTGTTTTATACCAAATTTTCATGGCACACTACAAAAATTATTCATTTTATTTTACTTTTTAGTTTTTCTTCGAAACTAAAAAATATATTTAGGTAAACAAATACATCATTGTAAAGAGAAAAAATAGAACTTTTGAACTGGATTAAAATTGACTATGGTTCCCATTTAAAAAATTAAACTTGCAGGCTGTTACTTCGGCAATATCTAGTAAAAAAAAATTCATATGATTCATCAAAAGGTTTATTAGTTATACTAAAATATTTATTTGAAGGATTTTTCAATATTTCCAATACCTTCTGACTTATAAAGTAAAATAAAAATTCGAGAAAATCACAATTTTTGTCATTATCTAGTGAGCTATGCAATATTTTGAAAATACAAAATCGCCATCAACATCGGCCCATAAATACGCAACTTTTGTCTAATTTAACCGACCTTGTATCTCTTATAGTTTCGGAGATTCCAATGGTGAGCATTCACAGATGGGTCATCCTGTATAGTCGCTATTTAACGAGCAAATCAAACTAAAATCACTGCACAAGTCAATCACAGTATGCGGAATTCAATGGTTCCAACAGAATTTAATTATCACGAATGGTTAACGCCTTAACGGCATGCAAAGCAATAAAAATGGACAAAAAATGGACCAAAATATTTTCGATTAGATTAAAAATCGGTACACTTGTCAATGAAAGTATGAAAAAATCTGTGGCGCAAACTGCAATTACATATCTCGTTTCGTTTTTTGAGTTATGGCTGTTTAAAACCCCCCCAAAAAATATACTATTTTGACTATATTTGATGTAGATATCTATTATTGAATTTATTAATTTGTAAATCAAGTTGGAACATCACAGTAGTAACTGATGTAACGTGTGTAGAACACAGTGGCGTACGTTGAACGACATTAAATGTACACTCTGTGTACATCATACATAACGCATAATATTTCGGTTTTTTGTACAACCGTTTGGCATTTATTTTTTCCTAGATGCAGAATCATAGTGAGCCATGCCAAGCTATACACTTGATGGTGTTTTGTCGTTATTTTTTCTTTTATTATATTTAGGTTATGTATGTAGCAAAAATTCTCCACTCATTTTTTTTCTCCGCATTATTTTTACGCTCCTGTTTGGACTTGTCCGCGTGTGTGTGTGTGTGTGTATAGTGGGCCCATATGGCACACGTATGTTTTTATATATGTACTATAATTTTTTTTCGAAATTTTTTTTCCAAAGTATAATTTTCAAGTGTACATTTGTGTGTAAAATATTTTTAAATTTTCGAGTTCATTGTTCGCCTTTTACGGCCGGTAAAAAATCATCAATTTTTAGCTCATCGACCTCCTGTCGAAGAGCTATAGTGTTCGGTACGATGTCTGTAGCATTCTCCGATTTTAAAAATTTTTGCGCAGAAATCCCGGACAGACCCCTTGGATCACGAAATGACTATTACAACATGTGACCGTATGTATGTCGTTCGTCCGCTCGCTCGCTCGCTCGCTCGCTCGTACGGTTTTTGTTCCACTAACTCCTCCTAGACTATCCAACCGATCTTGATGAAATTTTTTTTACAAATGCGTATTATGGTCTAGTTGTGCACCTGATTTTTTGTTTTTCAAATTTTCCTTTAGTACTTGAAAAAAAAAATATTTTCCACAAATTTTTCAGTTTTTATTTTTTTTCTCCTTTATTTTCCACTCTATTGTATTCAAAATATTCTTGCATATGCAGAAAATGGAACAATAATTTTCCATATTTTTTATTTTGAAAAATTATGTAAGACCATTGAAGAAAAAATTATTCTTTAATTAAAACATGAACAAAAGAAGATTAATGCATTTATAGTTGGCTTAGTCTGCTTTGCTTTTGTTAACAGAAGAAAATGGTTTCACACTTGTTTTAAATTTGTTGTTTTACTTCGACCTGGGCACCTACGATTCTAAAAGTGTATTTAGGTAAATAATTTGTGATAAATTCAGAATTGGACATACGTCGATGAGCTGCAGGCATGGGTGACTAACCCATTCTTTGAATACTAGTTTTTGTTCAATTTGAAAGTTATTTACGTAAGATTAATTCATTAAAATATTTAAAAAAAAACATATGTTGGTAAAAGTCATGACGATTTTCATTTAATCAGTAATAATACCGTACGTGATTATTTTTCAATTATATCGATTTCCAGCGAAATAAATTTAAATTCATTACTCATTGGAAAAATTCAAATGTTTTTTTCTTTAACTGATACAAAAAAATAGCATATGATATATAGGAGTATTGTACACTGTTTTAGAAATTAAAAATATTATAAAAATAAATACATTTTAACCTCCCAGACGGTTTTACTCTGTCAAAAAAACGTACCACGTTTGCTGTCATGGCGGCGGCCAGGCAACAGAGGGCTGTGCTTTTTTATCATCTGTGCGTTATAATTCATATAAATATCATACACACACACACATATATATCTATATGTGTATGTGTATATGTGTGCACGTGTACGAAGCACGGCCAATACGATCAGTGCGAGGCGAAAAAACAAACGAATATTCCGTTCTTCTGAAGAACTATTATCTCAACACGCTGCCTGCCTGCCTGCTTGTAGCGTAGGTTTATGTTTTGTGGTTGTTGTTTGTTTTTTGTTTCTGTTGTCGTCATGGTAACGTTTGTTTTTTGTCAATGATGGCGCACGCCATCTCATCCACTCGCGCGCCTCAACTGTTAGGCATTTATTTCCGACGGCGAAAACAATTGCAGGAGACATTTTTGAACTATTTTTAAACAAGTGTGTGTTTTGGTACGTGTCAAAATGAAAATATGTTTTTTTGTTTGTGTTTGTGTATGTGTTAATATTCTGATGATGAAATAGCCCACGCACCAGAAGTAATAATGATAATAATGTACAGGTTCACCTACGAGTATATTTGAAAGTGCATTAAGACAGGTGAACAGCCAACTGAGATCAGCATTTTGTCTTTGAAGATTTGTATTCGCTGATCAAAAAATACCCGGACGTATATAATATTTACCCTGTACATTCAAATGCCACTCAGTACTCACTACTTTTTGAACGTGGGATTTTTTTAAGGAGGGGATGAAATAAAACATTTGAAATATTTATAATTAGAGTCCTATTTATTTATAATAATAAAGTGTTTGTAAGTGTAATATTTTACATACAATATTGGTTTTGACGTTGCAGAGAATCACATTAGATTCATATTATACAGAATAATAATAAAAATATTATTTGTGGTACAGAGTTACAAAAAATAATTAATATTTACTTATCAGTTAACGCGCGCGCGCGCAGTGCGGGTATTGCTACTTCTTAACCCTTCACTCCACCTTTCCGCGGGTGTAATGGTTCCTTCTCCTTCACCGATACAACCCTGCACACATTCCTAGCGCCCATATGGAAGTCATACCGGCACTGGCAGTCGAACACTTGCTCCGTGTTGAGAATCTTATCGGTAATCATATGAGCAGCAACCTGAAAAAATCATATTTTTTTATAAAAATTTCCCCGCCCTCTTTGAAATCGCCCTTAATCCCCCTCTGTCCCCTCATCGCTGTTCAAATACGCTCCTGTACACTCTCTACCGCAGACAAACTTCATATTATGTCAGGGTAATACATAGAGTTACGTTAAATGAAATTGCAAAGATTGTAATTATTACTGAGTACATACCTGGATGAAGTTCTTTCGCTGACCGCCCTTGGCCTGGAGGAAGATGTTCGAGGGGAAGACGTTACCTTTGTGCCTCTGTAAACATAATTTGAAATTACTAAAGTCTGTGACCCGTATTTCAACTGTGTATTGTGGGCAAGCATATGCTCCAAGCGTACCCATGCTTGGCAATTGCATAAACTGTACCCCCACTCTGCACTTTTAATTCACCAATAAACAAACGCGGAGAAGAAACAATGTACAAACGGGCCCCCCACCCCAACTTAGGCATCGCTATTTTACCGCCAATATTATTATTCATAGTTCAGTGTAGTTTTGTTTGTAAACTTACCAATAAAGTGTAGTCAGTGGCCAGATCTACTCCATAGTCGATTTCAGTCCTCAGTTCTGCGTTACCATCGCCCTTCTTCTTAGCATCGGCCAGTGTGAACGCACTATGGTCATTGAAACCTACACAGATACATATACATGTAACTTATATGAACTTCAAACAGCATAACCAATGAGGACTGAAGAAAGAATGTTACCGAAAGGCATATATCTATCTATCATCATTAAAACCAATGTGAATTTGAACGTACCAACGATTGCCTTAGCCAGTTTCTGGTCCTTGCCTGTCACCTGCAGATTCTCCAGAGGTGTAATAGTGTTGAAATGGTAGCCGTACTTGGGGCCACTGGCCGCGAGTCCGTATTTGACCAGGTGCATCTGCAGAAAGACCGATTAATAAAGATACTGCTTCCAAGTGAGTTTCGTTGTGTAACTTACCAAAGGTTGGAACTTTGTCTTGGTCTCACCACGAACAAACAGAATCATCTTCACGGACGCACTCCTGAACGGATGCTTCATCACTTCCATCAGGGCTTCAACTTCTGGCGTATCACCCAGCTGGAACCTGAGTTCCTCGAACAGTTTGATCAGTCGTTCCGCCAGCTCGTCCAACTGCTGGTTACCGGTCTCAATGGGAGTTCTGGGCTTCGGATCTTCGAACTTCAAGTTGCCCAGTTTCCCGTGATAGCAGACCTTACCGCCTTGGGTGTTGTGCGATGGGTAATCCGGGTAGCTGCCTCCGTAACTCATCAGGCAGTACTCGATATCGCTGTAAAGAAAACAAGATCAAGAATTAACCTGATGCTTTCCAATTGGAATCGCAGGATACTTACGTAATACCCTTGGCTGTCAATTCTGTACTGACTTGGGCGATGAGTGGTTGTACGAGTTCCTTGTAAATTGGTTCGTTATACTTGTTCTGCTCGACGACTACGACAATGTCAGCGGATTTGCCAGGTACCTTGACACTGGTCTCTCCTCGAATCGGTATCATATCGTCTCCCTCATCACATGCCACTAGAAGGAAGCAGGCATATTGTCATCGAAGAACTCTTGTACCACCTGGAGGGCAGGTGTGATGATATGTACTTACAATATTTCGATGGTACCATCAGAGGAATGCCTCGGACTTTGCAACGTATCACGTATGCCATTGCAATGAACTTCTCCGCATCAGCATCACCGCTGGCCAGGCCATGTTCGCATGCTTGACGGAAGTTATCCGGATTGACGAACGGGTAACACAGACTGAACGTTGATTGCTCACCGAAGAGGGCATCACAGGCGGGATTGGCATGGTGGGTGTGGTGGTCTACAGTCTTGACAGCGGCACAACCTCCACGAAGTTTGAAAGCGTTACCGAATTCAGTTTCACTGGTAGTTATCTAGAAACCGCAACAAATATTCAACATCTCTTCTCGAAGATCTACAGACATTTTGCTTACCTTTCCATTGGGCATGGTCAAATCGTCATGGGGCTCGTAGTTTCCGTTACCCAGCAGCCCTCTTAGTTGGCTGTGGTAGAATCCGGACACGTACACTCCAATCAAGTTCAATTTGATTCCGGTGACAATGTGGACTCCGGCTTTGCTCTTAATATGCACGGAATCATGCAGTGCGTACACTTCTAACTCCTTGTGACGAATTGGCAGCTCTCCCGGCTGACCGTTCAGGGTGATTGCGTGGTTCCTGTTGATGGTTACGGTGTCGTGTTTGTCACTGAACGTCAACGAGTCCAGGTGACCGTCCTTGTAGTCACCGACGATGCTGAAGTTGCCGTTGATGGCGTCCTTGGCGAGCACATAAGCACACTGTCCTGGGAAGGTCAAATGGCGGTCATCGAAGGTGAAGATGTGTTGACCTTGCGCGATAATTGCCTGTTCTGTAATGTGGTAAATGATCAGTTAGCACAAATGGCTGGCACGAATTGTCTACAAGGTACGTACTGCTGAATGGAAGAATATGATGGCGTGGGTTCAGACTGACACTGTACAGCAATTCTCGCAGTGCGGGTAATTCTCTGTTCAGAATGAGGGTCAGTGGGCTGAAACGGGCCGCGGCCAGTTTTGGAATAGCGTACAACCTGTCCAGACGGATTGGAATCTATTGACGAAGAGAAAGTATTACTAACATTTGCTCGAGAAAAGATCAGGACTGATGCACTTACAACATTCTCAAGGATGTTCTTGTAGTTGAATTGTTGACTATCTGGTTGTTGGTTCTGCAGCAGGCCGATCAATGAGTTGAGCGCCTTCATCAAGTTCATATAGATCTGTTTCAGTGCCTCGGCATCATCTACTTCCTCTTTGCGGAGTTTCTACCAAGACAAATCATTGTATGAAACATGTATACTTTTGTTAATTATCAATTACTCATTTGCCAGTAATGTAGTGTCAATATAAAGTACACACCTTGCCAATGTAATCCTGGACGACTCCTACAAAGTGTCTGAGTTCTTCTGTGGGCATGGTGTCTTTGATTGTGCCGCAGAGTTCGTTTACAACATTCAGGATTTGTTCTGGTACGGGCATACTTCCGAACAGCTGCACAGAATAAATGAATAATGAACGGTCTGTAGTGGATATCGTCTACCCAATGTTCACCAGTCGATAATAAATGAATAATGAACGGTCTGTAGTGGATATCGTCTACCCAATGTTCACCAGTCGATAATAAATGAATAATGAACGGTCTGTAGTAATATCGTCTACCCAATGTTCACCAGTCGATAATAACTGGTTCCCAAGATCAACTTACCTCGTTGTAACTGGCCTTCAGCTCGTCGAAGATGTGCAAGGCCTTCACTTGTTCGTAAATCTTGTGGGCAACCACCATCATGTCCTCTTTCACCTGGTTGAAGAATATTACAAACAGACGACCAACATCTGTAACCACAAAATGCCCAAAATAATATCACCACACATCCCCATTTATAAGAACTGTCAACTGATTGATCACATACCTTGGAATGCTTCCGACAAAACAGTAGCAATACGTTTCAATTCGTCCTGGTGTGCCTTGAGGATATCCGTCACCTTGACGATGTAGATCATTGCCAGATCGTAGATGTCCCTGGCGATACCCATGTAGATGGCGAGCACCTTGTTGAGGAACTCCTTGATACTGGGCAGAATCTCCTTGGCAATGATGTCGGTGATCTTGGCAAAGTGTTCCGAGCCTATGGCGATCAACTTATCGGCGGTCTCGTCCAGTTTGGTGTAAATTTCGCTCGCAGTTGTGATGATCGTACCGAATATCTTTCTCCTGTAAAAAGTTATTAATCATAAATCATTAGCCCGGATGGAGGATAAGGTAGTATTTGTTTTGAAGGACACTTACAATACTTCTGACATCTCCTGAATGGTTTTGTCAGAGATCAACTCATCCTTGAGTTTGATTAGTTCTTGTTTGTAATATTCGGCGGCCGGTTTGAAATTGGGCATTGCCTTCTGGGCCGTCTCACGGAAATACTTGATCTCATGACTGATGGTCTTCTGGTAGTCCTCGATTAGAGCTTTCAGGGCTTCAAAGCTTTGGGTGTTTTGTTTCTGTGCTTCGTTCTGAAAGAATAGAATTACGTTAACTCACAGTTTCCACCCAAAATGTTCCCATGGCAAACTGGTACTTACGAGAAGCATATTCTGAATGTTCTCCATGTTGATCCCGAAATCAGGTTTCATGAAATTGGCATCGTCCAGTTGGATGGATGCATGGATCAGGTCATGTTTAGCGGCTCCCTTCAGTATTTCAGCGCGAGCATCGGCGATCTGTCCGAGAATGAAACCGGTACTGATCTGCAACTTGTTCTGTGGCGTTGCCTTCTTGGCCAGCGTGAAGATAAACGTATTGAAGTTCTTGATTTCCATATGAGAGACGGCGTCGGTGATTCCAACAGCGCTGATCTTGGTATCAGCCACCTGGGAGTCCTTGGAGATCTGCAGGTTGGCATCAATGTGCACGAGGTTGTGGTTGAGGATTTTCACCTGAAGAGAAAATGATAAATTATAAGAAAAGTCTAAATAATCTTTCGTAATCTGGAGGTATTGTATTTACCAAGATCTCCGCCTTTTTGGGGTTCAGTGTGCCTGATACAATGTTATCCTGCTTCATCTTCTCCAATTGGTACGTGCCCTTCAGCTCGTAGTGCAGGTTCTGTGGCTCGAGAACAATCACTTCAGATACTTTCACGTCCAAGTTGAGTCCCTTACTGGCAGCGTTCGCGTTTGACACAAACTTGTAGCCATGGTCCAACTTGGTCATTACACTGGAACCGGACACGCTGATTTTCTGGTTCTTCTTGGCGAAGATGTCCACGTCTACGTTGAATTCGACCTTGTTCGTAGCGGTATCGTATTTGCCTCCGTACTGGATCAAGAGATCCTAGACAGAAAAGATACATTTGTTAAAGAACTCTTGAACAATATCGAAGCATTAATGTCAAAATAAAAATGTTCTCAAAATCTAGTATGAAAGTATTGAATTCTACTATCGAATGACTTACTTTTCCAAGAGCTGGATTGGAGAATTTGAGTTCAGCATTCACATGTCCATTCTTCTCATTGTATTCCTGGTCGCTGTTATAACTCAACACGGTCTTCTTGTTGGGTTCAGCTTTCTTGTTCATGTAAAGTGCCACCTCACCCTTGATGTGGCCCAGCTTGTTCTTGTTGACGGGCAGGTCACCCTTGGCCTCCAATGCCACCACACGTTTCGGTGTGGTGAACTGGATGCCCGTTTCCTTCGGATGCACATACAGACTGTACTGGTATTTGCTGTTAGCAGACGATTCAAAGTGGACGTCGACGGTATGATCGAGAACAAAGTCCTTTCGGATTGTCACTGCTTTCAGGCCAAACTCATGGCTCAAACCCAGTTTGCGCAGGTCGATGTTGACTTCTAGTTCGTGGTTGAATTCAGTAGCATCTGTTAACGCAAGAGCAATGTTATATAACGCCCTGATTCCAAGAATCCAGTGATAAAACCACCTGGTGCTGGATGGTACTCACCAACAGTGTTGCTCTTGGTGAAGACCTCTACGTGTGCGCATTGCTTCTTCTCCTCGCAGTACGAGTTCAGCAGACGGAATTGTTTGTTGGTCAGTTTCAGTTCGCCGACGATTCCTTGGCTACCGATATTGGCGTTCAATAAAACCTGAAACCAAAATTCGTTAGTTAATATATCTGCCCATATGCATCTCGAGTAGCCTGATTCACACGTACTTCTACACCCTGTTCGCCGTTCTTCTCTTGTTCCAACTGTTGTCTCATGAACTTGAATGTAGCCGTTTTGGTCTCGTCCTTGACCTTCACTGATCCGGAGCCTTCCACAATGAACTTGCCACCTTCCTCGTTGGCCTTGTAGCTGGTGCTGTAACGCAGCAGAATTGTTAGTAACATGTGGACAGTTGCAAGTGTCTACAAGGAGAACTAGTCTTTACCTTCCCGACAGCAGATTCTTATCACCAGACTTGGCGGAGAACTGAATACGTTTGCCACCCTTTGCTGGCTTGTTCATCGCTTCGAAACGGATCTTCTCCAGCTTCAACTTGTCCGAATGCACGTTGATAAGGATATGGAAATTGTCAACACTCTCCAGGTTCGCTTCACCAGATGCGTCCAGACTGAAGTCATTGATCGAATCGATCTTCACTTCGCCGGTGTACTCTTTCGGGGCTTTCTTGGTGATCTTGGCGTAGATCCTCGAGTTCTTACCGTCGGGATACTGGATGGTTATGTCCAGACTGGGACTGATCTCGGAGATGATGAGCTCGTTGGCCAGTGCGTAACGTTTGTCGTCAGCGGTTAGGATGACTTCGTTGTTGTAGTGTTTTCCTGAGCCGGATTTCTGGAAAGAAATGTTTGTGATTAATAAACAACTTAGTTCGTAGTCCCTAGGAAGTAATGTATTAGAGTAGTTACATACTTTGTTCTTCAGCTGCAAGTTGATGTGTTTCACTGTGCCGACCGAGGTCACCAGATCCAGATCAGCCTCCATCTGGTCGTCGCTGACCTTGTTGATGTTCATACCAGCCTTCACTTCTTTGTCCTTGGCGTACTTGAGATGCAAGTCGCAGTGGCATTTGCCTCCTGAACAGGTAGAGAAATACACAAATATTAGTCGTCTTGTTTTAGAAAGAACTTATCAAATATATCGTACCATGTTCAGTTTTCTCTCTCTTGTAGTTGCCGCCAAGACCCAGAGGTTCACCATTGGGCATGGTCAAGTCCACGTCGAATTTGCCCTCATGTCTGCTGGCCTCCACGTGTCCCTTCAGGTTCAGTTTCTTGTCCTTGTTGAGGGTAGCGGAAATGTCACAGCCAGCCTAGATAACACATCCCCGATATTACTATCTAACACTTTCGGTGACTGAAGTTTGAATTGTGTTCTTAAATTCTTTTTAAATTCTTCAATTGACACTGATGCTTACCTCGTATTTGCCTTCAGGTTCTTGGGCTTGTTTCACGTTACCGCCCAAGGAAAGTTCAATGTGATGCACCTTTTCGTTGGGCAACGTGGCCTGCAGGTTTAGGCTACCACTTGATGGAGTGCCCGGTCCGTGGCAGGAGTACTTGCCGGTGATCTGAGTGGCGAGTTTGGGGCCATAGCTGGCGCTCAGTTTGTGTTCACCTTCATTCTGGTCGTACTTGGTGTCGTACTCGTATTCCAGCGGATTCGGCAGAGCAGATCCGTACAATTTGGTCTGAAAACATGAAAGTTATTGTAAAAACATTGGTCGACTTTGAGTTTCACTCAGGATTGTGCAAGACGTACCTTCACAAGACTGTTATGTTTGCTTCCATCATGGTTCTGTACCAGTTTGATATCAGCCTGAATGTTCTTGCCATCGTCATTTTCCGCCACAATGTGATATAACAAATCAATGATACGTTTTTTGAAATCTGAGTTCTTCACTTCAGCCTTGATACTAAGTTTCTTGGCCGATGCACCCTTCGTCTCGCTGCATTGCAGACTGGCCTCCGCATGTCCATTGGCTACGCCACTCACGACATGTAATTCGCGGTTCAAGTTACCGGCAATGTAATGACCATTCGGCAACAGCACATCAAAGTCACCGGTAATGGTGCCGTCTTCGAATTTGCCGTCCATTTTACCCTTTGCGTTGGCTTCCAGTTTCTGGTTGATGAATTGAATTTTGTTCCTGAAATATAGATGGTAGAATGTAGTAGCCTGTGCTAGTTGGAATTATAACTAATGCGACTTACTTGGATTCGAACGATTTCGGATTGATCTCATTGTTGGACTCAATGTGCAACTTCTTCGTGTTGTCCTTCTCAAAGTCAAAGTAGATGTTCAACATGATATTTTGCGTGGGATTTTGACAGGTGATGCTGGTCTCCGCTTTGATCTTCCTGCCCAGTTTGGGGATATCGATGACCACGTGACCGGTGCCCTTACCGCCGCTGGACTTGAACTGTCCCTTGGCGTCCACCAGGTTCACAATGAACACGCTCAGCGTGCCGGATGGGTTGGCACCACGTACACCCTTGATGACAATGTCCACAGTCTTGGTACTGCCGACGGTGATCTGACAGTGGGTGTCCAGTTTCTGCAGATTGGAGACGAGCGCCGTGTTCACCTTGATGGGTTCGGCTTTGTCGGCGACCTTCAGCACCAAATCAGCTCCAATATTGATGTCGTTGGGCTTAATATGATGGGTGACGGTACCGTCGACAGAGTACTTCTTGCCAGTAATCTCCAGGGAGTTTGCAATGTTCGACTTCTCGCCGATAATGTCACGTTTAGCCTTCAGTTCTACCTTGTTGTTCATCACTTCCACCTCGAACTCGACGTCGTAATCACCCAGTTGTTTGGTCGCGAGTTTAGCGTCCAATTCGGATTTCACTTTGAACTTGTCGTAACCCAGGACGAAATCATATTCCACATGTTTCCTCGTAGTGTGCAAGTCGAGTTTAGCTTCCAAACCCAGTAATGGATAGGAGACTGTAATAACAATACAATGTGGTTAGACACTATCTGGAAGAGATTGCACATGTCCCAGGACTTACCTTTGTTCTTTGTGCCGAATTCATACTGTTCCGGATCATCATACTTGTACGTCGCACTCTGGACGACGGTGAGACAATGTTTCTTCGAGCTCAGATCGTCACCGTGAATCAGGACGATGCTGTTCGCATACTCGCGTTCACCACGAGACGTTTCCAACTTCAGATTGAAATTGGCGCTGGGATTCACGCTGTTCTGCATCTCGACGTTCAGTTTGAGATTGTTCGGGCCGAACTGTATTTTGCCCTTGCCATTGACGGTGACGGAGTCGCGACTGACGGCGAGGTCTGCCGAGTAGATTGTGGGTCCATCGCGGGCGATGTAACCATTCACCTGGATGGGCGGTTGTCCTGGGGAGATCAGTTTGACGTGGTCGAAGGTGTACTTCTTGGTGTCACCGTTGTGTTCGTAGATTACTTGTCCTTCCACCGTGTAATCCGGTTTACGATTGCCCTTCGTCTTGACAATGTCATTCGGTGTCTGGTACTCGATCAGCGGTTGGTAGATTTGCTTGGCTGCGGTGCCCTTCACTGCAACACCGATCTTCGCCAAATACTGTGCCTGGTCGTGCTGGAACCGAACCATAGCCGACTTCTCCTCGTCCGTATCGGTGATGATGGCTTCAGCGGTGGCAGTCTTGAATGGCGACTTCAGAGTAGCACGTAGCGCCTTGCTGGGATGGGTGGTGGCCTCCAGAATCAAGGTCAGATGGCGGTTGGTCTTGGAGTTGGGTGTGTCGAAAGTGATCTCCAGAGTTTTAGAATGTGGATCTGAGAAAAGAGAAATTGGTAAATTAGAAAATTGTCTCGGACATCATCATCGTTGTGGACTACATACTTGGTTCACCCAGAGCGGCCTTGAAGTGGTACTCGCTGACATCTTCACGCTCGATGGAGACTTCCAGTTTCATGTTGCCGTTCAGCGGGAAGCCCACCTGGTTGGAGGCGAGTGTAGATGGTGTGTTGACCTCACCGCAGAAGGTCAAGCCAATTACGTTACTCAGCTGGTCGAAGCAGACGGAGAATTCTTTCCTATCAAATTGAAGCCATCCATATTTTAATTAGTAACTGTTGATTGCCTTGTTTTCTGACTGCAACACTTACGGTTTGTCCTTGAACTGGAGTGCTACGTGAGACTCAGGTTTGCCCAGCTCCTGGCTGGCAAACTCCAAGTCATGACTGAAGGACATGATGACCTGTTTTTCAACGGGCAGACCCATTTTCACATCGATCTCGACACCATTGACCAACTTGAGCGTCAAGTCAGAACCGGTGGAGGTGAGCAAATTGGAAGTGATCTTCAGACCAGTTTTAACGAAATGCGCATCCACATTGAGACCGCCAGCTATTTGAATATTGGCACTGGAAGTAGAAAAATGTCACGGTAAACTAACAATGCAACTTGCCAAAGGTAGTAGCTAGTCTGTTTACCTTGGAATAAGTTTCAGTTTGATCTGAGCGTTCTTGGGATCTCTGAGCACCTGGCGAATGTCAATGTTGCCCGACGTGATGAAATGCATGGCACTGGCTCCTTGCATATTGCAACGCAGCGGGAAACCAATAGATGTGGGGTAGGTGAGTTCGCTGTCCATGAACAGCATATGTTCCTTGATGTGGTACTCAAAGTTCTTCGCCTTATCGATACCCTGGTCCAGCGTGTCAAACAACTTGTCAATGATCGCTTCAGGTGTCAACTTCTGGATGTCCTCGTTGATGCTGAGGAACAGTAGTTCCGATCCGAAGATCTTCACACTGGTATCGAATTCCAGATCTTTGTTCAGTTCGCTTCCAAGTACTTTGATCTGTTTGGCAAAAGCTTCGATTTCATTGCGCGATACATCACGTTTGCCGCGAGTCTTCTCCATCCGATGTTTGATCTGATCGATGATCTTCTGGATACCATCTTTACCAGCGGTGTACAGCTCCTCTTCGCTGTGGCTGTTGAGCACTCCCAGTGGACCAAAGTAGTGTTCTAGGACCTTGTCGAGGTTCTCTTGACGAGCACCAATCTAGCAGAAAACATTCATTATGAATACCCCATTCTTGTTTCGAACCGGCTGCGTTTGCAAATGATCGTTTTTCTTACCTCCAAGAAGTTGAACGAATGTCCGAACATTTCAGTGGTCATGTTCAGGTTGACGGAACGTGGTAGGAAACTGTTCTGCGAGTAGATTACATCGCTTTCCAGCGTGTTACCTGATCCGAAACTGTCCATGTTGTAGGAGATCTCGTTGTTGAAGGAGAATTTGCGAGGGTCGATGGGGAAATGTTTGGTCGTACGCACATTGTTCAGGAATTGTTTGGCGTGCTCGCGGTCAGGGTTGGCACTGGCACGGAGATTTCTCAGATGAGAGACGATGTAGCCACCAACTGTAAACAAAAGTACATCGTTTCATTATTTTGGGGTCGCAACACACTCGATAAAAAGTGACTCCTCTAAATACATTTTGTGAAACAATCAGTAGAATATTGGCATACCTTGGTAAACTGGTTCAGTATCCAACAGTTCCTTCAGGGCGGTCGCTACCTTATTGTCAGGGCACTCGGCCACAACCAGATAGGCCTTGATTCTGATTTCGGAATCTTCTTGACGGTTTTTCAAAATGTTCAGAGCTGCATTGGTGAACTGCAAATTGATGCAAATGTATGTTTACTAGGAAATATTAGTAGAAGTTAACGACATACCTTAGCTTTGCAAGCGTCGTTCTGGGCGGCTTCCAAAGCTGCAACACGCAACCTGGATGGAGCTTTCTTGTCGTTGGCGATCTGGACGATCTTGTCTACGGCGTGGTCATTTAGATGGTTGACGTTGCCAAGGGCTTTCAGTACGGCGATGACCTACAAGCAAAGAGAACATCATTCAGAATATTGTATCATATACAGTTGAGATTCTTTCGATAAGACAATCTACGACTATCTACCTCATTCTCTGCTTTACGATTGGCCGGATGTGGTACCAGTTTGGTGACCAGCTTGTCCATGAGCTTGTTCAGTTCGTCGACGTTATCACAGGTGTGTTCGCGGCAGTAACGGCCAGCCAAGGTGCCAATACCCAGGTATGCTTCTCTGGGCAAGTTCGGTTGATCCAACAGGAGCTACAAGAAGAATCAGTAATGTTCACAAAATGTTCGTTTCTTGTAGAATAAGACAGTTTCTTGATTCTTGGAACAATGTTTTGGGCAATTTTCTCAGCGATTTTCATACATATATTTCAGTGTACTCACAGCAGCACTAGTCAACGATCCCTCAGTAGCATGGCGGATGAATGCCAAACTCAGATAGACCAATTTCTGTTCCATTTCCGAAAGTTCCTTGCTCTTGAGCAACTGCACGACCACCTCGACGGCATCACCAGTTCCGGTGCGGAAGAGGGCATCGAAGAACACCTTCCTGTAAGACCAACAAGGTAATTCTTTGTTCCGCCGAAGAGACATTGATGGATTGTGGTATGCAATGCTGGAGGATCATTTACCTTGCTCCTTTCTTGTCAGTGAAACCACCAGCGCCGGTGCGCACTTGTCCATAGACGGCGAGGATGTCGTCTTTCTTGGAGGCGCGCAACACTTTGATCAACTGCGCAAAGGTGGCAGCACTCTTGTCGCTGACGCTCACGTCCATGCTCTTCTTGGTCTCCCGCAGTGCGTTGAGGATGCTGTCCACGTTGGCGGTCTTGGTGGTCTCCTGGTGTGGGCTCTCGAAGTAAATGGACTTGGGTTCGGTGCATTTGGCTGTGGACGAATTGAAGAAGTTAGCGGAGGTTAGCAAAGGACGGAATAGTTTAAAGAGCTTCGTGCATACCTGCAGGTTTTTCTTTGCTTTGACCAGCAAAGTTCAGCTTAGTGGTCACTACGGCTTTGACACCGTGGTCTTTACCGTTGGAGAAGGGCCTGTACAGGTAGTTCTCCGTTACGATGGCGTGATCCAGGATTCCGTTCTTGATCCGTTGTTCACTTTCATACTCGGCGATCAATGGCGAGCCAGTTAATGCCTGCAAAAACACATGCAATACACACAAAAAATCATTAGATTTCCGCATTTTCTCAGTTTCAGATTCGGTTGCTTACCGAATTGAAATTAAAACTCGTCGCCATAAAGTCCTGTTTGATGCTCTCCCGATGGCTGCATTGGTTCAGGTCTCTTGTTTTCTGGATGATGAACAGGTTACCTTCTTTCCTTGACGAGATGTCATTCGGGCATTTACCGAATACGTCGTTCTATCAAATAAAACTCGACATTAATACTCGATATTCTCTTGTTTTATACATTTGTTGTGCCATACGCATGATGCTGTTTTGTTTATACCTCATAACTGTCCTTGAGTGCGGCCTGGAACATACTGGCCACGGCACGCTTGATGTTGAGCGAGTTCTGGGTGTCACCGGGCTCCGCACAGATATGGTCCTCGACATGACCGTCGTGGAAGTTGAGCCGGATGGGCTTCTCAATGTTAGCCAAGCTGCCATATTTCTATATAACACATATGTGATTTAATAACGTTACACTATCTGGACAAGGTCAATAGTGTAAATATCTACAAAAGATCTATGGAGAAATATCTGAAAATCTAGGCAAAGTCTATAGTACTAATTTAAAGCCGTACGATCTAGACAAGCTCAATAGACGCGGATCTACACAAGGTCTATAGAAGCGCGCGCGCGCGCGCGCACGTATTCCAGTGGTGCTACAACTATACCTTGGCATCGGGTCCTATGATCTGTAGGTTCTGGATGCGTAGCACTTGATTGCACGCGGCCAATTGACTGAGCAGCACGGTTGCGCGTACTTTGGTCGAAGTCTGTTGGTTCTCTGCACTTGACACGGATATGTCGATGTTACCGTCCAAGTTATACTTGTATGTGGTGCCTTCTTGGTACTTGAAAATGTTTGGTGTCACTGCAATATGTATACACAACATTAACACTATAGACCTCTGCTAGATAGAAGATAGTTAATAAATAATGTTACAGAAATATTTAATTAATTTTTTTATTGATAATTACCTCCGCCACATCCTGATGGACATTTATCTGTAAAAGAATAAGGTTTTTATTAGTAATTTATTCATTTAGCCTTGCTTCGGAGGTTTACTAGCCCGCAATACGTAGCAGTAATGTTGGTTGCCCGTATACTAGGCGTATTTTATTAAATTTTCAAGGATTATAAATAAAATATTAATATTGAACAATGTTAATTCCAATATTGCATTTAAAGAACAATAAACATGAAATAAATGAAATATACTAGCATTAAAGAGCCTCCTACGATTGTTCGAATCGCTAGTTAATATTAATCAATCATTAATGCAACTATATATACCATAAATAAAAGAATTTTTCTGCTTTAGTTGGCCATGCAATCCTGTGCTTTTATTAAATCACTTCAATATCAAGTACGTACGTATGTAGATTGTCAATTGTTTACACAAAAGAAGAACAAAACAAAATACAGAAAGTTATTTATTTTAAAATCTAAAAATAAATTATCTGTTTCTTGGATTCCCCGTACTAACCTAACCTCTGACCCCCGTGTGTGTGTATGTATGGTTATCAGGCCGTATCAAACACATACATATGTACATATCACCCGCAAATATCGCAAACAAATTTCTCAGAATTCGACGAAATCACAATTTGCAAATTCATTATCACCACTTTGGGTGACCTTACGAAATTACGAAATAACAACATACAAAAATTATCTCTTAAATTTCACTAATTGGTCATCGCGGAAAATTAAACGCCCGCGAAGTTAAATTATTAATTGATATTTAAAAATTAACCTCAATGCATGGACTCATTTGATAATTTTACACTACATACATACAGTCAAACATCCATAACTCACCATTATCCACAAAAAAAAAACACGTCGACTTATGGAGACTTCGAGTTATAGAGCGAATTTATTTACAGCCCTTACAGTGGTTTAATTACACACGTTTTTATTGAATCCAAATCATTTCAGTTAAAATATTCAATAATTTGCCTCGTTGCCGTTCGTGCTCAGACGCATTAAGCAGTGAAGCAGCAAACTTATAAGGAATAAATGTGTATATATTCGTTTTACAAATAGAGATTTAACCGAACTGTTAAAAACTAAATACGAAAAACCGCACTTTGAGGTAAGGGTGTGTGTTTGTGTGTGCTATCAACCAGTCAGTTTCTCATATCAGACATTTTTGCACCGAAAAGTGTATTATCTTTTGGAAAACAGAACTGCTCTCACTCATTTTTTTTTTTTAGTTTACATTGAAACACAACAACAACTCGTGACAAGCGACAAAGGATTCCCTGAATAAAATAAAACGAAAACTAAAAGAACCAAACACACACACAAAGTTTCCTAAACAAACAGGGATTTTCCTTAAAAATTCGGCTGATTGAATGCACCTGCCAATTATTTTATTCGAGTTATGGAGGAATTTGAATTATAAATGTTCGTGTTATAAACGTTCGAGTTCATTTCGCTTTATAGAAGATCGAGTTATAGAAGTTCAAGTTATTGGTAGTTCGACTGTATACGTATATATGTATAGTCAAAGTACATGTTGATTTATTAAGATCCCGATATTTAGAAACTATTATTTTCGGTAAAATCTAAAAATCCATAATGTGTAAGTTCAAATCATGTTGAATTATTATTATTATTAAATAACATTCATTTATCACATATTATGACACATATGTCTAAATATTCGTTCTTGTTTTGACAAATTCGAATCAATTCAAGGGTCACTTGGATGGGTCAATAAAAATCTCCCTCCACCGCCCAGCCGCCTGCTGTGAGCAGGATCTAGTGATAAGTTTTCGCTTATTTGATAATATTTTATCACTTGCATGGAAAGTAATTTTTCCAAACGAAAAAACAAATTCTGATAATTTTGAGAGAAATTCCGGGATCAACAATGTCGCAGAGGCTCAATCTGGTTGGTGTCCATAGCCTGCTCTTCAAACACCCCGTGTATGTGTGATTGATTCGATTTTGTTCGTTGGAATATGATTATGCGTTCCTTGTTTATAAATAAGATGCATATGTCTCGTATTTTTCCAGCAGTTATCATAAATAAATAAAGAAACAAGTTCAAAGTGTAGCTTCATTTGTTTAATGCAGAGGAAAATCACCATGGAGACATGTTGAATCAACAGAATTACTCATTTGTTTTTCATTTCTTTTCTTTGTTTTATCGCGATTCTTTTATCCTATTGGCCAAAGTTTCCCCGCCGTTGACGAATCAGATTGAAACGAACAAACGCGAATCGACCAATGAACGTATGCGAATTAAAAACGGTTTATAGAGAATTTATAAAACGGAAAAATAATAAAACGAATACATGTCTTGCAATGCGATTATTGGAAATATTACATTTATAGAAGATACGAATATGTCTTTTTGTTCATTGTTATTGAAACAACTAATATAATTGTTATTAATGAGATGTAATTTTAGTTACTGATCTTTAAGTGATCCTAATTAAAAACTAAAATTGACGAGTTCATAATACGGATATACTTCATCTTATTAATAATATTGACGATGAACTTTGGAATTGACATTACATGTAATATCAAAAATCTATTCGATAAATATACAAAAATAACACGAAATAAACATTTAAAATTATGGCCCTTCCAAATACCGGTACCTTTTTTCAATTCGATTGAAAATTAAGCCCACAAAAAAAAATAATAAATATTTTCGGAATTTTTCCAAAAATCGATAAAATTTTCCCAATTAGCTGTTATTAGAAGTATCGGTGAATATTCTAGATAGTAGGTGCGTTATTTTGGGTACTTACCGGCGGCGTGTGTGTTAGTAATTGTACACAGGAACAACGCAGCGGCACACAATGTGAATGGCCCCTTGAAACGAGCCATTATTGCGAGAGGACTCTGCTGCGTAGGGACTGGAGGTCCGGCCCGTCCACTACCACTTATATACAAACCCCACGCGTGTACACAGTGCACCAGCGGTACCCAAACACCGCTGGACCAGTCGCAACTGTAGCTTTTAATGTATTGAAGATGATCAGGCTTACATCTGACTTTTGGTAAACCTTTAAATATAGTAAGATTTGTGTTGAAAATAAAGGTGTTTATTCATTCTAGAGAGTATTAGAATGTTAGGGAAGTAAATTGAAGGTAGTATTAAGGTTTATTTAACATAGTAGAACTTCTAAATGTAAGTTTCAGTCTCATTTCTTTGTAATCATAATGTTGATTTGGTAGAAAACGTATTTATTCTAAATTTTAACGAATCACACAATAGATCAACTATGATTCTTCCGTTTTAGAAACGGACGTTTGATTCTAAACGGCCGAAACACATCGAGAACCACAGGATTCATGAATTACACGTCGTCCTTAGCAAGTAATTCAATTAAATTGAATATTACCGACTAATTTTTATAAAGAACAAGCACAATAAATAAATATATACATGTATAAGTTTCATGGTTAAATAAATATAGGATATAGTTATTAATATTTGTTGCAGAATATTATTATAATCCAAGGTAATATTTTCAATTTCCAGCGTTTCCAAGACCAGTGAAAACTTCCATGTTGCAGTCTGCGGTCTAGGTTATAGTTTGAGGACCGCTGAATCGTTGGGCTCTTTGTCATTTTGTTAAACAAATTCTGAGCAATTATCAAATTGTATTTGAACCCCGGCCATATCTTGAATAAATATCAGAGATAGCCCCGAAAGTTGTATGTATTAATACACAGATATTTGGCTTTAAACTATTTCTTTGTTAGTTAATGATCGACTTTGTATGGCAATGTGATAAAGTCCATTGCTTCCTATAAACTATATTTATTTTTTCAATTAAAAACAACAAAAAATGCTAGCCAGTTTTTCAGCGAATCGTGGTTATCGCGAAATTGTCCTACAAAAATTATGAAATCAATCGAGTTTTTGCTGATGTGATATATTTAGCGTGCTTGGTTTATGATAAGAGTTCAGTCGGATTTTTAATTATGACTAGTTGTATGATAAATATGTCAGTTTAAAGATCCTTGTTTGAATAAACTTGTCTGAATATCATTTACATCCATTTATAATGAACTCGCCTGTAGAATGCACGTATCTCTGAGTGCCAACCCGATACATAGCATAGTAGAGTGCATATAGTGGACACTCGCTTATAATGATCGTATCACCGAGTCCCTGCTAAATACATAACATACCAAATACTCTCGTTATAGTGTACACTCGCTTACAGTGAACCACATTCCCGGTACTTTCCAGTTCACTATAAGCGAACTCCACTGTAAATACTCTCGTTATAGTGTACACTCGCTTATAGTGAACCAAATTCCCGGTACTTTTCAGTTCATTATAAGCAGAGTCCACTGTACACGTTTGTTTATCTAACATTCATGTAGTTACGATTCAATACGAAAAGTACTTCGGTCATATTTCAAACCTATCGAGTTAATACTGTATAAATGTATCGTCGTGTCGTGGGTTCGATACTATGCCGAGTAGTGTGTATATTATATATGTACATCCAGTACAGCAGCGGTAGCCTACGACTTAAACAACTACACAATTAATTGCGAGCGGCAATTTTCTAATTGACGGGACCCCTCTTGTTTCAAATACAGTTTGTACCGGAAACAATTCGCCTCGTCCATTGGTTCCGAAACATTCGAACATGAGACGATCGCGCGTGTCGCTAGGCAACGCGTCTCGCACTTGTCATCCACAACAAATATTGTGTGCAAGTCGGGTTGCCTGACTGGCCGGGCGGTGACTGTCGATTGTTTGAGACTGTTATTGTGACAGCTACAGCTAGCTGTATGATGCACGGTATTTACTGATTTTTTAATTCAATTATCCCCCGCTGCTTGTCTGCCCCCCCCCCCCTCACCGCTAGATGATAATATTTAAATGATTGTCAAGACAGTATTCTACAAATGTGCATTGTCAGTGATTTCGGTACATATTGTTTGTATTCTATATGAGTTGTTATAATTAACGTAAACATACATCAGTCATCATAGTTTTTAAAATATAAATTCCCGAAACGAATACTGTACTTTGCCTTTTCGGAACGGAATGACTAAAATAAAGTTGTAAACAATGTCACAGTGTGTGTTAGGAAAACAACTGATACTATCACACACACACACACACACGCACACACACACACACAAGAAGTGATTATGAATGTCAAAATATAGAATTATAGAATCCACATTTGACATGCAGGACTGTCTGACATTTTGTTCAACATCCTTTAAGGTTGGCATAGTTTCTTGAACAAGTTGCCAGTTCACAGGTTTTACAACTGTAGAATCATTAAATGATGACTGTTGATCGTCAATTCTGTTCCTTAGTTTCTCATATCGCTATCCGTATATAAATGGCAAAAGTTCAACATTATTTTCGTTGTTGATGACCTTTGGCAGGCCGCTTATCAAACGTTAAACTTTTAACATTCAATAAAATTGTTGATAACACCATCCATACATACATACGTATATACCGGGTGTCACAAGAAACCCGGGACATAGGGAATTAACATGTAAATACAGAAGAATCATGATTACGAGCTAAACCATACATTTTCGAGCAAAAGTGTAAATAGAAAAGTTGTTCAGAATTAAAAACAGCATAATATGATGTCATATTCGGTGCTCGGATATTTTTGTATTGCGAGTAAATCCATTTTGAAACAATGCATTTCGATGACAGATCAGGAGGACATGGAAAACTAGGAATGTATACAGACATACATGCCTGCAGCTCATCGACGTATGTGCAAGTCTGAATATATCAGAAATTATTATTTATCTAGATTCACTTTTAAAATCCTAGGTGCCTAGGTCGCAAACAAAACAACAAATTTAAAACAAGTGTGAATACATTTTCTTCTGTTGACAAAAGCAAAGCAAACTAAGCCGACTATAAATGCGTTGATCTTCTTTTGTTCAATTTTTAATTAAAAAATATTTTTTTCTCCAATGGTCTTACATAATTTTTCAAAATAAAAAATATGGAAAAATATTGTTCCATTTCCTGCATATGCAGGAAAATTTTGAATACAATTGAATAACAAATAACGCAGAAAAAAAATAAAAACTGAAAAAAAATTGGAAAATATTTTTTTTCTCAAGTACGAAGGAAAATTTTGAAAAATAAAATGTACCTTGCACAACTAGACCATGACACGTATCTGCAGTATTTCATAAAAATCCGTTGGGTAGTTTAGGAGATCTGGGTGGAACAAAAAATCTCGTACGAGAGAGCGAGCGAGCGGACGAGCGACATACATACGGACATATGTTGTAATAGTCATTTCGTGGTCCAGGGGGTCTGTCCGGGATTTCTGTGCAAAAATTTTTGAAATCGGAAGATGCTACAGACATCGTACCGAACCCTATAGCTCTTCGACAGGAGGTCGATGAGCTAAAAATTGCATATTTTTTGCCAGTTACAACAACAAATAATCAAAACATAGCGTTTTTGTTGCACGACCTCCTAATCTGTCATTAAAATGCAGCACGTATTTCAAAATTGATTTACTCGTTATAGAAACATATCTGAGCACTGAATATGGCATCATATTATGCAGTTTTTAATTCTGAACAACTTTTTTATTTACATTTTTGCTCTAATGTGTATTGTTCAGAAGTAATCACGATTTTTTAAATATTTACGTGTTAATTCCCTATGCCTAAGATTTCTTGGAACACAACGTACATACATACATACCTATTGTTTTCTAATTATTAACTAATTTTAAATGTAAAAATTCCAATAAAACACACATATTTAAAAGTACAACAATATTCTATTTTTATTCAATTATTTTTTTTTTCTAAAACAATATTACATTTTATTTTAATAATCCTGTATGTTTTTTTCATTTTGTAAAATTTCCAGGGGAGAGGCCTATGTTTGAGGGCAGTTATTGTCAATGAAATGATAAAAAATCACGAGTTTTCGAAATGAATGAAACTCTAACGTCGTGTACATTTTAATTGACATCATCGAAGTACGTGAATTCATTTTACAAAACGAAAACAACCTCTACCTATCGCATTGTGTGTTTGCTAATTTTTTTTTAAATAAATAATTTATTGAATAACAAAACAATAAAATACATTGGAATGTCGTCACAATTTTTAAAACCAAATTTTGATATGTAGCGTTCAAATGATGAAAGTTCAATAATAATAGTTCTTTTTAGCATAAAATACACAAGTAACATTTAAACATATATGTGTATATCGGTGTAATCGAAGAATACCCTTTTTTCGTTTAAATTTGCGATTATAACCTAAAAACAAATAAAAAATCCGTTTGACAGTTCTGTTGATGTTCATTTATTTGCCGAGAGAGGGTGCGCGCGTGGCATTCTTCGATCCGTAGCTGCTAACAATGGTTTCTGTTGTTTACACAGAAAAACAAGGAACATCGGAGTTTTGTAAAATACGTAACAGTGTACACATCGGTTGTGTGGGAATTTACAGTGTACAGCGCGTGTCATACAAGTGAAGTGAAAAAAGTAGGCAAGGACGCGCGCGCCATCTTGTGACAGTGTGTGTGTAACTAACTATATATACGTGTAAAATATAACCTAAAACTTAGCGATGACAGTTGTTGTGCTCTGACGCAGTTGTTCAGAGCAAGTGTTTAGCTGTATGTGTTGCAAATAAATTACGAAAATAGTGATTTGAAAATGAAATTAGTGTATAAATATCATCGTAGTACGACTACGCAAGGTTTGAACACGTTATTTAGTTTATACGAATGATGGTATTTACGATAATATTCCCCGCGCAATATTCAACATTTTGAGACCAAATATTTAGAGTAAATTAGTATTGCTTAAAAACAGTGGGGGTGTGGGCCGTACGACAGGTGGGGGGGGGGGCGAAGTGTTATTTGTTGAAATATACGTGTGTGTGTGTGGGGGGGAGTATTATCGTAAAAAATTTGATAACTGCTACTAGAGTTTCCTACTAAATAATGCTACACAACTGTCCATGGAACCAGCGGCAATTTTTAGTAGAAACATTTAGTAGTGCCGCTAGTGTCGCAGCAGCAGTAGTCGATGGTTATTTAGGTCGTAACAATTTCGAGACGGAGTGATTTGCAGGCCTGACGGAACAATACCGGCCCATACAGGGGAGTGGGCTTGTGGGTAAATTCTCTATACCCGGGGGGGTCACAACACTGTGAAACTCGTGTGTGTATGTATACGATACTGTGTTATGTTGCGCTCTGTCAACACTGTGGACCAGACTAGCGACCGCCTGGCTCAGTGGATGCCGCTTCAGGGGCCAACGCGGCGCCTAAACTTGCATTCGGGGTAATTACTTCCCGCGCGACCAATACTGTGACGTGTCACACAATCTGGCACCTGCATACGGTGCGTTCAAATCCATACAGGAGTGACGTCACATCAGGGAAATTTCATTCACGACAAGCAGCCGTCTCTCTTTGCTACACATTTGGCTCGTATAAATCTATACCGAGGAGCGGGGCGGGGCTTCTGAGTTATTCGTTTGTTTTTGTGTGTGACGTCACTGCTATATGGATGTGGATAGACTTGAAGTCTGTAGTGGAGAGCGCTGGTGTGCGCTTCAGTCTATGTAGAGGACACAGCACCGTGAGTACACGCTGCCCAGCGTGAACAACACGGGCAGTTCCACACACAACACCGGCAACTGCAGCTCCTGCTGCTGTTGTTGTTGTTGTTCCATCTCACACACTGCCACCGATTCCCGGCTTCGCCACAACCAACCGCCGCCACCAGGCGCCGTACACACGTCCGTACGCCTAGTGAACTGGGGCAACACCGACACCTCGAATCCGCTCACCACCTCGGGGCGTCATAAGTCAGGGAAGCGGCCCGGATCCTCCACGTAGTCGGCCGGCACGTCGAACAGTTCGTTCGCAATCGTATCCTTAAACTCGAAGTGCTGGAAGGTGATCTTCGCCGTCACCGTCGGCAGTATGGGTATCTCGATTTTGACCGGGAAGCCCGTCGGTAGCTTGGACGTGATGAAGTCACGCAACTTGGAGAAGTGTTTGAAGGGTGCGGTCACCTCGAGCACGTTGAGGAGCATCTCCACGGAGAGCGGGAAGTCGGAACTCTGCACACACGACACATATATTACATAATCCGACTATTTCTACCGTTGTATTCACTTACCATCGCGATGGTAGCTTTGAAACCCTTCGACGATTCCTTGTACACCAGCTCACGGCCCAACCGCGGGTAGTTATTCACCTCCGCCAGGATGTACTGCTCCCACGTGACGTCTTTTTCTGTGGGCGGGTTGAGACTGGCGCGCCGCACTGGTTCCCCGTTCTGGTCGAACGCTTGCATCGTTGTGCCGCCCTTGGTGAAGCTCTCCAGCAGGGCTTTGTTCTTCTGTAGGTCGTCGGTGGACAGGTGTTCACGGCGTTTACGTGACTCGAGTACGAGCCCGTTGACGGTGTACAGTTCGCTGTCATACTGGCCGGCCACGAGTTCCTATAATATACAATTGATTGTCATGATTGGGAATTAACATTAATAGTTTTTTAAACTGGTGCTATGATTGGGAATTAACATTAATAGTTTTAAAACTGGTGTCATAATTGGAATTATCATTAGTTGTATTAAAATTCGTATCATGATCAGGAATAATATTAGTTGGTTTCTTACTTTTCTGTCCTCTCGGAAGATCCAACCGCTCTGCGCTCTGGAGAATGATATCCCTTTGGTAGAGATCTGCGCAGCCAAGATGTCCGTGGACATTAACAAGTCTACTTCGTCTTCGATTTCAATCTCACTTTCCTACAAACAACAATCATTTACTTGTAAATCACCACACTAAGCACATAATACACTTACTTCCTGTTTTACACACTGGTAAACACGCATCACATTGTCAAGCACAGTCAGGTTCTTCGTCGACGTCTCGTCACCCTTAAATATAAACGAAATATCGCCCCGTTCCCACCGCATGTCCGAGAAATCCACCAACGTCGTGTCCAATCGGATATTCGAGCCGCTCTTGTAGATTTTACAAATGTCAGACGGTAGAATACGCGACACAAGTGGAACTAGAAGCACACACACACACATTAGAGGTTAAGTTGCGGTTTGACAGTTGCCGCGGTAATGTTACCAACCCCACGACTGAAAATCCCACTTGAGTTCCATGTAAAAATCGCCAATGCCCCGTAACGCTTTGACCAAGTGCGGGCGACGTTTTTCCATCTGTTCCCGGGACTGTTGACGGAATTTTCGAACCAGAGATGAAACTATCAAGGATTATAGCGAGTATTACACGTTGCACTGCGGTATCTGCGAAGATTTTTAAAGCACACATACTTGTCGGTCGATGACCGTAACTGACAGCTTCCGCGAGCACGGTCCATCCTGAACTGTTTTTCATCTTGACGGGAGCATCTCGTGATAACAATAACTGTACACATTCTGAAAATGAAACAATAATGCACGGTGCCACGATTGTTTTGTTTACCATCACACGTTCAATTTACCTTTACGTCCTAACATTACGGCCAAATGTAACGGGGTATTACCTTGAAACAAACACAACAGTTACATGATTGTTAGATCGCTGGCTGGCACACATACACCTTGGGTAACCACAGTTTTGGATGGATTGTTTCATGTTCACAAAAGGGAATATGTCTTGGACGAAGGATTATAATTTACCATGTTTGTCCTTAGTCGCCACATCGTGTTTCCTCAACAGTCGTGATAATTTCTTTATATCATTTTTAAAAACTGCTTCGTGCAATGGATAACTGTCAATCTCCTCCGCCATTTTGAATATACTACTGTACTAGCCGGCTTAACAAAATTGGCTCATTCTAAATAAAACCATAAATAATTCGCATTTCCTCTGGGAATAAACATAATTTAATTAGTACGTTCTGTGGCATTATCAGATAATTGTAAGGTTGGATATTATTTCTATTAGTTTACTAGAATTGAATTTTTATTTTTTTTGCGAAAAATACTATTTTTTTCGCTTTACCAACTGCACGCACCCATTTCGACTAAACTTTTCCAAAATGGCGGTGACAAATGTCAGATTTTATATTTTAATGACGGCTGTAGATTTTTGACGTAAAACCAGCGGATTTTTTTTTCGAAATTTTAAAATTGTGTTTCCATTCGATGAAAGGTAATTACACGAACACTGTGAAATGTTATTCCACACACCAACTTCGATTGCATTCGTGCTCAATTAATTATCAATGTTCAATGTCATTGCATCTCTTATATGTATGTACGCCTAATTTTGCAAATCAACTCGAATCTGAAATGTAATAGGCGTATATAATAGATTATTCGGACATGTTGCATCGTTTCAGCTGATAGTTTTGTCCTTGACATGTGTGAATTTACGCATAAGTACGCGAAACTGTTGGGCAAAAAAAACAGTTCGTCATAGCTATCAAATGTAAACTGGTAATTAATCGATGTAATTGTGCCTTTACTTACAGATGGACAAGTACACGGTGGATCTGGACAAGGTGTTGAACGACTTCGAGTACAGCGAATTGACGGAACAGAGTAATGGTTTCAGTTCTGCAGTCACTCAGCCAAACTCCGGTCCAAATCACACGTATACGAAAGTCACATACAGTTATGAGTCCACACCGCCGGCGTACAGCAAAGTTTCGGCTAATTCCAGCGCCAAACACACCATTAACAATGTGTTTCACAGTCTGAACGAGTATCTGAACTCGGATATTCGCACAGACTTGGCGGATGCGGCGTCCGGCTCCAGTTTGGCGAACATCAACGAAATCGAAGCGGACATACCGTCATTGGTCGTGCGGAAAACATCTGCCGATCGGCTGGCGGACGTTGCCAAGATACAAGATCTGTTTAAAACAATAACAAAAGAGGACGAGAACAACGCAGTGATTGGTGACGGGGGTGCAGTGGGGGCGGGGCCGGGGTTGGCCGATGTGAAAACAATCAACAACAACATCAACTCCGAGTTGAATTTGAACCGCGTCAAAGCGTCAAATGTCCAGCTAGACGACGAGAATCTAAGTGTGAAAGTGGAAAATACCAGTGTCAATCAGTGGGAGAAAAATAATATCGGCAAAGGTCGCGGTGGCCATGCGCAGAATCTAGAAAAACCGCATAATAACACGGCAAGTTTAAAAAGTGCAGTTCACACCGAGAACGCTAGTAGTTTAGTCCCCGAACAAAGTAGTAATGCTATAGATGTAAATAGTCAAGTACAAGTTGAAACAACAAATAATAACAAGGCTGGAACGTCGTCGGCCAGTGTTGAAAAGTTAAATAAAACAGATGAAAACACCGCGGATGGCAGTGAAACGTCAGTTGTTTTGCCTAGCAACGGCGAAACAGTACCTGAACCACCGGACGAAACAAACAAACAGTTGATGAACGCCACAGTTGGCGTGGAAACCGCGCTGGTGGATAAACAAGTGGTAGAAACAAACGCTATAGAGACACAACTTGTAGAAACAAACGATGTTGAAACAAAAGTGGTTGATGACGTAGACACGGTGCAGCCAATCGGCTTTGAGGACGTGGACATCAGTGATTCGGAAATGGAGAGTGCCCTGGCTGAATTGGAAGAGGAATATAATACACAAGTAGGCAATAATCTAATGGAACGCGCGGAAGAATTTAGTGAACAGAAAGATTTACAAACGGAACTGGCAGAGGTGACCGGTGTGAAACTAGCGAATATTGATAGTGCTGTGATGTTAGCAACGCATGAGACTGAACCAACAACGGCAATAAGTGAGGTTATTACCGACGTACAAGAGACGAATAAAAATACACAACACATAGAGACTGATGCACGGGAGAATGTACAAGGCGAACATAACGAAACACCGGATAGTAAGCGAGAATTCAAAGCAATGACCGATCAAATGATGGAAACGAAAGAACATATTGCGAAATCCATGCAAATACGAGACGAAACGAATCAAATAAGAGACGAAACGCACAATGACAGACAAAATAAAGAAGAAACTAAAGAGCAAAGTCAACGGATAGAAGATCTTACAACATTTTTCAACAAAATACAAGAAACTAAAGATCGAAATAGACACGCAACGACCGGGAATAATGATATGAAACAGTACGAAGAGGAATCGAATGAGACAATTGATAAACGTGTAGAAATGTCGGAAGGGAATGCAGATGACAATCAAGTAATGCAAGAGGCGACCGAAATATGTGAAGATACACAGTTGCAAACCGATAAATGCACTGTACCGATAACGATCGAAGCGCCAGATGGATGTGTGACGGTGGAAAACACAACTAGCGTCGTTGTAATACAACCAGAACGAAATACCGGTCGAAATAGTGAAAATAGTGTTGAAAACGGCGAAATAATTCAGGATACGCCGGCAATAACTATCCAAATCGATGAAGTGAGTGCTGAACGAAGAAATTCCACCCTACTAAGGCCCAATTCACTCGATTTGACCACCGAACAACCCACTGAAACGCTGACCATTGACCTGATTGGTAAGTACCAGCTTCAACCGTGGATAACTCCTTGTACAAGTGTGATACCGCGCTGTAACCGACGCCATTTTGTCGGCCAGTTCTTTAGCTTTCCAGTGATGTGTCACTTGTTTACTTTATCTTCACCTAAAGGGCCTAAAATTATGATTTTAAAAAATATGCACATGACGGGGTAGGCAACCCGAAATAGTGTTGTGTATTGCGGGTTGTGGGGATACAGTATAGTCAGGCGTATATATATATATTTCTAGCGGGGTATCTTGTGCACTTTAGGTGAACCGGGTTCGACTCCGTACAACAATGTCTACATGGAGAGCACGTTGAAACCGACGCAAAACTCAGAAACAAACACCGTGCCCGAGGCGGATATCGAAGCCAGCACCTCGCTGTCGCCGACGTTGAGTGACGCGTCCACGTATGAGAACACCGACTCGCCGAACACCTCGGACAGCTGTAACGACACCTCCTTCGACGAGCCCGCAGGTGATACGGGCACAGCAGCAGCAGCGGCCCCGGTGGACAGTGCTGGCGGTCAGCAGAGTGCAGAGCCAGCCGGCGCGACGGTAGCGGAGTCTGACGGGAGCTCTGGAACCGTGGTACAAGGTGAATATTATTAAAATATCGGAAGTTTTTTTAGTTACAATTACCGTGCAAATGATCGAGATACGGGCATATATTATGTGTGTGTGTGTGTGTGTGTTTACATAAAACTGTATCATCACCAGTGGCAGTTTCAAGTTATTAACTAGAGTTATCAGTGTGATTATAGCGAAGTTAGTAGTTAGTAACTTATCATTCCTAACATACATGCATACAGTGTTATCTCTACGCACATACATACATACATACATACATAATACATGCAAACATATACATAAATACATGCATACATATATAAATACATGTATACTTACATAAATACATGCTTGCATACATAGATACATGTATACACACGTGCATACTTACATAAATACAAGCTTGTATACATAGATACATGCACACAAACATAAATACATGCGTAAATACATAAATACGTGCAAATATATACATGTATACATACATACATGTTTACATACATGGACACGTTAGTTGGACCGTCATACTTACATAATACACTCTGATATTGTGACTGGTAAACTCGGTCATGTGAATATGAACACTGGTTGGTGATATATGAAGTTGTCCGTTGGTAATTCGCAGGCCCGCTGCTTGGTAAGACGGCCCCCTTCTGGACCCCGGACTCTGACACCCTGTGCTGTCTGCATTGTAACCAGAAGTTCACCGTCCTGCGGCGCAGACATCATTGTAGAGCCTGCGGCCTGGTGAGCATTAATCCACATTATAACATAATCTATTATAACTTCTACTACGAGTGAGCTAGCGTCTTGAAACCATCGCCATTTCGTCCACATACTCTTTGTTTTTCCAACTATGTGTAATCTGTGTAATTTACCCGCGGTTGAAGGTGCTAAAATGGCGGAATTGTGAAATATGTCCAGGTGCTCTGTGCCAAGTGTAGCAACATGAAGTACAAGCTCGAGTACATGGACAACCTGGAGTCACGCGTGTGCCTCAAGTGTTACGACATCCTCAGCAAGGAAGCAACAGTGACAGCATCGTCGAGCAGTGGCTCGGAGCACTCGCCCGCCCATTCCCCGCCTGGCACGCGTGCCGGCCTCAATCCGAACAACCCGATGGACTATTGTTCGACGGTGCCGCCGCACCAGCAGGTGGGCAACGTGCCCAATCAGCCACCGACGGTGATGGTGCCCGTCGGCGTGTTAAAACGCAAAGGTAACACAGAGTAATATGTGCTCCTCGTGTAGAAACGATTATCTGCAGGTTCTAAACATTAATATCTATTGTTGTACACATGTTTATTTATATTGCAGGTTCTGGCAAGTCGCGCAGTGGTAAGAGTGTGATGTTCTGTGACGGTATCCGGCCGGGGTGTGACCTCACCGAGCTGGACCGTGACTTCAACTACAAGGATCAGCAGCAGCAGCAGCTGCTCGCAGAGTCCAGTTCGACGAAACGAACGAGCAATAACGTCAACACAACCGGCCGTGCTAATAGGAACTTGCCGAAGATCGATACGAAGACGTTGTCGTACATACCGGCGGAGGACAACAGCCTGCCACCGATTGTAAACGTCTTAAAGTCAGGTACAACCACAGACAAATATAACCTGCATTCATAGACTGATATTCACAGCTCGAGACTAACGCGCCTCGACTAAATTGTTCTACTAAATTTGACGCTAATACTGATGAAAACTGTACATTTTTATAGCAATACTACAAGTGTCCGGTTTAGTAGAAAACTTTAGTATCTCGCGTAGTCGTTAGTATCGAGCAGACATTCGAACTAAATATATTTCAGGCAGTTGTGGTAACGTGTGATCTGTTTGTGTCACCTGTGTAGATATCTTCTACGCCGACTGTTCCAACAATAGCACCGTTGTCGAGATGCTGAAGCAGGAGACGATCACGTTCGCGTTGCAGCGTAACCTGCACGTGCAAGTGCGGATAATAAACAGTGAGTAGCGCCATTGCAATAGACGCGTGCGCGCGTGCGCGCGCCAACACACAGCCCTGCTGTACGATGATCTGTTCTGTGTAGTGGACTGCTGTATCAATAAACAAGCCTGGTGCTTCACCACCGACGGCATGATCGCCGTGGGCCAGGACGAGATCGTAGTGCTGTTGGAGTTTATCGATAATGAGAAGATCGTGCCGAAGGATGTGTTCCTGCACTTGAGTCACATTTACCAGGATGCAGTTAAAGGTACACCACTGTGTGTATACCGTGTGTGTGTGTGTGTGTGTTACTTGTGACGATCTACACAGACGCTGTGGTCGCGTACGCTCTTCATTGTGATACATTAATTTGATCGTTGTAGTTTTTTGTTTACACTCTAGACACTATAGTTGTTAGGTTTACGCTACCTACTTTATTTTCTAGTATAATTTTGTAACATATTCAGTGTACATGTTCAAGAAATTTAAACCGTCACATTGACAATTACAAAACAAAAGCTAGGCGGATTAATATTTTCTATTTTAAAAATCAAATGAGCACGCATCGTTTCTGTGTGTTTGGTCGTCATGAGACGCACGGCATGTATATATGAGTGGGCTGAGTGTTAATTTGAGCGAGTTGCTACAGGTACAAGTATCACTGAACTCGGCCTCTCCGTACATCCCAGCTCGAACTTCCTCGACTCGAAGAACCACGTCGGGCTGCTGTTCGTGAAACCGACGTTCCAGTGCATCCAGAATGTGATCTTGCCGAAAGAGCCCTACCTAGTGGGAATACTCATACATAGGTAAGTGCACTGACACCCGCTAGACACTGATCAGTGATCGTAAAACACCATTGCTACGCTCAAACAATTTATTAGAGGCCCAGTGAATGAACTCGCCGAAAACCTGGTCAAGGTTTAATCAAGGTTCTAGTAGAGATTTACAAATTAGATGCGCGAACTGTTCTGCAACAGCAAATTCTAGACTTTTGATTGTGATTTGAGTAACTTACAGTAGTATTATGTACAGATGGGAGACACCCTGGGCTAAAATCTTCCCACTACGCTTGTTGCTGCGTCTCGGCGCTGAGTACCGGTACTACCCCTCGCCTATCATCTCCACGCGGCACCGCGAGAGCGTCTACGTGGAGATCGGACACACCATCATCAACTTGTTAGCTGTAAGTAACATTTACGCCGACTTATACAGCTTATTCGTAGTTTAAATGATTGATTTAGGATTTCAGAAACTTCTCGTACACGATACCATCCGTGCGGGGGCTTACCATCCATATGGAAGAAAAGAATACTACGGTATCGATCCCAATCAACCGATATGATCAGGTAAACACTAGCTGTTAGGGTAGAACACGTGTGTGTGATTTGAACCGTGTGTTTGTAGGTTATCAAAGCACTGAACAACTCCAGCGATCATATACTGGCATTTGCGGCGAACTTTAGCCCCAAGGCGGACTCACATCTCGTGTGCATCCAGGACACGCACGGCAACAATGAGAACGCGTACACCACGCACGCGATTAACATACACAACAAGCCGCGCAAAGGTAACACACACGCACGTTTATATATATATATATATATATATATATATATATATATATATATATATATATATATATACCAGGTGAGTTTTTTAACCTGAGACTTTCAAATATCTCGAAAAATAGGCACTCTACGAAAAAACGTTAATAATCAAAATTTAATCATTCTGGGGGGAAAATACATTAGTGCAAAAAAGTAGTCCCCCACCCCTCTCTTTGTGGGAGGGGTGGGGGTAACTTTGAATCTAAAATAGGAACCCCAATTTTTTATTGCAGATTCGGATTCTACGGCTAAATGTACGTACGATCTGAATGAAATATTTTGTTCGGTTCGCTGTAATTGTTTTCTGCTAGGCTGTTAATATTATCTTCAAAATGGAGTATTTAACTGCACAAGAGAAAATTTTAATAACGTTAATAAACTTTTTACAATGAAAACGTGATATTTGTTTTTTGACAACGAATTTTGAGTATTTACAACAAAACGTGATGTTTTTTTTTTATTTAAAACGTATTGCAGAATCGTAGGCATATGGTCTTAGTAGAAGAAATCGAAAAAATGGAATGTCGTCGATTACAGCGAACCGAACAAAATATTTCATTCAGATCGTACGTACATTTAGCCGTAGAATCCGAATCTGCAATAAAAAATTGGGGTTCCTATTTTAGATTCAAAGTTACCCCCACCCCTCCCACAAAGAGAGGGGTGGGGGACTACTTTTTTGCACTAATGTATTTTCCCCCCAGAATGATTAATTTTTGATAATTAACGTTTTTCTCAGGTTAAAAAACTCACCCGGTATATATATATATATATATATATATATATATATATATATATATATATATATATATATATATATATATATATATGTGTGTGTGTGTATGTATGTATATAATGTATGTATGTCTGACGGATTTAATTCCAGTTACCGGTGCTAGTTTCATTGTACTGAATGGTGCGCTGAAGTCTTCCAGCGGACTGACGGCCAAGTCCAGTATCATCGAGGACGGACTCATGATACAGATCCTGCCCGACCAGATGGTCAAACTGCGCACGAGTTTGCGCAACATGAAAGACTTCAAGATCCACTGCGGCTGCGTGAACGCACAGTCGGACGAGAGTGTCAGCATCCTGTGGACGGAGAACGATGCGAACTTTAACATGGGGTACGTACACACGGGGGGATACAATATTCACAGCTCGATACTATCGGCACTACTAACGAACAGTCGCTGTGTTTCTCTACTAAATTTTACCCTGCTGGGATGCTATAATAATACACAATTTTCCATAGTAACATAGTGTCACATTTAGCAGAGAATATTTAGTAGTGCCCGTAGTATCGAACTGTGAATAGCAGCCATTGTGATTACGGATTGTGTGTTTTCTAACGTTATGTATGATATTTGCCCGGCTGATTTCGTACGTGTCTGTGTTGGCAGAGTAACTTCACCTATCGACAACCTCACCATGGCTGGTATACCCTCCATCCGGGTGCATAACGGCAAGGACTACGTGTGCAACAGCGGCAACAAGATGATCCGATGGACGGAGGTGTTTATAATCCAGGTAACCGGCTGTCCATCGGCAACAAACACACTTACGACGATATATATATATATATATATATATATATATATATATATATATAAACATTTTTATACATTATTTTCTAAATAAAAAATATGTTTTAATTGATTTGTACAGAGTGGAGAAGAGAACGCAAGAACACAAGACCCGGTGGACATCTCCAAAGTGTCCGAGAGCATCTCCAAGGCCACGTGCCAAGCGCTGGTCAAGTACCTGGACCTGCTAGCCACTAATAGTTTCACCAAGATCGGCATACGAACAACATTACATGTTGAGAACGTGAGTGACTCCAGATATTTACATACGTGATCATGTATGTATGTTCGTGTGTGTGTGTGTGTAGGTGTCTTACCTGGCGGGCAGCAACGGCACCAAACTGCCGCCAATCTATATGAAGAGTCTCGACAACGAACTCGTGCCCATTCTGCACAAGATCACCACAAACAACTTCGGTGAACAGGCGGTCATCCTGGAGCTGGTGTTTCACATATTAAACATGTAAATAGCAACGTAACGAAATATACTGTACATTACCACACACTCACACACACACTCTCTCATTAAGTTTAACAACTGTACATGTACTAATTTCAATTAAGCATACTCATAGTTTTTTAAATTAGTGATTTATATTTCTCCTATATACTTCGGTTGAAAAAGTATCGAGACTGTCTACATGTATACTGTGGCGTAGTTTGTCTCGATACTTTTTGAACGACTATATTTGTTTTTATTATGTGCTCGTGCTGTTCTTTAAACGATATTATTTCTTATCCCGCTGTTAATAATAGTTATTTTATTTCTGTACAATAATAATGTAAAAATTATGAATATTATATATTATCGAAAATACAAACGTTTTTATTCTTTGCAAAATCTGAATAAACGTACATAATAAGTTGTCTTTCCTGGGAAATATGTCAAAGTACTCCGCACAGAAGCGCCACCAAAACGTTGGAACTATTAACTATTTCGAAAAATTGACGATACTAGCGACAAATTGCTGAAACTATTACGAATTTCACAAAAAACACAATGTACTTAACATGGCGACGACAAGTGTCTCACTTCGTAGTTACTCATCTCACCCAGAGATTTCAATAGAGGTCAAAAAACGGGTGTTTATGCAATCATTTTTGTTACTTAATATACAAAATACTATTTGGCGTCATATTGTACTGAATCAAAAATAGTTGTATTATTTTGACACTAGTATTGACGTATATTCGAAATGTTTCTACCGTTTTGTTCACTAGTATCGACATATATTCGAAATAGTTCCACTATTTTGTCGCTAGTATCGTCTGATATTCGAAATAGTTCCAATGTTTTGGTGTCGCTAGTGTACAATGAATTTTTGACAGTTCAAATATTTTAGTTTTTTTGCTGTAGTTTTATTCTATTTTGAAAGTAAAGTGGAATAATAATAATCGTATCAATACCTAAACGTAGAATGAAATATACTCATCGATAATATAACAATATAGTACCGGTACTAATAACCTGAAATCAAATTTATAAACAAACACTAAGTTTCAAACAAATAATACACAGTGCAAAATAAACAAATACTTTGTATGTATATAGTATATATTTCTGTTTAAAACAATTACAAAAATAAAATTTTCCAAGCGAGGGCCATCTTGTATAATAATAATAATAGTTCTATATACTCTGCATTGGCACAGGAGTTATTGCAAACATGTTCCAGTCTTCATCCGTGTTCAATCAGTGAGTACAGTCAATCAATAACAACATATCATATAATTCAATGATAAATAACAATATCAAATTCAGTACATTTTACAAGAGTTTCAACAAAATTTTATAACAGAAATACCGTTACTTCTTTTACCATCTCGTGTGTGTGTGTGTGTTTCTTGTTCGTTTGTTACTGTATGTGTGTGTGTGCGGATGCAATGACTGACGGGGCCGGTGTATATGTGTTTATCTGTTAAATTATCCTAATAATCCTCGGCTACATGCTCGTTAGTTGTCTATCCTGAGTTCGGCGAGTTCCTGCTCCTCGTCCACCTCGTCCTCCTCGTCATCACTGCCGTGCACACTGGCGGCGGGTGTGGTCATCCGACTGCTGCTCGGGCTGGGCGGCTCGCTGATGGGTCGCGGGTACTTCACACTCATGATACCGTTCTCCATCTCGGCGGCGGCGGCCAGGTCCGGATACACCTGGTGCAGTGCCTTCATACGTGCTTGCCTGCAGTGTGAACAGACCAGTGGTTATACTCCGCTGCTAGCAACAGCAGCAGCCGCAGTTGCTATAGTGTATTCAAGTCCATACAGGAGTGACGTCACATCAGGGAAATTTTCTTTACGACACAAACAATACAAGTTCTCCGTTTCCTATACATTTGACTCGTATAAATCTCTACGCACATCGCGGGCTGCTCAATATTGCGTTTGTTTTGTATGACGTCACTCGTGTATGGATGTGAATACACTATACACATGTACCTGTAGAACACGCCCAGGTTGCGCCAGTCCAACAGATCACTGAGGCGCTCCGTCCTGTTGCGCTGAATAATCCGCTGTCGACGGTTGAGGCGCGTGAACTCGAACATAAACTGTGCTAGTTGCTTGACGGAGTCCTCCAGTGAGATGTAGCGTCGGTCCACCACGTAGATACCGTAGCTCATGGGGTCGGCGATGTGCTCCTGCATGAAGCACCCAAACCCACTCAGGTTGGTGGTGACACTGGGGATGCCCATGACCGTGCACTCGGCGGGCGTGTAGCCCCACGGCTCGTAGTACGAGGGGAACACGCCCAGGTGACAGCCGCGTACAAACTCCTCATAGTCGAGTCCGAACAGCGGGTTCGTCGAGCTGAGGAACTCGGGATGGAAGACAATCTAACACACACACACACACACAGAGACAGAACAGAGTACAGTTTACATGTTAATAATCATATCGACTGACAATACAGGATTCAACGAACCAAGCATTTCTTTTAACGAATCAAGCCCTTTTTCTGGCCGTATAACGAAACATAGTGGGCCGTGAATCGAAATTGTGCCGTAACTTAAAAAGGCCAGTTGGGTTGTGTAAGATTGTACAATGTAAAGGTTACCTTGACCCTGTCATTGACCGTGTTGAACATCTTGCAACGTCGCACGGCATTCAGTACCGGGTCATTCCAGTCATCTACCACGTTGTGCGTGGTGACAGGTGGGAGCCCGTCCCGTTGGAGCGCGTAGATACAGCGTTTCAACCGGATGAGTTCCTCCTTCTGCAGAAGGTCAGAGGAATCCGGCAACCGGCCACTGTAAAACATACACAAGAGCATTATAATATATCATCCATAGCTTTAGCACTGATGAATGTTAGAATTATAAACACTAGGAGGTATATGGAAGCATTTCACACTTACCTCAGACATATCTCGTACATCCGTTTGCCAATCTTCTGCTGTATCTCGCTGATGGTGTCACGCAGACTCTTGGTGACCGCGTGTCCACGCAGACTCTCCACGTTGAAGTTGTTCGTCTTGGCGGGGAAGATCATGAACGCCACCACGGTCACATCCGAGTGTCCGGCTTTGAGGTAATGGTTGAGCCGGGCCAACGCTTCTACGAAGATGTCGGCACCCTTGTTACCGAACTCGTAGCGGCCGGCGATGAAGAAGTAGAGGGTCTTGTCCAGGTCAAAGTCATAGTGTCTACACACATGGGAATAAATAAACGTGTTCAGTGAGTTGCAGGTACATTTGCGGATCTTGAAATGAAAATTCCAACAGAATCATAAACAAATTTAGAAACATTTAGGAGGTTGAATCTGGACTCTGAGAGCCAGCCCCGCGGGACTCTTAATAAAGAGAGAGACACAGATAGATATACTGTATTCAGCCAAACAACCAATGCACGTCATCGTTTAAGTTAAACCTAACAACCATAAATATCACCATATATTTGTAAATACATATAATTTTTAATCGACATTTGATTGTTTTTTTTATTAATACGAACGGAAAAACCATTAATATAACTAATAATATTAATAAATATGTCTATTAAATTATTTTTCGTTCATTTTTCATTGAATTATTTTTATTTTTACTAATGGCAATGCTGAAAACAAATATAACACGTTTATAATTGATTGACGTTTTTTTTAGCGACTTGTACTGTAAATGTGTTTTCGTGTAGCAGAACATTGTTTTAATCCGTTTGTGAACGCGTGTAATCGTAATCGAGTATGACGTCATAATTTCTAGTGACATTGCATTGATGACGTGCATTGGTTGTTTCGCTGAATACACTATACCTATATGGATAGATATAAAGATAGATAGACTTACCCGTAAAAGTGACCGCGCACAAATTCATGGATCTTATCCTTGGACACCGCGTGCAAATTTTGGAACTCGTGCAATGCGGAGAATTTCTTCACATTGAGCCCGTTCGGTGTAATGATATCCGGCTTTCGTTTTAGCAAGTGCTCCGCTTCCAACCCTAAACACACACACATACACATACAGTAGGGGTCTCGCGTAACACTGCTTGTTAATGTGATTTTTCCGTAAACTCCCAAAAATTAATTAAACGTACAATGCAGTTTCGCTTAGCACCTGCACGAGGTGTGTCTGTTTACCTGTAATTTCCGACACGGTTGTAAACACGTGACACAGGTGTGTGGCCGCCCGCTCCATGCAGTAGCGATGGTAGATCTGCCGTTTGCCCGCCTCCTCGTCCACATTGAACTTGTCCAGGTCGTTGTAAAAGTCCGTCTTGCCGGCGCACAGGTACCGGCCTAGCAGGGTAGCGTGCGTGGTGAACACGGTAGCCACGTCCACGTGCCGTGTCCGCAGAATGATGAGCCCCAGGCCCGCCTGCCACTCGTGAAAGTGTGTAACGATACGTGGTGGAGCACCACCGTCCCCAACAGAGGCTTCCACCATCTCCGTGCGAAACTAGAAAACACGTTGTCACCAGCTTAGAGTCGGAGGGCGGCGTCTACAGCGAGAGCATCGCTTACCAGTGCAACAAAATCAGCGACCATGTAGCCCAAGATAATAGCGTCATTGGCCTCTACGTCGAGATGCGGCACCCCCAGGTTACACTTCTCCCACAACTCCTGCTTAAACTCGTCCAACTTCCACGCCGCCGAGCCAATGTCCATGAGGATGATCTGCGGGTTACCATCGACGAGCCAGCGGCCCGTGTGGACCTTGTAGCCCATGTTGCGCATCTTGTTGACGGCCTCCTGCAGCAGCGGTGAACTCAGTGGACCCTCCTCCACCTCCGTGCGAGCGGCCTGCTCCTTGTACGGCCCGATCAGGCAGTACTGATCACCCATCTCCTCCGTGGACACGTACGCCTTGGACCGGATGACGGTGTAGATGCCACCCACTACATACAACACCCGCACACCACGAATAACCACCTGGATCCGCGATCCGCTGAAGACGACGTCCACTCACCTTTGTTCGCCGCCTCCCAGGCGATCTCGAACGTCCAGCGGTTCTCCTCCAGCGCCAGCATGCCGCGGTCCATTATGTTCAGCAGGTTACTGCACGATTCCGCCCGGTAGAACCTCCTGGAGGCGCGTTCTCGCGACATCTTCACCACTGCCGGATCCATTGTGAACAAAATACAATTATCACACGCTCGTTGGTGACATCGCACAGCCCACTGACCGCCCGCTCAGCGACTCTGGTCGTATTTATAACACCATGTAATCTAATGCACCAGGATACGGTTACCGCTGGAGTATTGTTCATAGTCAACCGGGTGTGCAAGAACTTTTGTAGTCTAGAAACCTTGACATGACTGACAACTTTTACTCGTGACATTTTTTTTCAGAATTTTTCTCACTCAAAATAATAGGTAAAAATTTACATTATCAAAAATGTATATGACAGAGAAATATATTCAGTTTAATAAACGAAAAATCAGTTTCACAAATCGCAAATAACCAAAATCTTCTATTTTTGATAACACATTCACAAATTTCCTGATCGTCACGAATGAGTGTAATCTTCAAAAATTGTGTAAACAAGCTCGAGAGGGTTATCATCTTGTTAATCCACATTCACAAACACAGACACTTCAATTCGACACTATAGTACTACGTCAAATAAAAAATCGTACTTTGCAAGTCAAATTGACAAAATTAAAAATAGATACAGTAATGACACGAGTATATTTAAAATTGTGCGAAAATCGTATTACATAATTTACAAACAGTCATCACAGTACTTATAAGAAACCAGTACAGCTGTTTTCAAATAAAATATTTATTAAAAATCGACGATTTATCTCGTCTACAATATTGTATACAAAAATTGTGCGTGCATGTAACCTATACCACGGGAATTTCACTTATGTCGTTATCAAACCACATCACAAACGTACACATGTCACCAATTACGTGTGGTAATTGAAAAATACGCTACTTACATGATAAATTTCTGTCAGAAATCACACAAAATGCTGCCAGAGAGGCTGAACGAACTTGAATTAAAAATTCACGTCGACCATTTTACACTGTGCGTACGCGAATTGTTACCCGCCGTTGTTGGCCGCGTGCGCGGTAGCTATATACGTGTGCATGAGTTAAACAAGGACACACTGTGTTTTATTGCCGGGTATAATGTACACAGCACAGAGTGTAGCCGTCAAAGGGTCACCTTTGGAAATCGCCGTAACATATTATGCACGACATGACTTTATTTACAAGAATTCACATACGTTTTTCTGAAAGTGATGAATTACGAGAAACTAACGATGCGAGTGGCGTTTAACAGTTGTGCCACCGTATTAACTAAATCGGCGGGTGCATTTTGGATTTTCTGTTTCATGGAAATCGATGATACACCAGTTACTAGATGATACAAGTCCGAGTAAAACTGAAAAACAAACATTATTTCAATTATAGATTATAGAAGATATATAGAAATATATCTTCTCTCTGTATGTAAGAGTGTATACACTGTTATCGGGGAAGGTCTCACCTTCATGCGGTTGACTCCTTGTTCGGTGAATGTCTGACTGACTTCCGTACAGTCCACCAGGAGCGCTCGCAGCGGTGTGACCATTAGCATGGAGTAATTCGGCTGTGTGAAACATACATACGTGTAAATGCACACTACAATACCTCGTATTGCACTGAACGGTGAGTGCTCACCAAAACACCGCCTTATACGGGGGCTTATGTTCTATAAATTCATCCAACATTTCCCTAATTGTGTGTCTTTATCTTTACATCGTAAATTCAGGTTTTTTTTTAGGGGAAGTTCACGATAAAAGCGCGTTATTCTCATCAGCGTAGGCCGCGCACGAATACTGCACTGTGTACTCACCAGTTTGACCCGTTCCGAGGTGGACCACTCGCGCATCTGCATCACAACTCGGCGTCTGCCAGCGAGCAGGTTCCACCGGGACCAGGAGAAGTTATAGTACAGGGCGCACTGGGCCATATTGTAGTACAGGTGGTGCTCCATGGGCCAGTGCTTCTCGCACACACCGTCCGTGTAACAGAACGCATCACCATCGGGGAACACATCCACACCGCCTCTATGTAACAACTAGAGCAAACATGACACGTGACAATACACACACACACACACACTCATTACAGAGTATGTAGTGTGTTTACTCGTTTTAATTTCGCCAGCTTGTAGTACACTCCGACGAGACTGTCCAGGGCATCGTTCGGTGCATTCTGTAACTGGGACACGCACACTTCACCCTGGTGGACGGTGAACTCGATGATGAGTACGGCCGCCATGATGGTGAATATCACACGTCCACTGTGTACACAATAATACATACACTTGTACAACAACAAACAAACGAAACAAGACGGCATCTGGTTACGAAGACAAGGTGGCAAAACAAAACACTACCTACGTGGCAAAACAAAACACTATCTAGTTGTTAAAACAAACGACTACCTACGTGGCAAAACAATACTTAGTTAGAAAAACAAATGCTACCCTACTTGTCAAAACAAAATACTACTGTAGTTACCAAAACAATACACTACCTAGTTGTCAAAACAGTACAATACTTAATTACCAGAGCAAATGCTACTGTACTTGTCAAAACAAAATACTACCGTAGTTACCAAAACAAAATACAACCAAAACAGTACAATACTTAGCTACCAAAACAAACGACTGTCGAGTTGCCCCCGGCAACAGGATACGTACTCGTGTGTTGGTTTGATCTCCCACGCCTGGTACGGCATATTCGAGTACTTGAACAGTGCCATCGCGAACGGACCGAACTTGCCCGTCCGAAACTGGACAATCTGTTTCTCCTCGTTGTGCTTGACGTCGTGGATGTTCTCCGTGCTCCAGATGCGCTTGTCCACGTCCCACTGACAGACGACGGGTACATCGAGCCAGAGTACGGTGCTGGTGAGACTAGCAGTGGGAGAGACAATGAAGTTTTATGAAGTGATACGTGCGACAAGACATGTGATCTACTTACGACAGTGTCACATACACCAGCTTATCGTACTCTTGTTCCTGTTTCTTCAGGTCGGCCTCGATCTCCTCGGGTTTGCGGGTGACGCCCGGCTCGGGGGCGGGCGGGGGCTGGTACTGTATGTGGAAGGGTACATCCGCGAACCACTTGGGCAGACTTACTGTACGTGAAACACGGCTTTTGTACACAAATAATCGTCATTTTCGACTGGGTTACGTACGTGTTGAGATAGTTATGTCCTGGAGCACTAACGTGGACGGTTGTGGCGGCTGGTAGATCAAGTTCAGGTAGTACACTCCGCCAATGATCCTGTACCGTCTCAGGTTCACCTCGCTGGCGGCGACTTGGGTGAGTAGCTGTGCTCTGTAGGCGGCGTACTGACCATCTGCAACAACACAACGGTACTCTACCAAGTGCACACAGTACCGGGTGATCATTTAAAATCATAATTTAATATTTAAAATTCATAGCCCGCTCAAATTATGATTTTAAATGATCACCCGGTACTACGCGCTGTCCGTGTGTGTGTACCTTCCATATGAATGTATATGGCACTAGCGTCCACCTTGACAAACTCCCGCTGCCGTCGGGCCACCGCCGTATCGTCCTCTACGTCCAGTGGCTCCGGCGGGGCTGGTTGCGCGGGCTGTTCGTCTCGGGCGGTGCTCTTGGCCGCCAGTTTTGCGGTCCATTCGTGTTTTGTGTCTTCATTTAGATCTAGTGCACAGATTAACATCCGTTTTGATCGATAATACCGGCGATGAAGCAACTAAAAGTGCTATGGATGGTGTGTGTACCGTGTAGAAGCTCGCCAGGTACAGCTGGTGCATCATAGCTGCGGCACATGTAGCTGTAGTGGTCGTGGGCCACGTACATGGCACGGACACACATCGCCCAGATGTCCATGGTCTCCGGGAACACGATCTCCAGGTTCAGTTCGGGGAATGTCAATGTTGTACGAGGCCTGTGACATCAACAGTTACTAGTCACAGCGACTAACATTGTACCTACATCATTATACCATACTGTGACACTGTTACTAATGAAAATTGTAGTATTTTACTATAACAACACGGGTCAAATTTAGTAGAAACCGTTAGTAGCTGCTGGTTAGTATCGCGCTGGTATAGTGTGTATATGCATACCTGGGGGGCTTCTTCGGGTTGGGCATCGGTATCGGCAGCTGCACCAGCACCCACAGGCATATCTTGAAGTGTTGGTCCTCCAGCACGTACGTCGCAGTTGGTATATCGACTCTAGTGAGGTGTTTGTGGATATCCCGCAGCAGGCGGTACGCGGCACAGTCCAGGTTGTACTCCTGATAGGTTCTGAACGAGTTACGGACCTGTAACATCGCGGCGAGGGGCGGGGGGTGAAATAAACAGTAATACGGGCCTGACACTACTATTACCGTCAGCCATTCTTCTTTCTGCTTACTACTGACCGCAGGGCAGTCCAAGAAATCATCCAGCATATCCAACAACTGTTAAAAAATCCTTATCATTACAGTTTCATCATTCCTCTGTCCTAGTAATACATTTACGTAGTCAGCAGAATATTTAGGATTTTTTAGAAAAATAAAAATCATTGTCTATCCGCGGGGATCGAACCCCGGTCTACCAAACTGGAGGTCACCTACGTAAATATGCATTTGAAACACTGTTTTCTCGGCGTGTACTCACTGATAACACTTCTTGGGACTTTGTTGAAGCTTGTTCGATCGTCGTCTCCGCCTTGACCTTGTCCCAGAGGTGCAGGTACGTGTTCATCTGGCCACAGCTGGACGGATCCGGCAGACCATCGCATTTCATGTACTGTTCCCACTGAAAACACAACACTTGTATACACCTGGGGGAGCGGTATCCACCGGCCCTACCCCCGTCCTACCTCTGCTCTGGCAATACTATCCGTCTCCACTTTCAAGTACTTTCGCTTCAACTTGCGGATGTACGCACAACTGTCCGCCAGCTGGTCCAGACGGATCGTCTGTTCCACCTTGTCCCGGATCTCCTTCTCGATGGCCGCCTTGCGTTCCTCCTCCTGGCGTTTCTTCTCCTCCTCGATGAGTCGCAGCCGTTCCTGTTCCACCGCTTGTTTTAGTTCCTCCGCCCGCCGTGCAGCAATGCGCGCCTTATCCTTCTTTGTCAGTTTCTTTTTCATTGTTTGTTTCTATGGATACGAGCGGTTGTTTGTTTGCAATGAATGTTGTGTTAGAAACTATAGCAGAAGAAAAAAAGCCTAACGAATATACCTCGGCATCGTCAGCGTCCCATTCTAGAAGGGGGGGGGGGGGGTAGAAAAACAAAACAAATTACTAACGCGTCGTCATGGTATTTAAACAATTATTATGTATTTACTTTCTTTTAATCTAGCCGTCACCGTTGCGATTAGTTCCCGATCTTCATCTGTCAAACTCTCACTGACAATTGTTCTTCTCGGCTTGGCCTTCTGTAAGTGGAAGTGTTGAAATAGTTTACTAAAAATTCATTGCAGATAGCTGATAGAGATGTTTAATTATAGTTTTACTTCAAAGTTGCTGGATAAAGCAAAGGTTATCCGCTACCAGTACAATATGTTCGTATATCTAATTGCATAGACTACAGGCGTATCTATACGCCTATGGCTAGATAACCAACAACACAAATATGTATTGTGGGTTGCCGGCGCAAGGCCACATATATAATTCATTTTAGAGGTTTTTTTTTGCATTATAAACTGGTTTATCTCATCGTATTAGACACACATTACACACGCAATAAACATTTGTAAACAGCCGTTAAAACATACAAATCATTCAAGCATTAATACAAAAACATTTAGCACGTACTTAATGAATCGTAAACAAATGTTACACGCTACACGCTATAATTAATAAAATACCTTCTTTGTTGCTTTCTTCGCCATATTAACTAACTAACTAACTAGCGTCCAAGAATGGTGAAAATGTAGAATTTACCGCATCAAATATTTGAACTGTCAAAATGTGAAACAAGTGAACAAACTATTGCGCTCAGTTGGCGTTGCAACAGTGACAAGAGAATAACGGCATTGAACTGTCAAACATGTGACATAATCAGGGGGGTCTGTCCAGGATTTTTGCGCAAATTTTTTTGAAATCGGAAGCTGCTACAGACATCGTATCGAACAATATGGCTCCTGGACAGGAGGTCGATGAGCTAAAAAGTATATGATTTAATTCAAAAAAGCTGTATTTTCGTAATTGTAAACATTTTGAATGTCTATATTTGCAAATACTATCTGTAGGCACCATAAACTATGTTGATTACGTTTTGTTCTATAACGAATTTTTTACTTTCTTTAATATTTCGTAACCGGTTATAACACAGTTTCTAAACAAAACAAAAGTCACAGGAAGGTCACTTTCATAAACGCGATGATGATCTTCTAAAGATTTTCGTCTCCTCACCGTCGCTGCTCTCAAACAGGCACGTATTCAGGCCATATTTATCGTTGTACTAGAAGATTATTTGAACACGAAATTCCTAGGCTGACACACATAGCTCGATACTAATTTTTAGCTCATCGACCTCCTGTCGAAGAGCTATAGTGTTCGGTACGATGTCTGTAGCATCTTCCGATTTCAAAAATTTTTGCACAGAAATCCCGGACAGACCCCCTGGACCACGAAATGACTATTACAACATATGTCCGTATGTATGTCGCTCGTCCGCTCGCTCGCTCGTACGAGATTTTTTTGTTCCACCTAGATCTCCTAAACTACCCAACGGATTTTCACGAAATTTTTTTTGCAGATACGTGTTATGGTCTAGTTGTGCAAGAAACATTTTATTTTTGAAAATTTTCCCTCGTACTCGAGAAAAAAAATATTTTCCAATTTTTTTTCAGTTTTTATTTTTTTTCGGCGTTATTTTTTATTCAATTGTATTCAAAATTTTCATGCATATGCAGGAAATGGAACAATATTTTTCCATATTTTTTATTTTGAAAAATTATGTAAGACCATTGGAGAAAAAAATATTTTTTAAATAAAAATTGAACAAAAGAAGATCAATGCATTTATAGTCGGCTTAGTTTGCTTTGCTTTTGTCAACACGAGAAAATGTATGCACACTTGTTTTAAATTTGTTGTTTTGTTTGCGACCTAGGCACCTAGGATTTTAAAAGTGAATCTAGATAAATAATAATTTGTGATATATTCAGACTTGCACATACGTCGATGAGCTGCAGGCATGGGTGACTAACCCATTCTTTGAATACTAGTTTTTTCTAATATTTGACACTGGTACAATGGAAAATTGTGTATTTTCAAAGCATTACTATATTAGCCCATAGTTTTTAATGGATATTAATATATTTAATTAACATTTTCCCGTTTTCAAACTATTAGCTTATAATACATATCACTAAATCATGGAAATGATCCGATTTCGCCAATAACCAAATTCAGCGTAGCGTCATCTTACGTAAACAACTTTTGTTTTTGTCTGCTATAAATAAATCTACTTCGTAGAAAAACGAATTAGTTAATAAAAAAAATCCAACTGACATTTTGTTTTCAACGCAAAAACAAATGAGCGAGCCAATAAAAAAAAAAACGGTCGATCGAACTATGGTGTCCTTGACAACGGAAGTTGTAAACAAATTTACAACAATTATTAGAACCGAATGGGGCGAATATATTTGCATGGCATTAGCCGAGGAATGTCATATAGAGTGCGATTACTGCATGTGCACGCGCATGTATGTAATATGTAGTTACTGGAGGTTATCCAGGACCGGGCACATTAAGTGCACATTAGCAAGGGGCGGGCGGGACAGAGCATGACATGAAAATAGCGGAGACACAATTACGATATGCCAGACGTAATTGTTTAATGTAATTATGTACAGTCAAATTGTAGGTACAGGGACGGGCCGAGCACTGCATATGGGGTCCTTTAACATTGGTGTGCGCGTGTATTACCTACATCCTGAAGCCTGGCCTGCTGAAGGACAACAGGTAGTAGACAAGGCTGCAGAGTCTAACGAATATAATTATAGATTTAAGAGTACATATAAGATAGTAATACATACATACATACATACATACATACTTACACACACACACACACACACATATATATATATATATATATATATATATATATATATATATATATATATATATATATATATATACAGGGTGTCCTATTTAAACGGGCCACTACAGGGATCTCGGAAACTATAAGAAATACAGGGTCGGTTAAATTAGACAAAAGTTGCACATTTATGGGCCGATGTTGATGGTGATTTCATATTTTGAAAATATTGCATGGCCCGTTTAAATAGGACACCCTGTATATATATATATATATATATATATATATATATATATATATATATATATATATATATATATATATATACATACATATACAGGCTGTTAATTAAAAAACTGGCCATAGGCGTTTAACATGTAAAATCAGTTTTTCCTCCTGCATTAGTTACCAAATTACTTTAGAGAAAAATACTTTAAATAAAAGTTGTAGAGAATTAAATTCTGCATCTAAGTGAGCAATCAGATTTAATTTTTGACATTTCCTAACTGAGAAAATCAAGTTTAAAATTTCATGAAAACACTTAAGATATAGGAATAGCCATGGAATTTAAACAAAATTATAAACAATTGAAATTCTCTTAAGCCATTACGCGCATGCGTTACGCTATGCAACTTTAATTTTTTAAATGGCAACATACCATTTTGACTAAATTTTTGGAATCAGAAAGACTTTTTACTTCCGGTGGTATAAAAATTTTGATGGGTTACATAATAAAATTTTTAAGAAAAATTGGTATTAATTTAAGGTATTTAAGTAAAACTTAAGGAATAATCAGTTTACCTTTGTTTGATTAACAAGTGATGTGACAACTAAACAATTAAAAAAGCTATGAAAATTGCGTTGGTTGTCACTTATCACTATGTATATATAACTGTATATATATACAGGATATCCCTAAAATGCGTGGACATCGCTTAACCACAGATTCCTGGGTCGAAAATAAGACGATTTAACTAAACTTACCTATATGCAATTATGTTTCGTTTAGCTGGTATTCTGCTTCAAAGTTCTTTAAAAAAAAAGTTATTTTATCCATAACTACAGAACGCTTGGATCGATTTGGATAATATTCGGTACTGTACTTCTTACGGATGTAGGTCATCTTTTAAGGTGATATTAGTTATTATCAGTGGACCATTAGTGTACGAAACACGGGTAACCCGGCATAAATCAGTCAAAAACATTTTAATGTTAAGGCCAATAACTTTCAAAAAAGTAGTTTCAGAAAGAGACATCCAATAGTAATTTTTTTGTTGTTGTTATCTGTACTGATATCTGTTAAGGTTTAGACACAAAAAAATAAAATCTGAGGGACCGCGCACTGCATTTCATAAAAAAAATGTAATCTAGCAGTCTGGTTTTTTAAGAAATAAATGACGATATGATATTTATTAGTGCAATTATTTAGATTTCCTTTGAATTTTTGCAAAATGGGCACCTCGTTCACCAGATTTAAATATTTGCGATTCCTTTTTATATATATACCGGATGTCCCAAGAAATCTGGGACATAGGGAATTAACATGTAAATATTGAAATATTGTGATTACTTCTGAACAATACATTTTAGAGCAAAAGTGTAAATTAAAAAGTTGTTCAGAATTAAAAACTGCATAATATGACACCTTGCTGACAACAAAATTTAAAAAAAAGTTGCCCCTATAAAATGTTGATTATATCGAGATGAGTACTCAAAATTTAAAAAATAAAATTTAAATAGTTAAATTCAAATATTTAAATAGAAACATGAATTTTTATTATCAAAAGAACATATTTTGTAACAACAATTTTATAGAAATTTTTTAGGAACTGCTTTTTCTCGAATATTTCTCAGGAGAAGAATATCATTAATAGCAATGAAAATACAATCTGACCACTCAATATCTAAATTGAATGAGTTGATAACATTGTCGATATCAAATATTTGAACATTATTGCTCCCATATAAATTTTTAGCAAATGTGACTTTATCGAATGACAGAAAACTAAACTTTGTTTACTATATCAATGGTTGCTTATACCAAAAGTTTCTTTTATCAAAGATGACTGTATCGAGTGTTCACTGTATATGAATATAAGTATGTATTTATGTATGTGTATATCTTGAAGGTAGACATGTTACAGGTGTACGTATTTAACTGTAAGTGTACCTAGAACCACTTTAAGCGAGGTAGACTACACCACTACCTCGGAACCTATCATCTACAGTCATTATCCAACACACACACACACACACGCACACACACACTTTCACTAGCTGACTAGCTCTGGGCTCAGTTCTCCAGATCACCTGGTCAGTGGCAGAGGTGCTCCTAGACACATAACTCAGACTTCAGTCGTGTTTAGTACCAAGTGTTTCTACAATCAAACCCAAACAAAGGTGCATTTACCAAAGATACACATCATAGCTCGTGAAGATTATCCGCTATTTTAGTGATTATTCAGTTTTGTGTTACAGAATTATCACACAATGGAACCGCACAAAATATCCATCCCGGAGTTCTACAAGGGCAAGAATATATTCGTCACCGGAGCTACAGGGTTCATGGGCAAGGCGCTCATAGAGAAATTACTGCGCTCCTGTCCTACAATCGGCACCATTTATGTCTTAATGCGGCCCAAGAAAGGCAAAGAGCTAACCGAGCGACTTCAGCAGCTAACGGAAAATGCGGTATGAACATTATAATATTGTTAATAGTGTTTTTCTTATCAGTCATTCCGGAAGTTGGTGGATTTGAAACAATTTAAGACTTTCTACTTTCTAAATCTGTCGTTACAAAGTGCCTTAGTGATTAGTAAACCACACGTAACACACTACTAACGTCTAATTAACTCGTCTACTGAGACACAGTTTAACCTGAATACCACAACATGTATGTTTCATTGTAGCTGTATGATAGACTAAAGAAAGAACAGCCCAATCTGAGGTTCGAGGACAAGATCAAGCCACTGGCAGGCGAGATGACAGCTTTGCAGCTAGGTAACATAACCTATACACTCAGTCAGACGCTGGCCGAGCACTGTGAATGTGATTTATGTACAGGATTGTCGGCGGAAGATCGTCAAACAGTCATAGACAATGTACATGTTATCTACCATGTAGCAGCCAGTGTACGATTCGATGATTCGCTGAAAGACGCCACCATTATGAACGTCCGAGGCACCAGAGAAGTGTGCCAACTGTCCCTCGACACGAAGAACTTGGTAGTAAGTGTGTATTTGTAATATTAAAAAAATAAAAAATCAATTCACCAGCGTGGGGATCGAACCTACGCCCGTCACATTTGCAGGTTGCACCTCACACTTGCAAATTATCACGCGGCCTACTCGATTTAAATTGTACCATTATTATGTGGTATGAAGCGAGACGGTCGTGCAAGTTATTATACCATGTTTAGGCACACATACACGTATCGACGGCGTTCGCGAACTGTGACCGGCCCGAGGCCAACGAAGTGTTGTACCCGCCGACGGTGGACTGGCGACAGTTGATAGAGATCGCGGAGAATTTTAACCCGGTTGAGTTGGCCATTCTGGGTGAAAAGTTCATATCTCCCATGCCGAATACGTACTGTTTCACGAAGAACATTGCCGAGCACGTGGTCAACGATATGTGTATGGGACGAATACCGGCCAAGATATTCCGGCCCTCCATTGGTACGTCTATAACCGCACTTATTTAACACACACACACTTGTGCACTGAACAAATTCAACAAATCGACATATTTGATCGTTTCCAGTTATAAGCACAATGAGAGAAGAACCAATCGTCGGATGGATCGACAACTTCAATGGTCCTGTTGGTATTCTAACTGGTTACGGCAAAGGTACGAAATAATTGTGTTAATATTTTGACATTTCAAGTTTGCTTTGTGCTGCCATCTCACCGTACACTTGTGAACTACAAGTTTGTAATAGTTCCACTACTTGTACAGCGATGGCAGCACTACTCAACTGTCAAATATTCCTGGTTATTTGTAATTGTGTTTGGTGTAATTAATTACGCGTGTATTTGATATGATTACAAGTGTTTTGTGTGCCCTGTCATCTAGGTATTGTACGTTCAATTTACGCGCACAAGAAGTATAAACCCGATTACATTCCCGTGGATGTGGTTACGAAGGCTCTGGTTGTTTGCACGTGGGACCTGGCGCTACGTGCACCCACCGTGCCCGAGGTGCTCCAGTGCTCTAGCTACTCGGCGGACTGGATCCGGCCCAGCCTCGAACAGATGGCTTCACTCGCGATGAACGTACAAGAAGAGTACCCGTTGAATGATATGATATGGTATCCAAGCACGAATGTCACTACCAGTACCACCATGTGTTACGTGCGCACGATACTGTTTATGTTACTGCCCGCATTACTGGTGGACGGGCTGCTCAAACTGTCCGGCCGCAAGCCAATGTAAGTAAACCACGGTCAAATCCACTTGGACATACGTAGCTAACTGTCAATTGCACATCACGTCTAACTGTCTCATATGTTCCGCCATTTTGTCCAGGTTGACACGGTTACAGAAGAGAATGTACGTTGCCCAGCTCGCCCTACGCTATTTTCTCAACAACGAATGGCTGTACTCGAACGATAACCTACTCGCTCTGCAGAAACGTGTGCTGGCCCGAGACCACGCCGACTGGGACTATGATTTCGCCACGTTCGACATGCAAGAGTACATACGTCAGAGTATCCTGGGTTGCCGACGTTACCTGCTCAAGGAGCCGGATGCAACGTTGCCGCGGGCACGCAGACACACAATGCGCATGTACTGGTTGAACATCGCGGTACAGGCGATGTTCGTTTGTCTACTGATGTGGATCGTATGCCGTATGGACTTTGTCCAGGGTGGCTTTGAGAAAATCTCCGGCCGATTCTAACAAACAGATGCACATCAACACACATTGTTCAATTGTTGGAGTGGGCGGAGTCGCGGCAGGACATTTAACAAAACTGATGCTCACTTGTTTATAGAAATATTATTATTATTATTATTTTTGTTGATGTATTACAGTATATAGTTAATTATAACAGTTAATTTAGAATACATATTTTTAACCTAATTTTGTATATGAACATATGTTATGTAAGTTATGAATAAATATTTTTTTATGGTTAAGTGTTCGTAATTTCTTATAATTTAGATGAAAAGTAATCGGAAACTGAAGAGGACTACTTTCGGGAGTGACATTAATTAGTTACACATACATTGATAATTGCAGTTACTTATATAAAAATCTGGTGTGGTCACCACACTACTTTCTTATACTCAATTTAAATTGACACATATTTGACATTTCAAATGCGTATTTCTGTAAATATTTTGTCTTTGTTTTGTTTTCATAGCATATATGATATTTTAAATACATGCCAATAGCTTATTGTTTCCTATAACTTTTATTTCAAAACTTTTTCCATATCCCTTTTAGTTTCTCCAATAATTCGAAATGTTCGATTTTGATGTTCAGTAAACTTCCTCTTCCGGTTGTGCGATTATGCTAGAAATCTAATCAGCTCTTTACATAATCAATAAACTTTTAAATACGAAGTTTCAATGTCCTTGCTCGTTTTGAAGAAAATGAACATACAGACACACATCCACACACACAGACGTCATTGAGAAAATAGTCAAAACGTATTCAGGGGACCTCAAAACATGTATTTCCATCAAAACCTCGCAATCGAAATTTTTCATGATTCCTATACTTTCTTTATACTATGTATAAGAAAGTAAAAATGAATACGTCTACAAGAATATGTGACCCGCAACACACGAATGCACTGTTGGTTGTCAAGTAAATAACAATAATTATGTAATTGAACAAATATTATTAAAATATGACTAGTAATACAGACAATGTAGACCAGCATTTCTAAAACTGTTGTCATTTCCAAAAACTATCAATCTCAGTATATAAATATGTACAATGCACAAACAAGTATCACAATAAAATGTGCTTAAAAAAGCAAAAAAAATGTATTACCGCAAAAATTATGACGAAAAACACACACACACACATACATACATGTGGATAATTTAATAATACAGTAGAAGCTCTCTTAACCGTTCTCGGCTCAACCGGTCACCGCTTTAACCGGCTACTTTTCGGAATGCTTTTCAAGAAGACAATCGAGAAAAAGACAGATACAATAATAGACTTCTTTTAGGCCTGTATAGATATTAACAAAAAAAAAAATAAAATAAACATGTGATGTATTTATGTACCTTAATTCTGTTCGGTATTTGCCTATAGACATAGGTCTACACATCAGTCAGATTAACCGGCCAAATTGCTATCCGGCCAGGATCCCGTATTAGTAACGTACGTCTTAGTTAACGAAGACGACAATTCCAACTGATTCTCATGCACATAGATTATTGTTTCACAAACAATGATGAGTAAAATATTAACACGTACATTTCCCGCACCCGGCTCCGTCACCGGGAGGCGGCACGGCGGGTGCTGGGGTCAATAGGGCGCGAACATTACAATATCAAGTGTTGGTTCACAGCCCGCTACGATACAGTGTACATGTGACATTCGGCACACAAGTACTTCATCCACACACACACACACACAGTTGTCGGTGTTCTTTTGTTTAGAAGAGGTAAGTCACTATGTATATGTTTATTTATAGTAAAACAAAATCCTATCAAACTAGCGAAATTGTTTGTAGTAAACAATTGCCGTGACAGGGGGATTCTTAAAACAGTTGCTAGCTCGAGAGGTATGTATGATGTTCACTTGTTATTTATACACGTCAACAAAACACAATCTGTAAATCGGAGGCGACTACGAAACAAATTGTGTGTTTTGACCGGCAGAGAGTAGCTTTAAGTAATTTCGATTAATAGAAGATAACTATACGACAAGTTGTATCTAGGAAAATATTTCTACTTAAATCCACACGCAAATATTACATTAATATTGTAATATATTTGTGTATTGATTAGATACATGTTATGTTTGAGTTTTGTCATGTCATTTTCAATATATATGCATATATAATTATGTATATTTACATACAGACTCACTGACTGTATGCATGGATGTATGTCCTTCATGCGTAGGATACACGTATTTGTCATATCCATACAAACATACCCACATGTAATATAAGATCAGTAATAGTTGTTGCAAGTACCAAATTATTTTAAAATGTTGTTTATCGAAATGCCAGTAACAAGCTTCGACTTTAAATGGAATAATATATTTAATTACCATATTGTAAGTGTCACTAGCCACTGTAATGTATGCACAATGACAGAGCAAACACACACACACACAATCATATAGTTCTGGACAATGTACATATGCATAATTATTTACATACGTATGTATTCAGTATTCTCACCTATTATTCCATTCTCAAGAATTATTGTGGTAAACCAGAGACAAAATATATTAACACCAGTATTTATGTCATGTAGTTTTAAATTCTGAACAACTATTTTATTTACACACTTTTACTCTAAAATGGAGTGATCGGGATTTTTGTATATTTATATGATAATTTCACTTTTGGGGACCAGAGAGTACCCTTTTATGGCCTATAAAGTCAGTACAAGAAGAGTTTTAACTTTAATTTTCGTTCCAGAAATCCACCAAACAAATAATGACGGAACAACGGCAAACAATTGCGCAATTCTTCAGCCATCGCAACTTGTTCATCACAGGTGGCACTGGCTTCGTGGGGAAGATCATCATTGACAAACTGTTACGGTCCTGCCCGGACATCGGGACCATCTATGTGCTGGTGCGGCCCAAGAAGGGCAAGAATCCCACTGAACGTATTGAACATATGGCCAAGGATAAAGTACATACATAAAGATATACATATTGTACATACACAATGTCCTGTAACTTACAAATATGTGTGTGTGTGTTTTAGCTATTCGACCATTTAAAGGCCGAGAATCCCGGAATTTTGGAGAAAAAAGTCGTACCCTTGGCAGGCGATGCGGCAGAACTGAATTTGGGTAAACTTTTAGTCTGATACAGTAATTCTACGCTTTTTTGAACAAGAGCCACGGGTTGTGCTTCACTGATCTATAATTTATTGCTATAGGTATGTCAGAAGAAGATAGAACCATCGTCAAGGAGCATGTCTCCGTCATATACCATGTAGCTGCTAGCGTCAGGTTCGATGACCACCTGAAAAAGGCCATTCTGTTAAACACGCGTGGCACCCGAGAACTGGCCCAACTAGCACTGGATACGAAGCATCTATCGGTGCTGGTGCACGTGTCCACCACGTACTGTAACTGTGTAGTGGGCACCGACATCGCCGAGCAGTTCTACCCGCCACCAACAGACTGGCGTGAAGCCATCACCGTTGCCGAAGAATTCGACACGGCGCAGCTGGCCTCGCTGACCAGCATGTACCTGGGCGCCTATCCCAACACGTACACCTTCACCAAAGCGCTGGGGGAACACGTGATCAAGGATATGTGCGAGGGACGTATACCCACGATAGTGGTACGCCCTTCGATTGTCATATCAACGGTCAGTGATCCTGTGGAAGGATGGATTGATAATTTCAACGGTCCCGTAGGACTGCTAGTGGCATGTGGCAAAGGTATAGTGCGAAATGTCAATAAAACACTTGGAACAAACGGTTGGTGGTGGAGAAAACATTGATCAAACAATTTCACGTTTTGTACTTACATATTTAGAGCTTCAATTTACACGTTTTTTTTTTTCATAGTTTATTACAATACACTAACATGTTGTTCATTTCGCGGTATTACACTACAATCACAATCGATTAAATAACTTTTAATCCACTTTAAATTCGAATAGAAACTTGATTCACACGTACGAGAACTGTCACTTTGACAACTGACAGTTTGTAGCGCTGCCATCTCGTGGCGAGCCGCGCAACTACACTCGGCCTCGAAAATATAATAAAAATATAATGATGAAATATAAATGTGTAAATCTGTCTAGGTCTGCTCCGGATGACCTATTTGGACAAGGATATTCTCGCTGATTACATTCCCGTGGACGTAGTGGGCAAAGTGATCATAATAAGCAGTTGGGACCTGGCCTTGCGTCAGTACGTACACGGCAGCCATCTTGTCAGCGGAACAATAGTCGTTTAAAATCTGTGTGTGTTTGTGTTAAAATAGGAACATGGAACAAGTGGAAGTGATGCACGCGAGTGGCAACTATCATCTGTGGATGACACTTGGTGAAATTATCAACATGGGCCGTACGATCTCACGGGAGATCCCAATGAACGATTTCATCTGGGTGCCGAAGGGATTCGTGACGAAGTGCAAGTACAATGCGTACTTGCATGCGATATTCTTTCATCTGCTACCAGCGTTATTCCTGGACTTTTTCATTAAACTATCCGGTAACAAACCAATGTAAGTTTATCTTGTTTATCTTGTTTATCTTTTGCCAATGTGGCTAAAGTAATACGGTGTTTTCGTTGATAGTTTGTGCCGTTTGCAAACCAAGATCTACAACGCTTCCTTCATACTGCGTTACTTCACGTTCCAGGCTTGGCAGTTTGCGCATGATAAAATGTTTATGCTGCTCGACCGTATGGAGGAGACGGACAAAAATACTTGGAAGTACGTGTCCCTGGTGTATTTAATTTAGCCCGGTCAGAATTGCGGAGGTTATGTTTTGTATGTGTATTTCTAGCTATGATTACCGTTCAGAGGACGTGACACTTTACTTCCGGAACTGTATGATCGGTGCTCGGAAATATCTACTGAACGAATCAGACGATACGCTAGCGTCCGCTAGAGTGCATTACAAACGGTAACGTACATTTCAAATGCGGAATTACAATGTGTCATTATTAGAATTAACCGTCAATAAATGTATCTACGTATAGTAATATTTATTTGTGTTTGTTCCACAGAATGTACTGGCTCGATAAAGTAACAATGTTCTTCTACTGGAGTTTCATCGTCTGGGTGGTGTACAAACTCGATATTATCAATATAGTCTTCGGTGCCGTGTGCAGCTATGCGGCTAATCTATTTTCCCTAGAAGGAGTTTGAACACGGCCAACCACCTGTTATCAACTATTTAACAAGCACTTGTTATTATTAGCTGTAACCATAGCAACACAGAAACAAGCAATAATACGTTGTTTTACCTAGCAACTGTGTTTTGTTTTAGAATTATAATTAAATAAATAATATAATTCGTATTTTGTTATTTTATCTTATGTACGAACCCGAATATCGAATTCGCTAAGCAACCAACAACACAGTACTGCGCTGCGGTACAGTATAACTCACAGGCGTACAATTTCAAGTGCATTTGAGATAAAAAATAAAAGCTTAATTATACTAGTTAATCTTGATAAAAATTACGCTGTTTGTGTAAAAAGAAATTCTGGTGTGATTATCAGTTTAAAAACCAACTTACTTGGAATAAAGATACGATATTTCGGAAGCCAAGGACAGGAAACAACTGATATTTCCTTATTACTAACCGCAAGATATTTTTTTTTTAAATTGTGACTGATCTGACGTGTGGATATCTCGTTTACGTCATCTCGCCGTACGAAAAATCAGAGGAAAATATCAGCTAAATTATTAAAATATTGCATTGAATAATGTCGATATACTCGTATTTAATAGTTATCTAAACATTAATCGATTAAATACCCGTTAACATGGTGTAAAATGATAATAATCTAAAAAAATTGTTGCTCATTATATTGTGTGATTGTTGACAAGACTGTATCTGCTGCGCAGGCGCCATAGTGTTCGTGCGCAGTGCGCTGTGCGCACCGTGGCCTGACTCACCGGCTTAGCTAGTTCGCCATATTCTGCCATATTAGTTGACAGGTTGTGCACGTAGTACAAAGTTTTCGTGTTTAAACACGTTTTATATTGAATGTCAGGTGCTACAAGTGCGATTGCAGTTAATCTACAACTAGACGTTTCGTAAATTCGTGCCCGCAGTTCAACGTGCCGTGTGTGGTAAGTGAAATTCGCAACTTTTTGACCCATTCAAATTGCGCAGTTTGCACGGGGGGACTCCGCCTGATCACGTCGGTTTTATTAAATTACATGTATGTATTAATTATGGTGTTCAACAAGCTTGATTCGGAGTACAACTGAAGTTATTAATGCGTTTATTTAACGCTGTAAGTGATTGTGAATGTGATTCTGACAGACATAGTTTTTTTCTTTCTTGGGGCTACCCCACAAACATGCTATGTTATCTCATTTAGAAGACAGTTTAAATATTATGTTAGTTATTAATAGCAGACTGTATACAAGTTGTTATCAATACCTACCTGGATTACGCGTATAATCTAGTTAGGAAGGATTTATTTTTACATATATCTCTACACATTTGTAGACTAATCTCGGACATATTGACTTTGTATTGGTAATCAACGGATGAGGCAGTGGATTATTTATTTGTTTTATAGAATTACGCTTACATAAACTGTGTCTATATTTATGTTATAAGTAGGTATATTTGTAGGCTGTGGTGATACGCATAAGTACAATATTGTTCTCCAATACGACGAATTATGAGCTCATTGCTTTATATATAGGTATATATACCGCGTGTCCCAAGAAATCTGGAACGTAGGAAATTAACATATAAATTGTGATTACTTCTGAATAATACATTTTAGAGCAAAAGTCTAAATAAAACAGTTGTTCAGAACTAGAAACTGCACAATATGATGCCATATTCAGTGCTCAGATATGTTTCTGTAACGAGTAAATCAATTTTTAAATAGTGACAGATTAGGTCATGAAAAAAACACTGCTTTGGTTTGATTATTTATTGTAATTAACAGAAAAAAAACATATAATTTTTGTTTTATGACCTCCTGCTCTGTCATCAAAATGCGAAAATATTTGAGCACTGAATATAACATCATATTATGCAGTTTTTTATTCTGGATAATCTTTATTATTTAAAGTTTTGCTCTAAAATGTATTGCTCAGCCCGTAATCACAATTTACATGCTATGTACATGTTAATTCTCTATGTGCCGGATACCTTGGGGGCACTCGGTAACCATATTAATACTTAGTAAGTATTACTTACTTTTATCTGTAATTATTGAAATAGAACAATAATATCTGTTGTTACATAAGTCGTGCTTACGTAAATTTGTACAAATACTCGAATTTAAAACTTTTCTAATAGAAATTGTCGGTGTAGAATTAAAATTCAAATGTGCTATATATATATATATATATATATATATATATATATATATATATATATATATATATATATATATATATATACCTATATATATATATATATATATATATATATATATATATATATACCTATATATATATATATATATATATATATATATATATATATATATATATATATATATATATATAGGTATATAGGTATATATATATACATATATATATATATACAGTGTGTCCCAGCGACTACCATACATAGGGAAATTAACATTGGGAAATTATATAAGGATCAACTATTGCCTTGAGCTATATGCATATTCTTTCTGAGTGACAAAAACAAAAGATTTAAAACAAAGAAATTTACTTCTGTCAAATAATTGGGACACACTGTATATATATATATATATATATATATATATATATATATATATATATATATATATATATATATATATATATATATATAAATAAAGAAATTTGCTTCTGTCAAATAATTTTATATTACATAATTATTTAAAGGAATTTTATTTAAATTAGGAAATCGGATACGCCAATTGCCTTCGCAAAAGTAATAGAAATAGAAACCAGAATGTTAACAACGAAGTAGATATTTTGGCAGCTGTCGAAGTGTGAGGGATATTAGAAATAATCTCGGTGAATCACCGCACTCATAAAAAACAGAAATATTTTGCCTACAAATATTACACGCTGTTATTAGCAGCAGATAGTGAAAAACGAATCAGTTTTTGTGAATTAATGTTTAATAAATGTCATGCTTTAGAAAATATTTGTTTCACTGACGAGCACACATTTACCTTAAATGAGGGACACAATTTTGTGACAGATTAAGCCACTGTCTGCTAGTCAATGGGAATACGTTTGAACATTTCATTGATTAGTACCTGCTAGTGATATTGAATTTAGCGCTTAACTGTTTTTCCATTACAAAATGCAAACTCTTAAGCTTTCTGTTGTAGGTATGTATTACTGAAAATCATCCAAATTTGTTTCTACACAAACTTTATTATAAAATAATAAATATATACATATTATTTATTTCTAAATATTGTTTATTTGCAAGAATATTGATAATTCAACGGTAATAATTGTACTGTGTCAGCAAATTCTAAAATAACAGCAATCTGACAGTTTTAAATTTGATTAATTCAATTACCTACTGTTTCATTTGTGCCAATCACATGTTTAGATACAGACACAGCAATACTTGATCTTTACATAATTTCCCAATGTTAATTTTCCTATGTATGGTAGTCGGTGGGACACACTGTATATATATATATATATATATATATATATATATATATATATATATATATATATATATATATATATATATATATATATATATTAAATAATTGGTCATTTCGTTTACAAGAAAATCCTTCAGAATGTCATGCTGCCTTATGCAGAGGAAGAGATGCCTTTCAAATGGATCTGTCAACACGATAATGGTCCACAGCACACCGGTAAATGTGTGAAAGACTGGTTTCTTGCCAGCAAGATCGATGTTTTGAAGTGGCCTACTCAATCGCCCGATCTCAAGCCTTCAGAAAACCTCTGGCAAATTGTAGATCGGAAAATTAATCGAGAAAACTGCAAAGGAAACGAATCTCTCTTCGAACAAATAGACGCAGTGTGGAAAAAAACATATCAATGAAAGTATTAAATAATTTAATGAAGTCAATAACCCCGCAGATGCAGAGCAGTATTAACAAATCTGGGGTGGTCACCACACTACTTTCTTATACTCAATTTAAATTGGCACATATTTGACATTTCAAATGCGTATTTCTGTAAATATTTTGTCTTTGTTTTGTTTTCATAGCATGCATGATATTTTAAATACATGCCAATATATAAATACATTTTACTCAAAATTGGATAAAGATAGAACAAAAATGCATAAAACATTTTTTCTTAAGCTTATTGTTTTCTATAACTTTTATTTCAAAGCTTTTTCCATATCCCTTTTATTTTCTCCAATAATCTCAGTCGAAATTTTTCATGATTCCTATACTACGTTTACTTTTTACTTTCTTATGAAAGTAAAAATAACGGCTACGTCACCAAATATTAAAATAAAATCATTATTTTTTTGTATATAACCATATATAGTGATTTAGTTTTGCATATTGCCATTCAAAAGATTATTTTTTTTGTTTGAAAAGTTTTGGTTAAATTTTGTAAATAAATATGTATCACAACAAAATTAATAATACAAAGTTCTTAAGAAACTTTGTTGAACTGAATGCGCATGAGGTGAATTACGTGGTTTAGTTTTGTCCGACCCTGTATATATTTACTTTCTTATGCAAAATATCGGGACCGAAATCAATACGACCTGTAGGATTTCAGATGATCACTTATCAAGATCATAATATTCATCATTCAATGACAATGTGCGGTCTTACGTAAACTAGTATACTTCAGGTAAACAAACAAAAATACTATAAAATAAATATTACTTACTAATGATTCCTATCATAAATACATATGCACTTGTAATACGTGTGTGTGTGTGTGTGTGTGTGTGTGCGTATGTATGTCTAGCGATGCACACATGTGTTGGTGTATGACGTTATACGGCCCGTACTTCTGGGAAACTATTGCGAAACCTGTCTGCAGACAGATCCGAATTAGGCGAATTTAATTGTCAACATTTCTATATGGAAGAAAAACTATCAAATAGAATTCAGGATCGTACTCATGTATAAAACAGAACTCTCACACATAGCCTTGCAGACCGGTCCTGCTACTCTATTTGTCATCAGCCAGTGTGATTTAATTCGTTTTAAAACAACGTTAGTCTGAATGATCACCTATTACAGTATGTGTATTCTGTAATTGCAACCTACAGAGTATAATTTTCCCGTATCTCTCTCCAATCTTGTACATTGCGTGGGGCGCGCATCTCCGGCCCGGCCCTGTACTATTTATTGGTAACGTACGACGCGCCATTTCGCGGGAATCCCCAAGGTTGACCCACGTTCGCGGTTCTCGACAACAGTTGCTACCAGTCGCTGGCAAATAGCGTTTGTCTACGCTGCAGTTTACACGACACCAATGTTACAGTAGCAACATACACACACACACACACACACACACACACACACACTCGCTAATTTGTTGTACGTGTGCGCCATTTTGTTTAAAAAGAAGTGAAGATTGTCAATGCGGAAAGTGTGTTAAAATATTCGGTCTGTCAAATACGTAAGTATCTATGAATATGCATGCATATCTTATATTACTGACAAATGAATCATGTATGTATGTGTATGTGTGTGAGAGTGTGTGGCCGGACTGTCTACTGCTCGTACTACAAACATACAACCATGTAGTGTTATCGTAATGCCGGTGTTGTGGTTGATAACGCCAAGATAAGCAGAAAGTACTGCATTGAGCATCGTATCTTCCATATTAATTATTGTACATACAGTGTGATCCCCGCGCCCCGCGCCTTTTAACACTACTACAATTAGCGCTAATTCGCGTAACGCGGTGCTTTCTCCCCAAAACAGAGGCTAAGTTCACAATAATTCGTTATAATTCACGCAGACACAGTAAGTGTGTTCTTTCTATCACAAATGTCGTACATATACCTCACCTCAGTTTGAGCCGTTCCTTTTATCTTAGGCCGTGTTCGAATTCAAGATTTTAGTATTTTAGGCAACGAAATTAGGGAGATTTTTTGATCTTGGCGGTCAATTTAGGGTATGCAATTCAGGGCGTAGTGTGCTTTTACAAATCCTAATGTCTATTTCTAAAATCCTAACGTTATTTAGTGCACAATTTAAGTTATAAAACCAGTCACGTGGTACATTAGTGCACTAAATAGTCCAATTCGAACGCAGCCTTAGCCTAAGCGACCTGACGTGAGGTTGAAGTGAGAATATTTTCTCCACCCTTACCTATGCTACAAATGCTCTGTAGGCTTTCAGGGTTGCCGTGTTTTAAAATATTAATTCGGGACATCAATATTGAAAATCTAGGACTTTGATAGTTCCAAACAAGAGGCAAGAAAAAGGTGAATACTTATAATATTTTCGTTGCATAATGCGTTGTGCATTTTTTTTAATATTTAAAAAATTCCGGTCATCAATTAAAATCGCTACCTGACCTTCCTCGGCACAATAAAAAGAAGGACATGTCCGGGGAAAGCCGGACAACCCTATGTGGGTAGCACTCGTTGAGATTTTACCCTCAGTCGTGGAGTGCGGGAAGAATTTTTGAAATCTGGCATCTCAAATAAACTTGTATAGAAATTTAAGAATAAATAGAATGTTATAAATTAGTTTTAGTTTATAGGAATTTCAGGGTGTAAAAAAATCATGATTTTTTTAAAAAAATCAAAAATCGCGATTTTTATTAAAAAAATCATGATTTTTTAGATTTTTTTTTAATTTCTTAATAAAGTTGACCTTAAAATGTTATTTAAATAGTATTTTTAATACTTATAGTAATTATATGAAGAGTTTCGTTGCATAACTGCCTTAAATACTAATTTAAATTGATATATCGATGGAATATGCGACAGTTTTTTAGGTCGAGAGATGTTTATATTATACTCACAGCTTGTGAGCTAGTGCATTGTGAATTGTGATCAGTTTCTGTTTGTGCTGTAAACCGTGAACAAGCATAACTTTCTTGAAAATATAGTTTATATGTTTATAAGTAAAACGCTATGCTGTTATTGTTTAAATTATAATTAGAATGTCTGGAAGAAATTGTATTGTAAAACAATTACTATGTGCTGCAGCGTCTTCTGCATCAGCAATAGAAAGAGTATTTTCTTCATTTGGGCTAGTTCATTCTAATATAAAAAATAGACTAGGTACAGAAAAAGCTGCAAAATTAGTTTTTCTTTACAAGTATTATAATCAATAATTTTGTTTTTTTACACAATTTTTTGTTTATTTCTAAATTAGAACTTTGTTATGCTAAAAAATTTAGTTTATTTTCTACAATAATTTTTTATTTTTAATAAAATATGTTTCTTTCTAGTTTCTGATGTTATTATGATTACTTGTTTTAGTTCATATTTTATACTGTGGTACTTTTATATAAAAAATATTTTTTTGATTAAAATAAATGATTTTTTTAAAAAAATCACTTGATTAAAATCACGATTTAAATCAAATGATTTTAATCATCTACACCCTGAGGAATTTAATAGTATAGTATGTTAATTATACTTACTGTAACACACACGAAAATAAACAATAATAAGCAAAACACAAAAATATTGAGTCAAAAATGATAGCTTAAATCACATGTCAATGTAAAAACATTAATCGAAATACTAACTAGATACTAACAATATCTAACTGTTATAAGGCAAAACGCAAAAATGTTCAAAAAATAAATCGAATAATACTTTCAAATGTAGGTTATGTGTTATTCTGACAGCCAACTGATATATTTATACAAAAAGGGCCGGTCTATTTACTAGGAAAACATCTCAGCTCACTTCAGTTTAATATCACCTCACTTGAATCTCAGCTGAGGTGAGATTGTTGGTAGAAAGAATGCACCTAATACTGGTGTAAATGAGAAAAGTTTCCTACAATCATATCGTTTAACGCTGTGAGCGCTAACCAGCCAGTGCCAATTACTGTATTTAAGCAATGACTAATTATTCAAACAATTCTGCTGGTAGTTATCACCTTATTGTTAGATTGTGATAATATAAGTCAATATTTGTATAAGGTTTTTTTAGATGCACTACTACTTATACAAAGTCTGATAAGAAACAACACACCCACACTTTGCCATTTTACATAAACATACTTCCATGTAAATATCACAGGTTATCAAATTATCCCCGTTATCTGAGTTATTTCGAGAAATACCTCAATGGAATGTTTCACACTATACCTGTCCTGTTTTATCGATAATAGTTTAAATAACTGGAGAGATGGAGATAACAGTTATAATCATACGATACCTTGTTGATGAATGTTCATTGTTTGTTTTCAGCTGGTGTTTGTGAGATTCCTCAGTTCTACGTCCGCCGTACATATGAAGTATCCAACGATGGAAGGCGGGGTGAAGAGTGATCAGGGTTACGAGAGCTATGATTCGTGAGTACACAACCGCCCACCCCCCCCCCCCTGTACCAGCCCCATATATGACCATATACTTACAGATTGAGTGCTTGTGGGAGTGAACGCAAGTCCAGTCTCAGCGATGCAGAGTTCGACCCCATCTCTGACGATGACGAGGACGATTACAGCAAGCCCGGGCTCGAGGACGGTGTTATCGATGGCCTGAGTGAACAGTTAAGGGATGGGGCCACCCTGCTGTCACGGGCGCCCATGAAGAACATCGATAACGTACGCGATATGAGGCGAGAAAATGCGCAACCGTGGTCGGTGAGTGATGCTTATCAAATATTTAAACGGAATTAAACAAGAACCACTCGACATATTTTGACAAAAGATTAAAGAGTAATACATTGTTTGAAAAGTATCAAATCTGTGCTTGTTTCATTGATAGATAAATAAGTACCTTCAAGTTGAATGATGACAGGTGTACATACTTCTGTGTAAATATTATTCGTAGTAAAATACAACTGAATACACGCCGATCAGACACTGATATAACAATCAACTAATCTATTAGTATAAGTCTGAAGTCTTTGCTTGTACTTGCATTCGTAATATGATTCAAAATAATGTTTATAATTTTATTACAAGTACCAGCACGCCTAACACACACAAACATACCATCTGGGTGCACACTTGTATATAATTTAACGGGCATAATGATTTGAAATCAGGTTCAGACGCAGAATTCAGTTACGCCAAGCGGTGGACGGGTGATACGGAGTATTGACAACAACACGAGCTATATGCTGCAGAATTATGAACGCGTATACAACGGTCAGCAGACACAGAATGTACTCACAAGCCAACTGCAAGCTCAGAATGTGTTCACAAGCAATCTTCAGGCTCAGAATGTCTTCACAAGCAATCTGCAAGCAAAGAATGTCCTCACAAGCAATCTTCAGGCACAGAATGTCTTCACAAGCCAGCTACAAGCTCAGAACGTACTCACAGGGAATTTGCAAGCACTCACATCGAACCTACAAACTCAAAGTACAATGACCGGCAACTTGCAGTCACAGAATACTATGAGCCGCACCTTGCAACCACAAACCGTAGTAACAAGTACACACCGACGTAATGATTTGAATATTACTAGCAAGAACAACACTGTTACGAGCAACAATTTCATCAGCAAGAACCTCACCGGCAACAATCTTGCTAGCAACAATTTCCTGAGCAAGAATCTTACAAACCACAATGATATTTACGAGAATCTACCGAGCTATGAAGTTGCGAGTAAACATCTTGCACCAACCACCAATGTATCTGGCAATAATCTTGTCAACATTAACATACAACCTCCGTCTGTCTCCTCTGATGACCTCACGGATGAACTGCAGGACCTGAGCGACTATCCTGAGCTGCAGGAGTTCGCTAGATTCCGTGCCGAGGAGGAGAACAGCAGCGGCACGGACTATACGGAGTATATCCGTCATCTGTTCACGGACACGCTGCCGGAGTTGTCCGCCGCGGATGTGAATGAAGGCTTTGGTCAGCTGGATAAAAATGGTAAGATTTATTTCCACACATTGTCTTGTCCACTACAGTTCCTTGCAGATTTTGCTTATTTGTAACTACAGAAGATTTTATTATTGTAACTTCAGTGGCTTAAAGATTTTAGTTTGAAACTATAGTAGCTTAAAGATTTTAGCTTGAAACTTCAGTGACTTAAAGATTTTAGTTTGAAACTATAGTAGCTTAAAGATTTTAGTTTGAAACTATAGTAGCTTAAAGATTTTAGCTTGAAACTTCAGTGGCTTAAAGATTTTAGTTTGAAACTATAGTAGCTTTAAGATTTTAGCTTGAAACTATAGTAGCTTAAAGATTTTAGTTTGAAACTATAGTAGCTTAAAGATTTTAGTTTGAAACTATAGTAGCTTAAAGATTTTAGTTTGTAGCCACAGTTGCTTGAAGATTTTGCTCATTTGTAACTGCAATAGCTTAACGATTTTGCTTTGACCTGCAGATTTTGGAAAGATCTCACCGTTATCGTTTAGTTCTACTATTGTACCTCCATCTGTGGACTCGTACCCATCGTCGCCGGCTGACTGTGACCTGCTGGCTGCACTCGCGGATACAGATGCACTCGGAGCTTCACTCAATGCAGCTCAGGGCAATGTGTCAGTTGTGCCCGACTTTAGATCGATCCTGCGCACTAGTGATAGTAGTGCAAAGCAAAGTACTCTACCAGTCAGTGTTGCTACCAACTACACCAGCCTGGTTACCTCCACCAGCGAGTACTCCAGCTACACATCTTCCAGCAACAGTTTCCTAGATATACGCGGCCAGCGTGGCTCATTCTCCACCAGTTCTACGCCGTCCCATCCTGGTTCAGTTGAATACTCGCCACAGTCAAGCGCGGACAGTCAACCATCGCCGCATAGCAGTGATCTGGAGCTGTACCAGCAGTTCTCACCAAACATCATCCCCGTCACGGTCAACGACGACCTAGGCGAAGATGATGGCTCCCGGCTGGACACGACAACCGCCAAAGAACGTCTCGTGCAGAAGATCCGTGCCGATGCGGCCTTGAAGAAGGCCAAAGACGCTGCATGGCTGGCAGCGAGCAAGACCGAACCGGAAAAGTTGATCATGTAAGTTGACGGGAGCACTGCACCCCGAGCACGTGCGGTCGCAAGTTCAAATCCCGCCCGGGCGTGTTAATTTTTATTTTATTAATTATTATTTCTCGCGTTCCAGTGCTATCCAGGACCTTTGCCGTACCGTTGACAATTCCGTAGAGGCCAAGTTCTATGCCAACATGGAAGTGTTCATTGATAACGCTACGCAGGAACAGGTTGCTCAGTTGTTTGAGTCTGTGCGGTTCCAGCGGTGCGCTAACGTCGTGAATAACCCGTTGTTGAGCGCGTACGTGTGTGAGATCATGCTGGACCGCGGCGTGGAGTAAGTCAGGCGAGCCAGTAGACTGGCGCATCGAACAAACACACCTGTTTGTACAAACCTAAACTGCCCCATAAAGGTGTCTTTCTGCATACACAGTGTGCTCTGCTTCGCCAAGCGAAGATCAGTTGTTTTTTCCCGTACATATCACAGATGGAAGTGTGATTCTGCTTTGACAATCAAACGAATTCAGTTGGAACGACGAGCGTATGATATGTACTTGTTGGCTGTATATAATGTTTTAAGGTACAAACCTACTATTTTTTTTTATTATTATACATATACACATCTGTTACCGAACTTATGTAATCTCCTATATAAATAAAAGTTCTATTTTATTTTATACCAGAAATATACAAATATTCTATAAAACTTGTGTTTTTATTGGTTGTTCTGTGTACCTGTAAGATTCTTTACATGAGTGTGTTAGCAAGAAAATTAACCTAACTACTAACTAGAATGACATTTATGTAAAACTTTAACGAAATTACTAATAATTCCACTTCATTCCTTAATCATTTATTGCACAACAGATGTCAAATGTACAGTCACTGCGTTGCATAACATCACAATGAATGTACAAATTTATATAAGGCTTATAAATTAATTTGTTTTAGTAAATAAATACAAATGTACAATGATGTATGAGTGTTAGTTAAAGAACATAATGTTGAGACACTGCGTCACAACTTTCATGTAACGCTCCCAGGTCAACTTGAGGTCAGCCTCTCTGCAAACATGATTCACCATGATTAGCTACTTGATATCCATCAACAATCATTTAGCGTAGGCTGATGTAATGTTGCATCAGCCGGCACTGCATGGATTCTGAATTCCCAATGCAACATTCGCACAACACTACGTTCAATTCCCAATCGTTCTCACCTCAGTACATCCATCTCCAGTGCACAGCGTGTGTACGCGTCCAGGAAGAGCTCCACGTCGGGCCCCGTCCAGCCGGCAGTCTTCCACACTTCCAGCACCTGTGCCAACTCAACAAACAGACACCGCAGCTCCCTGGCACGGTGCAGGGAGCACGCCAATGTCAGCAATGCTCGCGAGTACACGCGGAAATTGCCGTCCAACTCTGCGTACAGCTTGCTCAGCAAGCACGGCTTCAAGGAGACACACACGAGACTGTGAAAGTAGATTTAGTCAACACTGGCGTGACAAGACTTCACTTTTGATGAAATATTTACTGCTTGTGTTCCTTCTCCTTGTCAACTAGGATCCGTAATTCGCGCAGATCCAACAAGAACTCCCGGTCCATCTCCGTCTCGTAGTATTCCTGACCAGACGCAGCTGCATACGTCCAGCTGAGCATAATGGCATCTGCACACTTCTTCAACGTAGCAAAGTGCAAATGTTGCAGACGACGCTTGTTCGTCTCGAAGCGCAAACACGCCAAGAACACAATGCAACTGTACTTGCAGGCCAATTCCTCCGACAACAGATAATAGCGCTGTATGTTCGGCACTATCTTACCGGGTAACTCTTCCACCATTTTGAAAATACGCTTGACATTATCAAACTGTCGTCTAAAGTTGTCAAAGAAAATGTATTTTGATACGCAGAATGTCGGTGCGGTAACTTACCTGCATGATTTGAGAGGCACTGTAGTCTTTTCCGATACTTCATCCAAGTCTTTACGGTGTTTGGAGGACAATTTCTTGCCCAATAGTTCTCTGATAACCGTATCATCGAATTCGTAGTATCTAAACACAACACTTTCTTAATGACACTGTAGGTTATACACTACTCACAGCACTGTGATATGTGACCAAGCACTTATAATTCACGTGTATTTATTTATTTTACTTACTTTTCAATAAGTAACTGACGCGTCAACGGTTCAATTTGAAACGCCAACTGTTCCTGTAACTTGATCGGATTGCTAAGCAACTTCTCAAGCAGTGAGTAAGTTCTGTAATGGTCCAATACATCACTAGCAATTAGTTCAACAGTCGCCCCGGCACTCTGGCCCAGTCCACGATGATTTAGAATAGATACAGCTTCACTAGCTGCAGATGTGAAGAGATATTACTGCAATGTTTATACTTACATAACCTACACACACACACACTTACCACAATGTCCATCGATCCACAGTTGGTAGATCTCTGGATCAACGAGAGTGTAGTTTGTTATAAATACATCTACCTCGGCGTACATTGTCATAATACAAGACAAAGAATTGTTATTTTTGTCACAAAAAGGTTATAGCGCAGCCATTTTGAACGAGAACTGTCAATTGGCGTGTTCTTCTTACTCGTAACGAACGTATTAAAGCAGTAGCGCCGAGTGCATAGACTTATCTAAGGGCCAGCATTGGGAAAAAGTAGATTAAAATTGCATATTTTTTGTATTACTATAAAATAAATAATGTCTTGTTAGTTTAGAGGGAAAAACAAATACTTTTTTTTGTCAAATAAAAAGTCGCAATACTTTATTTCAATAATACTAAAAACAATGTGTGATCACAAAAGGGCTTAACAGAAAAACACCTACTCCGCACATCAGAATATACAATAATACAGTATAATAATAATAATATTTATATATGTATAGTATGATAAGTAATAATTTTATCATGTTAACAGCGTCATAATATCAATTATCTTCATAATACGGCCTTTGTAAATATCTATAACACACATACACATTCATACACACGCACACACTTGCGCACAAACATTACACACATAGTTATAACTATTTATTTACGGTGCCGTAGTCATGACAACCCCCCCCCCCCCCCGCCCCGCATAAGTGGAAGCAGCAGCAGCAATAATAATAACGAACAATAATTGTGACTGGTGAAGGACAACAATATCGCAGCAGAGTCTACCCACAATGCACCGTTGCGGTCGTCTGATTGGTTGATGCGATACCGCTGGCTGGACCAATGATATTGGCCCATATGCTGTATGCTTATAGATTTACAAAGGCGAAACGTTAATTCAAAATGTAATAATCGAATATACATTTGTAGAGTTTTTGGGCAGTATTTTTTGTTTCGCTACTAAAACAGACACAACTTAAAAGATTTGTGTGAGGGTGTGTGTGTGTGTCGATTTTAGAAAATACTACAATAAGTACAAATTTATATCAGATTGTTTTCTTTCTCTCTTGAGATTCTAATACAGAGCTCACCGTTCAGATTGAATCCTCCTCGTCGTCGGTGAACTCCTCGTACTCGGGTCACTTGCCCAACAGGTCCGGACTGGAGTTCCGTGACAGATGCCGTATACTTCGGATCGTCTTCAGCTTGGTGGTGCCGTTGAACGTAAAGTTCACGTCACACCCGCTCAGAGGGTGCGCAGACTGTGGACTGAGCACCACCGGTGTACATACACCACTGTCAATGGACTCCTGCGGCGACGTGACCATCGTCGGCGAGCCGAGCTCCTGGTGCAGACTTAGTGTGATCGCACTACGATCTGAGCTAGGTGGCGGCGGCGACGGTGGAGTTTCTTCCGTGGGCGACAACTCCTCACGACTCTCCTCGCGGATGATCTGATGGGGCGGTACTCCAGGGGACAGGGGCGGTGACACCGTGGACCGGTGTTGCCGCAAGATATGGTTGTGCGTATTGGAGAAGAAGTTCGATACTTTCGCTCCTAGATTCGGGTTGCTGAGCGTCGATTTCAGAGGGTAGGGCCGCGGAGTGTCTCCTAGGTCTGCCGGCACGTCTTCGATCACCCGTAGCGGTACTCCACGGTCCGGTAGATTCAACAAGCCTTGTGCTAGCTTGTTGTTCTTCAGATTCCTCTCCAAATCACTGTTGGAGTTCAAACTGACGGACCGGTTATTCGACACAGCGGTTATCGGCAGTGGACCGATTCGACCAGTGCTCAGGCTCTTCACCATAGCCTTGGGAGACCCGGCCGGCGGCGGCTCTGTCCGCTTGAAGATCTGTGTGCTGTTTGAGATTGTTTTGATCAGTGCATTGTGTCCCGCAGGACGCTGGTCGTTCTTCCGACGCTCGTTGACCATCAACTGAGCGACGATGCGTCGTACATCACCGGGGATGTTGATATCGACCCGTTTGTCCACCAGGTCGTCGATGAAGGTGCCCAGTGTGACTACGCTGACTTCCAGCGCACGTGCTTGTACCTCTAGGCGGTTGATGGCGGATTGTTGCAGGGTGCGATTACGTTCCAGACGTTGTACATTGGCCAGGGAGATCTGGAAAGATGTAGAGGATTAGCAACAGGTAGAAATACAACGGTAGAGATGTGGAGGATTAGTAAGAGGAAGAAATACAGCTGTATATACAGCGTGTCCTATTTAAACGGGCCACTACAGGGATCTCGGAAACTATAAGAGAGGTCGGTTAAATTAGACAAACGTTGCGCATTTATGGGCCGATGATAATGGCGGTTTCATATTTTTTAAATATCGCATGGCTTACTACGTATATCTTACCTCCAACTGAGCAGCCAACGATGTATTCCTCTCCAACAGCGCCCGATTCTCATTCCTCAACTGATGCAGCTCGTCCATATGTGGTTTGGACGCGTTTGCTTCCTCCTGCAGTACCTGGTACTCTACACGGTACTCATTGAGCCGAGCCGCTACCTCCGAGGAGGCCGCCAGTGCTTTACCCATCACCTTGTCCAACAGCGTAGCGTCTATGTCGGGCAGGCGACACTTCAAGAAGTCCATGATCTGCTCGAAACTGTCACAGGCGAGCAGTGCATCGTTGTGATGCGACAACAGCGCCATGGCGACACGGAACACCACGTCTGTGCCCTCTACGAACAGTACATCGAACACTCGAGCGACTACGCCGAGTGGGAACTGCGAGGCGAACAGCGTGAGCAACCACGGAGCCGCGTACAAGGTGGGTGCCACTTCGTGCACATCCAGATGTGCGTACAGCTCTGGCAGACGGTCGTGCAGCAGCCGGGAGAGCTGGTACAGGCGCACCTGCAGGGCCGCCATGTCCGGGAGGTAGTGTGCACGTAGTCCGCGGCGGAACATCAGATGTCGCAGGGCGTAGAACGCATCGGCTTCGTCCATGTGCAGCAGAAGTACACCGGCAACAAAGCTGAGACCCTGACAGTAGCCCACCTCGGGGTCAAGTAGCGAATAGGCCTTCAGCAGGTTGAACAGAGAGAGTTGCCCAGGGCCTAGAGGCGACCTACACCACACAGCACATCAAATAACAACACGCCATTCCTTCGTACAAAGTCGAACACATATTCTAATCTTCACCGGTGAGAGTTGCTCGCATATGTTTGCTTACCTGTAGTACGGGTGATTCGGGAATGTCCGGCCCAGATCAATCAGTATAGCATGCTGGTGTGCGGTGAGCTGTTTCAGCAGCTCCTCGTACGGAACATCGTAGTTCGGGCAGGTGCTCGTGTCCAGTGGTGACTTTGTACGAGAGTACATGTCCGCTAGACGTTGCCACACCTCGCCACGTCGTGCTGCCGGTACACCACGTCCTGCAGTGCGTAGCAGCACTGTCGTATCACAGCGTCCACCAGCTAACAGATCCCACAGCTCTAAACTTTCCCGTCCACGGTCGCCGTACATCTCGTCATACTCCAGTTTGACGCGTTTCATTGCGGTCACCTCCTGGCGAGCACGTAGTCGGGCATTTTCCCTAGAAATAGATCATGTATGAACAACTCTAGCTCAGTTGGACATTGTACTAAACAATGTATGAACAACTCTAGCTCAGTTTAAAGTTATATTGTGATGCTTACTTCTCCATACGGACTAGGAGAATCGCTTGTTTGATGGAGCGTTTCCACAACGCCTTCAAGTCGTCGCTGTTACGTCGCAATCGCGGTTTGTCCTCCGCTGCGGTCGCCTGCGGCATGCTGCTGTTCTTCTGCGGGGTCACTACGCGGTTGAAGATGGCCTGACGCCAGGAACCAGGCGTGTCGCGACTCCTGGGGCTCTCGTCCGCGCTGTTAGTGCCTTGTCGTGGACTATTACCGACTTTCATGAAACTACAGCACATGGGAAAAATATATAAGTGTTTAGCAACAATAAACAACAGACACGTCAACAGTAGCATTGTCACATAGAGCAACGGACGATGGTGGCGATGGCGGCAAAGATGCAAAATAAGTCAACTTACATTTCCATCATGGGAGATTTGGGGCTCCTGTCCACTTGGCCGCGGTCCGGCGAGAGTGCAGACGACAGCTCATTCACAGAGCCGATTGTAGAACACCGTGAGCGTCTAAATTCACCATCAGGCACATCACAGGCAGATGTCGGTGTTGTAGGTGAGTTTGGTGAACTTTCCTGCAACAAATACGCTCATTATTAACCTGTATGGACTTCTTACCGTATCTGTACTTACTCTAGCACCGCCAGCCACAACTGGTAAGCTCAAATCTCTCGGCAGATGCAGTCCAAAGTCATCACGACTGCCTTTCCGCTTCAACAGATGCTCGAATGAGCTACTCAACGATCGTTTCGCCTTCATGAAGATCGTCCCCGTCGCATTATGTCCGCTGCCGACGTTTGCGCCGCCCAGATAGTGAGTGAGGAACTCGGAGCGTTGTTCCGCGGTGTCGTGCACGTGCCGGTTCTGTTTCATCTCACAGTGCGCCCGGAGCAGCATCATCAGGAACTCGTTCTGATCCCGGACACTGTCCGTTTCTGCACCGCGGAACTTGGTCAGTATACTGGCTTGTTCCTCGTCGTCCAAGTGTTCGATGCGACGGAAGATCGTCGCCTGCGTCTTGCGATCGCCTAGGCCTTCCACGTCCGCACACAGCCGATGGTACCAGATCATCGGGCAGTGTTCACACGTGGCCACTGTGATGCTGGCGGACCTAGAGGTCGGTGCCGAGGCGGCTTGTGACACTGCGCCTACGGCATCTGATGCTACCGAGGCACTCTCACACTTGAAGATGTACCCCACGTACAGACTCTGGTGTTGAGTTGGTTGTGAGTGCTGAAATTACAGGGGAATGTCAAACAAGTTCTATAAATAAACAACACTGCCGCAATTAACATTGCAACGTTTAAGTACCACGTAATTAGTTTAATGTCATTTTGCTTTCACGGTTACATAAATTGCAATGGCTTTTTTAAATTAACAAACAATTAACAGTGAATTATAGTTTTTGTTGTCATTTGTTATAAAAACAAAAAACACACACAAGTGACGTAAGTCGGTTGCTAGGTTACAAAAACCAGTTTGGTAATGAAACTAGTTTTTGTTTTTCTGCTCGGAAACATTTGACAAACAACAGCAAAAAATATAGTGATAGGAAATATTTACCTGTTCTTTCGGCTGGGCCGGCGGTGAATTCTGTTCCTTGCACACGAAGCCAAAGTGTTCAGGACTCTTGCCGCCTTGGACACAGGCCTGCACGTCCTTGTGCTGCCGATGGAGCAACACCTGCTTCCGATCTGGACTGATAAGTCGCAGATCGGTGCGTCCCACTTGTAACACCATCGTCCGGTTGTGATCGTGATGTTTCTTCATCACTTCATGATGTTCGGGCGGCTCATCACCAGCGGCTAGACTCACCTGCCCGTCGGTTGACGAGTCAGTGCTCGCCTGGGAGTCGTACGAGGCCCGGCGTGCCACCTCGTGCGTCTTGAACTTCTCCAGAGCATCGTCGATGAACGATTCGGGGACTTTGCGGTGCGACACACGGATCTTGCCCACGTAGAGCACCTCGAAGAAGTGACTGGAGCTGGGTGAGATGTCCCCGCACAGGGAGGTGAGACTGGTGCCTGTAGCACCCTGGTCGCGCATCTGCTGGTACAGATCTGACACCTGCAATATGGAGACAAACTATTCTGCAACAGCTCGTACACGAGTGCAGTGCGGGCTAGCAGACTTTATAGCGCACGTGTCTGTGACTGTTCAAGCCCCTGTACTTTCCCCTCTATTGCAAACATCACCTCTCCTACGTGCCAATTGCATTCGAACACAATCATGGATAAATTAAGAACATACGAGTAGCACAGCAGAATGTTACAAACAACTATTGGTTGTTTTATTCCACCCGATAATATTCCATGAGCGACACAGTCATATGTTTTGGCCCGAGTAAAAAAACAAAAAGCGCTCGGGCCTTGAAATTCAAAACACGTGCGCGACCCAAACAAAAGACACCGTACAAAATAAACAGTCCTTGGTTACATACGCGAATCACGGTGCTGTTGTTGCAGTTGCCATAGTTACAAATAACAATAATTGAATGTACTGCAGTGATAGTTTTGTTTGAACACGTGTACAAATATGTTGATTTCTAGCTGTAGAAATGGTCGTACGCGGGTACAAATCAACGCCTACTATTCACAGTTCGTTACTAATGACGCTACCAAGGGCTATACTACAATCATTCTACTAAATCTGACGCTGTAATGCTATAAAATACATTATTTTCGAGAGTAATAGTGTGAAATATTCAGTAGCAGGGATTGTATGTTAATATGAGAGCACAATAGGCACAAGACAAACTAATATATAGTTTGTGGGTGTTGTTCCGTAGGGTGTACGCTACCTGTTCAGAGCCGGACCGTGGGGATACCAACGGACTGGACGCTGCTACCGGTAGTGTTATCATTGCTGGCTTCACAAGTTATATACTGTATGTATTATGATGAACTACCGCACTATCTATATTATGTATGTACTATGTATTATATTGTCTACACTTGTTCATAGTTAACGGTCGACTAAACGCCGTCGCCGTGCTGCGTGTTTGGGTGAGTTGCACTTGTAGTGTGGAGCGTCGCCGAGTTCAAACTCCAACGACGCACAACGAAAATAGCGTCAGGACGCGACGCCAAAATACACACACATACATACATGTATGCAGGCTGCAGTACAGACAGAACTACACCAGACACACTCACACACGCAGTCAGGCAGAGGCTAGCAAATGTAATAATATTATGATCACAACTATGTATGTATTGTGTGTATGTATGTGTGTATGTTTCAGTGAGACAGATATAACCAAGTGAAGATACACGCGGCCAACACGTGTCTCTTTCACAGCCGGCCCATCAGCTGATTGTCAACTAAGAGACAGATGCCTACACCACATACATACTGCTCTGTATAACATCAAATGACTAATAAACAAATGCACAGCATCTACTAGCATATTGCTTGCAATTTTCAATAATATGTTTTCATAGCAACAAAACAAAACACAGCGAATTAATGTTTATATGCTCATTTACAAATAAACAGAAACAATTAAATAATCAAGTCTCTGTTCCTTAGCAACGCTAAATAGAAAAAAAAACAGATGAATTAATGTTAGTTGTTGCGCATTGACAACAGACACACGTACATAAAAACAAAACATTTGCAATTATTGTCGGGAGCGGTGTGTGATAAGTGTAATTTATTTCTTGTGTTTTCCGCATACATACATACATACATACATTATATATATATATATATATATATATATATATATATATATATATAATATGTATGGAGTTTAGTATATAAGTGTAGATAATATAGCAAGTATATTGTCATGTTTATATGTTTCCGCCATTAGCCAGGAAATCATTCGCTGCTAAGTCACAGATGTTTCGTATTTTGGCAACAGAGTTCTATTTTCATTGCCCAACACACACACATACACACATTTTGTTGAATATGACACGGTTATTTATAAACTAATTATTCATTTTTAAACTCAATGTTGCATTTAAAATCCATAGTTACAACTTATTGTTAGTTATCAACGTTTCTATTCGTGCCTACTATAGCCTAGAGAATGTACAGTACATACTACTATAAATTAATTTGATTGCTGTAGACCAGTGCTGTTCAACCTTTTTCATACTACAATATTAGTGAGCGATAATTTCATGACCAAGGACTGCTGCCGAGTACATATACATATACCTATATGTACATTTCATGTTTCTGTGTATTGACTGGTGTATACTGATTACAGCATTAACTTTGCGGTTACGCATATTAAGCACGGAATAATGACAGCACCTTATCTGCACTTGTACGTACACGGGTATCCTTGATAAACTAAACTTGTAGTTACTTACGTCGGCCGGCAGGTTAGCCTGAAACATGTAGCAATACAACAGGCGGTCACTGTCGTCCTTCACCAGGTACAGAAACGCACACGGATCCGTGTCCGCTTGCGAGAAGCGACTGATATCCTGGATGCGATGTGAGAACTGCAGTTCAAAGTCAACATTGTACGCTTGCAGCGTGCCATCTTCAGCTCCAAGACTGATCTGCAAACAACAAATACACACATTTATATTCCCTCTGCAATATCTGATGCGATATTGTTCCCATCTACTGTTAAACCAACCATCTGATTGGCGGTTTACAACTAAACAGATGAAACAATGGACGCAGTGTAGCGTAACCATGACAACAAACAAACTATTACCTACACACAACAGCAGCAGCAGCAGCCGCAGGAGAAACAACAAGGTCATATTGTTGGTTTTTTTTTCCTAGTATTCTGTTTGTCTCACGAAATTATGTAACACACAAATCAACTGTTTATTTATTCAAAAGTCAAGGCTACTTTGATTCTACAAAACACGTAGACAGGTTTTATGAGAAAGTATTCTGTAATTGAATGTATCTTAGTACAGATAGAGAAAAATATGAGATAAACTACTATTATGTAAAAATATATTCTTTTGTTTTATAAATCTGAGCATAAGCATTAAGGCTAGAAATAGGGCTGATATTATGAGAGGTTAAAGAGTAAAATGAATGAATTTTGTAAGTAAATTTCGGCCTAACCTGTTCCCGACTATCACGCTTCCGAATCTCCGAAACAATCCAGGGTAACATAGCGTTGGAGAAGCGTCTGTCCATTGCCGTGAAGCCCATATAACGTACAGTAACCAGCTTCATGATGATGATCTTCAGGTACGAGCTGTCACATTCTAGAGATAATACAGCTGAGACATGCACACTCACGCACACGCACTAGTATCGATCGTTTTGCGACGCAAACCACCTGAATGAAGCCCAGAGTAAAGAAAAAAATCAATAGATTTTATAAATCAATCACCATTGTACGTTTAAACACGTTCCGCGAATGTATTTCTTCATTGTATCAATGAATGAGAGCTCAAAACATTCGTTCAAGAAGTTCAAACACTAACTGACAACCTGACTGTATTGCATTTTTCAATTCCGTCCACCCCTCTCCAGGTCTATTGCTCCCAGAGCTTGTGGACCTTGAGAATATAAAAACGTCGTTCGGTTTTGTTAAATATGTGTGTAATTAAGAAATTGGCGACACGAGAATCTAATTATTACACCACACTGATGTGTGTCTCTTAAACAAGCTGAGACATGTAATAAATATCTGTGACAACTGCTCGGAGTTCTGATAATTGTCCGATATGAACTGACGTACGAATTGCTTTGGTCACAACTAATTAAATTGATTCGCGGCACCATTCATTGATTGAATTGACGAAAAAAGAACACGGACGCGCACACACACGCTCTCTCACACAATACACCATCATTGATTTGTTGACTAGAAGCAGCCATGAACTAAATTTTAAATTTAACAAACAACATAATTAAAATCTATTCTCTGCATTCGCTACTTGCACTACACTTGTTAAAGAATCGATATTTGATACACCAATATTAATTTGTATGTTCCGTGTAATCCGGTGGTTTTTGGCATGAAACCAAGGAAATTACACAGCGTTTGTATCCGTGATTACAGTTTGACAGTTCGTAGAATTATCGGTGGCGCTATCCCATAGAATACGCTGGAACTGAAAGATTCGAAATAGTTCTCCAGTCTTGACGTCGTTAGTATCGTGCTGCGGTGGGATTTTTGAAAGTAATAATCAATTAATCAACATAATAATTTATTTATACAATTAAATAAAATACATAACGTTTTTAACATTTAAAACAACAGAAGATAACCTAGTTTTTATTTTTTCAATATAACAAAAGACAATCAACACAAACAAATAACTGTCAAACAAGAGAGCATCGTGCCACCAGTCATAGACGTAGTATTTTGACGTTTTGATAATATGAATTGATGTATACGTATTGAATATACGTGGTGGTGGTGTATGAATTTTTAATCGGAAATATCCAACGACTGGACAACAATGAAATATGGATCAATTCCTTAATGTTGCCGCCCACCATTCAAGTGATCAATATATTAGTTTATAAGCGTGTATGGGTGGCCGGGCAATTTGTTGAAATGTTCTCTGACATTCCACGTTCAGTATAAGCGTGACTACTGACGCGACAAGTGCCTGTACATGTAACTAAATAGTCTATTTTATTACAAACGTATTTTTCTCTATGTTTACATTTTAGCAATAAATATTTTAAATCAATGAAGTGTTTGTGATACAATCGTAAGTACTGAATATTATTAGAGTTATATATATATATATATATATATATATATATATTTTAAAATATATTTTTAATAATGATAGTTTTGTAGACAGCCGTATATTAAATTTAAAATAATGTAGTTTTCTGACTTATTTATAAGTTTTCATAATACTGCAACCAGCAATACAACAGTGTATAGCGGTACAACATATACCTTAGGCAAAATAATATACTTATCATTTTTTTACATTTTGGCTGCTAACATTTGTCGTTTTCCATAAATTTTTATAAAAGTTACTGACCTTGTCAATTAAATTACGATATATCCAGTGGTGTATTCAGAATTTCTTTATCTGCGCTAGTTTTCTCACTATAAGGCTACCCAAAATGTCTATATTTATTAAATGACCCGTAGATGGTGTTTCGAACAATTTAACTAATTACTTATACATTAACATGCCATAAATAGATGTGGCGAACGATAAAGACTTGTATTAATATTCAATAATGTGTCAATAATTGATAATCTTCGTGTATCTTGGAAAGGTAATAAGATTATTGGCTTGATATTAAATATGTTCTGGTGTGCTGAATGTAATTCAATGAAACTGTCATATTGTATATAAATTAATAACATTACAATTACTGTAGTTATCTGAGAAATAAACTAAGTTTGATTAGATAATGGTGCTGTCTGTAGTTAATACAGTGTTGTGTATAAAAAAGTCCGTTAATAATAATGAATATATGTGGTCATTCAGGGTAAGTAGGTATGTATGTATGATTGTACTGAGTGTGTGGCCTGCATTCTAGGCGCACCGGGTCAGTCGACTAGTGAATAATACATTACCTCATTACCGATACTGGCACATATAGTCTGATTAGCTACGCACAGGTCCGTAATAACGAAATTCATACATGATAGTTGCACAACTACCAACTACATATTCGATAGTAAAACAATTTTTTGCTCACAAATTATTCATCAACGGTACTGTAAGTTTGAATTTTCATGTAACGTTTGACAGAATTTATACCAAAATATTCCAATATTTCTATCTTATATGTATACATATATTCTGTTAGTTAGAAATGCTGAGGAAAATATGTACGTTCATGGTACTAGGAGCTATGGTTCATATAATAACAGGAACCAATTAGCGAATACTTCAGCTCAACTTGCAAGAAAACCCGTGTAGTGTGTATGTAAAGTTATAAAAAGCTCAAGGTACAATGAATTTGTTTATAGTCATTGAATGAGTCAGTCATTGTATGGTCGAGCTACACCACCCCACCCACCCTATATAAACATATATATATAGCTGTAGTAGGGGGTCGTGCTTCAAGGTCAGTAGGCACATTTGACCTCCTCCAGGGCTGGGCACGCAAGCACACACACACACACAGACATACGGTGCACATCAATTTTTCGGACGGATGAAATATTAAGCATTACTGTCAAGTGCATTTCTCAAGACAATTTCTCATATAACGAACACATTGCTTTAAGTGAAGACGTATACTGACATTTCACTGCGGTAAGTGAACGTACGTTAAGCGGACGCTGTATTTGAGGTGTATTTCCGAATGGTTTCTGTAATGTGATGTACGTTCGTGCGGATAATGAGTACGTAGTACGAACACAGAGCGTCGTGAATAATCATGTACGTATTATCGAACGTGGGTTAAAAGCACGTACGTTAAGTGAGCGCTGGACTGTAATTTGGGCAAGCTGTAATTTTTATTTTTATGAAAACACTGGATACTCTTGAAAGCGCCTTATTTGGCTGTATGCTGATGTAAACGCGTATTTTTTGATAGAGGTACCTATTTTTTTAAGGAATCATTATCTTTTTGGCGAGGACGTGAATTAATGAAAGCGCCTACCTTGCTGGTAACGTAAATTTGCTAAAGAAGCGTAATTCTTCAGTGGTGGTGCACTTGAAGGTGACAGAAGTAAAATTTACTTAAAATATACTGTACAATATCTGTGTTTTTTCTTCATGGAGGTGCCTGTTTTAATTCGCAATCAAACTACCATTATGGCATTTGTAATCATTTTGAAAATCAGTAACACACACTTTGCGTGCCCCCGATTTGGTAGAATTTAACCTTTTTTTTTTGTATAATTACAATACTAGATTACGTTTGATAACCGGTCTAATCAATTTTAAAATATGTAAATTAATATTTTACGTGAATGTCCTCCATATATGTACACTGTATTCGGCCAAACAACCAAATTACGTCATCAATGCAATATCACTAGAAATTATGACGTCATGTTCGTTTACGTTTGCACGAGTTCTAAAACGGATTAAAACAATGTTCTGCAACACGAAAACACATTTACAGTACAAATCGCTAAGAAACGTCAACTATAATTTGATGAAATGTGAACGAAAAATAATTTAATAGAAATATTTATTAACATTATTAGTTACATTAATGGTTTTCTCGTGTATATTAATAATAAAAATTCAATAAAATGTCGATTAAAAAATATATTTAAAAATATATATTTATATTTATGTTTGTTAGGTTTTCCCTAGACAATTACGTGAATTGGTTGTTTGGCTGGATACAGTGTATGTACTGTATGTACTGTTTGTGTGCGCTGTATGATACATAGTTAAAAGCATACAATGACAGTCCACTACCATCAGCGCTACCTACGATCCTTATCATCATCTGTCATCACGCTAAAAACAAGTGAATGCTGCACACACACACACACTACAATAAGAATAGTAAACACGGGATGTTTGTGTACAGCGGTGTCCCGTTACCATAGTAACACACATACATCGTCATTTATTTCAAGTTCAAACATCAAGTCGATGCATAATATTGATTTAGATATTAAAACTAATCACTTTTTCATACAAAGTGCACTAGATGTATGTAATAATTGTTTATTACGTACGCCGCGGCGGAAATATGTACGATCCGAAGTTAGTTCCATTTGCAATGGTCGACCTTGACCAGATAACATGCATATGTACCGGGTGTCCCAAGAAATCTGGGCATAGGGAATTAACATGAAAATATAGAAACATTATGATTACTTCTGAACGATGCATTTTAGAACAAAAGTGTAAATAAAAAAGTTGTTTAGAATTAAAAACCGCATAATATAATGTTATGTTTAGTGCTTAAATGACTTTATATATCGAGTAAATCAAGTTTGAAGACAGATCAGGAGGTCATGGAAAAAAATTGCATGTATTTTTTTCTTGGAACAAACATATTAATTCGATTGTGATCTTAATGTAGGGAGAATTCTATGATTAAACATGGGTTTTTTACAGAAATATACATACACACCTAAACTTATGCAGTAGAGTGGACTGAACCAAGAGGAAAAATGGCAGAAAATGTGAAAGTAATCGTACGATGTCGACCGATGAATAAGCGGGAGAAGGAACTGAGCTGTGAGGTACGTACACGCACCACAGCCACGTGTGCGTGTGTCAGTATCTGTAGCCACCATCACGCTATTTATTACACCTTTAAACCACTCTGAATTAGTCAGCGAATGATCTCATACTAACAATTAACTAGAACTCCAATTTTAACCTTTAATATATAAATTATTCACCCACAAAATACATCACAATTTCAAATAAAAGTACAGAGCCGCACTTGATCTTTCTTCCAGAGTGTCATCCGCATGCAGAATTGTGTCGTCGAGACGTGGGACCCCCAGGAGGGGCCCTCGTTTCCGAAACAATTCACGTTCGACTCGGTGTACGATCAAGACTCGAACACTGAGACGGTATACAACGACATCTGTTATCCACTCATCGAAGTAAGTGTGCCTACACTGTATGGTTGGCAATTGTTTATAAACACCGAGCTGCATTTGTTTTGAAATCGTCATGCGTATTCGTCTGTTCTGTAGAGCGTTTTGGAGGGTTACAACAGTACGATTTTCGTCTACGGCCAAACAGGTTGTGGCAAATCGTTCACAATGGAAGGCCTGAAGTCGGACGCGTTGGAAAAAAGCGGCAACGACAAGGGCATTATAGCGCGCGCGTTCGAGCATGTGTTTGAGGCAATCTCCGTCACGTCCGGCGTGACATATTTGGCGCTAGTGAGCTACTTGGAGATCTACAACGAACAAATCCGGTAACAAACAAACAATCGACAAACAGTCATAATAAACAAACACCTATTCTGTGTTTATAAACAATTGCTTGTTTGTTTATCTAGGGACCTGCTGTTGCCTAGCGACAAAACAAATGCTGGCAGCTCGCTCAGCCTGAAGGAGATACCAAACGAAGGTGTACAAGTATCAGGTGAGGCGTTGGCAACAAAGCTGTTATTCTTTTGTCCCGGCTATTGAATACAATAATAAGTTATTGAATTCCGCTACTTATAATAAACGTGTTTGACAGTTCTGGGCTAGTGATATTGATTGTACAGCGCCTGTAATGAATGATACTATTATTAGAAAATAATAGTTCTTGGAAAATATAACCAGCAACCCGCAATACACACGTGTATTGCGGGTTGCATACCTTGGAACTTTAATAGACGATTTTTACTTTCTTATACATAGTATAAAGAAAGTATAGGAATCATGAAAAATTTCGATTGCGAGATTTTGATGGAAATACATGTTTTGAGGTCCCCTGAATACGTTTTGACTATTTTCTCCATGACGTCTGTGTGTGTGGATGTGTGTCTGTATGTTCATTATCTTCAAAACGAGCAAAGACAGGACAATGAAACTTCGTATTTAAAAGTTTTTTTATTATATGAAGCGCTGATTAGATTTCTAGCATAATCGCACAACCGGAAGAGGAAGTTTACTGAAGATCAAAATCGAACATAGTGAATTATTAGAGAAACTGAAAAAGATATGGAAAAAGTTTTGAAATAAAAGTTATAGAAAACAATAAGCTTAAGAAAAAATGTTCTATGCATTTTTGTTCTATCTTTATCCAATTTTGAGTAAAATGTATTTATATATTGGCATGTATTTAAAATATCATATATGCTATGAAAACAAAACAAAGACAAAATATTTACAGAAATACGCATTTGAAATGTCAAATATGTGCCAATTCAAATTGAGTATAAGAAAGTAGTGTGGTGACCACACCAGATTTTTTTAAATTACAAAACAGCTTTTTAATGACAAATACAGGGTGGTGTGTTATATTTGACAGGGCTCAGTACCCATCCTGTGCACAATGTGGCAGATTGTGAACATTTACTGAATGTTGGCGCCAAGAATCGTATGATCGGTGCAACACTGATGAACCAGTCCAGTTCACGGTCACACAGTATCTTCACCATCAGCATCGAGCAAATATCCAATGCGGAGGACAACAACAACGAGAGCATCCGCAAAGGGAAGCTGAACCTGGTGGACCTGGCCGGCTCCGAGCGACAAGCAAAGACGGGAGCAACAGGTGACCGGCTGAAGGAGGCGACCAAGATCAACTTGTCGCTGAGTGCACTGGGCAACGTGATCTCAGCCCTGGCGGACGGCAAAGCCAAGCATATCCCGTACCGAGACTCGAAACTAACGCGACTATTACAGGTTAGAAATTGTGCGAAATGTACCACTGATCTCACACTATCATGGACGATGTATATTCGCAGGATTCACTAGGCGGTAACACCCGGACACTGATGATTGCGTGCATCAGTCCTGCAAGCAGGAACTACGTAGAAACCCTATCGACACTACGGTATGCGAATCGAGCAAAGAACATACACAACCAGCCTAGAGTAAACGAAGTAAGTAGTCCAACAGTACAGTATCTATGGATAGTGTACTGTACAAGGTGACAACATACAATAGCGATTTGACGTTTATAAAGACATTGTAAAAACATTTGCTCTAGGATCCAAAAGATACAATGTTGCGGAAATATCAAGAAGAAATCGACCGACTGCGCCATCTGTTGGACGAACGCGTAAACTCACCGGTGAAACGGCAAGAACTGACACTAAATACGATTATAACGGATACACCAAAGTTAAATGACACATTCGATATGAAACGCGACAAATTGATACAAGAATACCAGACGGAAATGTTAACGCTGAAGAATTTACACGAAAACGAACGGAACGAGAAGGAATCGATCATCAAACAGATGGAACACATTAAACAAGAATACCAGGAGAGTCTGGAGAAGTTGAACAACGATATGCACACGAAACAGCGACAGAAGATTGTGTCCAAGGAAGAACTACTCAAACGGTAACTATATTCTGTATTTACCTGTATGCTTATCACTATGTTCCGCGTGTAGATTACAGACATTGAAAGATGCAATGATCGGTGGCGAGAAGGCGAACGACAAGGAACTGTCAGACAAACGGAGACGGAAGAAAATGGCGTCGGAGAAACGTTTAAAGTAAGAACATACACTAGCCATACTAACTGTGTGTTTTTACTCATTTAAAACCTGTTTTCCAGTGCAATTGCACATGTTTTAGCCAAGATTGAAATGAACGAAGATCGAGAGATCTTACAGAACCAGTACAAGGATATTTCGCACGAGCTTAACCTCAAAACGGACATGTTACGTCGCTACAAGCACAAGGTAAGTTAGGTAGCAAGTCTTACAACCTGATATCGATACAATTTTGATCCATTTACAGGTAAAATCGTTCGAGAAGGAGATCAGTGACATCCAGAGTGAGTTTGAAGAGGAAAGACAGGATTACTTGGAGACGATACGCAAACAGGACCGGCATATCAAACTATTAGCGCAGATTTCCGACAAAATCGCATCGACGCTGAAGAAAGAATGTAACTACAGGTACAAAGCAAATAATATTTACATGAAGTGTGCCGTATGAACGAAATATATATAAATGTTCCTTAGTGATTTGGAGAGCGTCAAAGAGCAAGCCGTATGGTTGGACGAGACACAGAAATACAAGCTGCCGGAGCTGGTGGTCCACCGCACAAAGTTACCGCCTGCAGGTACGTACTCCAGGTCTATTCTCAGCCCCTCTGTTCTCGTAATCACATAAATGAATTGTTGATGAATGTTAGGCCGATTTATCGAGTCACACTTCGGTACGCGCAGTGACTCAGACTCGTCTGATCACGAGCCGATGGTAGACGAATCGTACAGTAAGTACGATCGCGAGGACGATTGCCTTCTAAAGGTGATTGCAACAGTATTTAACAGTCTCGTGTGTGACAAGCTTTATTTTACATTGAAAATCTCATCAGCACAAGTGTGTGTGTTACATTCAGAACAAGTTTTGTGTGCGTTTCTTTGTGTGCGTGTGTCTGTGTGAGCACTCGCTTATTGTACACAGGTGCTCGCATATCGTCCAGCAATTCGGAGAACAGCAGTCACCCATCCACACCGAAGGAGGATGAATTCGTTTACGATATACAGGTATGGTGTGTTCAAGTCCATACAGGAGTGACGTCACATCACAAACAAAACAAGCTATCTCTTCTTTCTTACACACTTGACTCGTATAAATCTATACGCACATCGTACTGTCATAAGGATGGGCGCGAGCTTCTCAGTAATTCGTTTGTTTTTTTTTTATGACGTCACTCCTAATACCATTATTTTCTACAAAACAACTTGTAAACAAACACACTATTACTGTTGTTTATACCGCTCGTTAGCACTTTGTTTTTAGTCTGTATTGCCATAGTTACCAGCCGCAACAAACATTGTTTATATTCCTTGTGTTTGATGGTTTTGTTTTTATGTGGAAGAAGTTAGAAAAATCGGTGAAAGACGACATCGCAGGGAGTTATTTCATCAAACCGAAACGCGCTGCCGAATTGTTGAACCAGTCACGCGTGGAGACGAGTAAAGCGTTCAATACGTGGCGAGGTAAGCATACAAACCTAACCTAACCTAACATGACAGTTGCACGTTGACAGCTCTGACGTCACTATCATACAGTTGTACCGACCAGTTTCAGGCGTGTCAACTGACGTTTATTCTCGCAAAGGTTCAATAAATGTTTCAGAGTACACGAAACGGAACAAAATGGCGCCGAACGAGGTGTCGCCGAGCGGGACGGTCAGTAATGGATCGCCAAATGGGCTGAGCAATAGTTATAACGGCCTGAGTAGTCTATGGTTGAATGGTACGCACACACATATAGCTATTGGTGTATTCAAATCCATACAGGAGTGACGTCACATCAGGTAACTTCTATTCACGGCATAAACAAAACAAGCCATCTCTTTCCTACACATTCGGCGCGATTCGTTTGTATTTTTATGACGTCACTGCTGTGTGGATTTGAATGCACTTGATATGTGCGTTAATAATACATGTATTCACATGTACAGGTAGCGTGGTATCACCGGAAGGCAGCTACAGACGCCCACTGCGGTTAGAAGCGCTACCAACTGTGGAGAAACGACGCAAGAATCACAAACTAAATACCCTAGATCTGATATAACAATAAGTGTGTAAAGACACATACACTGTTACTACTATATTTGTTTTTATACAGCATAACATTGTAGCAACTCTACGGCCGACCAAAACAAAATGGGTGATACTAGTCGATAAACAAACGTTATTTTGTCTATGCAGATTTTAATTAATAAAGTTACTTATTTATAAATCCTTGTGGGAGTTTATTATTATAACACACGTAGCCACGTAAAGTCAACAATATTTTATTTAAAAAGTTTGCGCTAACACTATTTTTCTAACGCTGTATATTATATATATATAAAAACACATACACTATAATAAAATTACATGTGACCTAAATACCTAAGAGGCAAGTCCTTCCTGAAACGTCAACGTATTCTTCGAGTTCACCAGTTCGTCCTGCATGTCCAGCGCCATTTTCTTATACTTTTCGGCCAGTTCCATGTTCTTCTCCGTACCTGAAAAATGTAGTTTGACATTTACACTGGTGCTGCCATCTCGCGACACGTTTGTTTAACTGCATGTGCACTCTGCTCAACAGATGGCAGCACAAGTACAACTGTCAAATTAGTGCGCTGTGGTTATTTTGAAATGTTTTTTCATACGTACCGTCACCTTTCATGTACATTTGGCTTAAATTCGCACAGCTGTACATGTTGCCCAGAGTACAGCCTTGCAGTGTGTAGCGGTACGCTTTCGACATGTCTTTTTCGATTAAAAACTGTAATTTTGCGTCTTTGGTTGGTGCTGTGTGTGAACATAAAGAATTATGTTCAACGTTTTACGTTAACTTCTTGTATATTGACTAGTGTACCTGGTGCTTTAGGTGCTGATTTCTCGCCATTGGCTTCCTTTTTCACGCCCGCTATGTACATACCGGACAGATAGTAACACGCTGTACCGTTATTGCCCATACACGCCTTGTCCAGAACCGCCATGCCCTACGAAACAAACACCCCCGCCCTGTTACCAAGGTAACCGAACAACGTTACATATTGTTTATCGCGTAATAACAACAAGAACGCCTGCAGCCAATCAACGCACTCGACACTCACTTTTACCACATCTTTGGCCACGCCTGTCATTTTATTATTCGTCACCAACATCAGACCTTGATTCAGGCAAGAATCCGCCTCGTTCAGTTGACACGCCTTGTCGAAATACTTGTAAGCCTCCGGGAAATTCTCCCGGTCGTGCCCGCGGCCCACGAGCATAAAGTTGCCGTACTTGTGGCAACTTTTCCCATAATTGTGATCGTCACAGTTGTTCTTAAACACTTTACTCGCCTTCTCGTAATCTTTCTTCACCGCTTCTAGGTAATCTCCCAATAAATGGCAAGCTAAAACGCAGAAACATTGCGTAACATGATGAAAATACAAAACTCAACACGGATAAAACGCTATATAAAGTAATTAATAGTCGAAAATACTCGATATTGAACAAAAGTGAAGCAAATTTAGAGGTTAAAATATGTCTGACTTCATTACAAATGATAATAGCTTTGGTGAATGAAAAACACGAATACACACCATCGGCTTTTTTCTCACTATAACAACCAAATCGGTATTCTATACCGAGGTTCTGAATATAGTCTTTAACTTCACTTTCTGATTTTAAATCGTAAGCCATGTTGCACGTTGAGTGATAGAGAATCCAGGGAATTCCTTGAGAGAATCTAGCTGCTATGTTCATGTAATTATGGTTTTGAAACATCAATTTGGCGCGCAATTTAAACAATCTCTGTATTTGACAAATAGAGATTACAAAATATTACATCTTAAATTTGTATAACATGGTTAATAATTAAAAGCACACGATTTTTTTAATCAAAATATTTCATTTTTATTTTCTTATTATGAAAAGGCAACCAAATAGTATTCTTAGCTTTCTAAATGATTTTTTTAGTGTTTTGCTCTACAATAAATACATAATTGGGAAACTTGATGATTTGACGATTAAAAAAAAAAGCAAAAATAAAACAATAAACAGCGACAAGAAGAAACGGATATATATATATATATATATATATATATATATATATATATATATATATATATATATATATATATATATATATATTAACAGAAGATACGAGAAGAAAACTTTCAACAGAAATAAAACGATAGAGTGTGGAAGAATGTAATTATACACAAGAATAATTATTAATGATTATACACAATTATGACTGGAAATTCTGAAACTTCACTCGACGTTAATTCATGTGCTGCGTTGAATATTATGTTTTTCAATAATATTCAAATACATAGTATTATTTGAACACATCCAGCACGTGACTTAACGTCAGAATTTCGCAAAATTCAGTTTTGGAGAATAATAAATTTTCTTTTTTGTATTTTTACTTTAAATGTACATAATAATTTTCACTAATTTTTGGAAGAATTTCTTGATTCATACATTCCTGCATGTATATGTATGGTATGGCGATATAATTTTTTTTTTGTTGTTGCAATATTTCTTTAAATATATATTTATAATATTGTACTTTTTTATAAAAAGATTTTAGTTCAGGGGCGGGGTGGGTATTTTTAATTATTAAAAATCAGGGGGTAGGGGCGGGAGCAGACGTTGTTGTTGAGATTTCAATTAAATTACAAAAAAATTAACTAGGTTCTTGTTAACAATTTGATAATAGCTAACTAACAAATATAACAAATACGATTTTTTTCCTTATACGAATAATTAATAATCAATAATTAATAAATTGATCACATCCATACGAATGGTGTATGTATATACGTGTGTGTGTATGTATGTTTGTGTAAGGGGAGGGGGCGCACATAATCTTGTAACCAACATAACGAAAACAAGAATCTTTAGAAAACTCGCTAAAACATTTTACAATTGATCAAAGTTATATAAAATACTTTCAGACTAGCTATATATATATATATATGTGTGTGGGGGGCTCTGCCCCATGCACAGTGCTCGAGTGGTCCGTACAGTATGGTAGGATCCAAGTTGGGGCTGTCATCTGACATTTGTTCCATTTGAGTAAATATAGAAAGGAAACCAAACTGTTACATATGTATGTATGTCAGTTTAGTATGTATGTCAAGTTTAGTATGTGTGTGTGTGTATGTAATATGGACTAGGCAACGTATGTATGTATGTATGTATGGTTGAACTTAATCTTATATACTTCTGTACGTACGCATGTAATATATGTTATACAAACTGTCTGTCAAATAGCATAGTGTATGTATGCATGTGTGTGTGTGTATTTGGGATCAGTCTATTATGACGTACGGTAGAATACGTAACGTTTCACCATTATAAGACAGCACGTCCAGTGTCTCATGCCACTCACGGAACTCACTACTAGCGCCGTCTGCACAACAATCACCCTCCGCAGTACTCTTACACACAGTCGTACCAACATCATCATCACCACCAACAACGCCAGTACCATCACCAACCGCAGCATCATCTGTCCTACATTGTCCCAGCATCTCTGCTGTCCTACACGTGACCACATCACCATGTTCACCCACAACGTCCTCCCCACCAATCCCTGCATCTCCACCGCCACCGTCGCCGTCGCCGTGATTCGATATGCTGTATTTTTTATAGTTTTCACTAGCCGCACACGACTTGCGTAACGATAGATCCTTGCGTAAACGTTCCATCGCTATATTAGGCACAATATTCACATACAACCCGCCCACAGTAGACTCCGCCCCCTCTGTAGTGGTGGTGGTGGTGGGCGGGGCCTGCGGAGTAGCGGACGGCTGCCGCAGTCCCACGTTGCCATTGAGACTGGCGAGACAGCGGGAATGCAACAGAGCGACCTTGTCCTGCGACACAGCGTCCAATCCGTACCGGTCGCGTAGGTAGGCACGTGCAGCACACGGCCCCGCCTCCTCGTCAGCCTCCTCCGTGGTGGGCGGAGCTACCGCCGCCACCACCACTGCTACAGGCGGTGGTGAGGGTGGTTCGGGCGTGGGCGGGGCTTGGCCGAACGCGGGCGGTGGCGAGGCGGGACAGAAGATTGACGAGGCGGCAGAGTCGGCGGGTTTCGTCACATCACCGTCGACTATTTGCACGGTTATCTTGTCGGCAGTCGCTGGCTCGTGGACCGGAGGCAGCGGGCACGTGCACGGAGGTATGTCGTCGGGCTGCTCCAGCACCGAGGTGTCGATGGGTGGTAACTGAGCCAGCAGACCGCTGATGGTGAGCGGGTGCGTGCTGGTTGCGATGGACTCCAGCTTGATCTGGCGCAGCAAGTCGATGGGCAACGTCGATGGCTCACTTTTGACGGCGAGCGCAGGCTGTGGAGGATCTGTGCCCACCACGTCGACGATCTCATCATCTGACTGCAGGACTACCACCTCCGGAGTGCTGCGATGTGGCCAATGGTGCTACATAGTGTACACAGAAACCGAAATATTTTAATATTTACTTGAACACAAGAAACGTTACGAACACAAGCAGTTCTCACCTCAAGATTCGACGGCTTACTGTGCGGCGTCGTGATGCCTCCACGCTCACCCGACGCTCGTGCAGCCGGCGTGGTCGTGGCTGTTGCTACTCCGCGTTCACTGCTCCGAATCGGCGTCACATTCTTGTTGATCTGTTTCTGCGGATTCAACTTTTGGTCAATGCGCGACAGACTCTCCGTCAACTGTGCCGCCCGCAGCTCGATGTCCTTCGCCACCACGGTCCGATTCTGCAGATCTGCCAGCAACTCCTGCGTCGTTTTCACCTTGGAGTTCCGCGACACCGCCGACATCTTATTGGTGAAACTCTCCTCGGCGGCAATGATCAGATTCTTATGGTTCTTCGAGCCTTTCTTCCGGCCACGCTTCTTGGGGATGGCCGTCGACGAGTCCACCATGTCCAGGGGGTCGTTCGAGTGCGAGTCGAGACTGTGATGATCCGGTAGACTCGAGTTTGAGTCCGAGTTGATGAATATCACGTCCGATTTACGCGCGGCCGTTGTGAAATCCTTCATGGAACAATTGGAGTTGTCACTGAAGTCGAGTTCACGTGACTGACCGTTCAAACTGGACACGGGCCGTTTGGGAGCAGTGTTGTGCGGCTCGGGCGTGCTGCGTGCAGGTCGTTTGCGTGATTTTAACGACTGTTGGCCGGTGTCTGGACTGTTGGAACGTTCACCAGCTGTACCGCCGACACTGACTGCAGGTGAACTGCTGCTGGTGACGATGTTGTTGCTGTTGGGTGTGGTGGCGACTGCGACGGGTGCTGGTTTCACCTGGCCATTGGCATTCGGCAGAATAAGGTCACGCCATTTCTTCAACAACTGTTTGGCACGTTTGGCTAACGATTCGTTCGAAGTGCGTCGACGTAATTCGTTGATGGATTTCGCTAATCGGGTGGTCTGAAAGGAGAAATATGTCACATCGTATAACACCAGGCACCGAAACACTATCTCGCCATATACACAAATCAGTTAACCTTCAAGAATACTAACCGGCTATTATGAAACATGACACCAATAGATAACAACATATTTCCTCCGGTAAAATATTTTACAAAGTCAACCACGTGCTCAGATGTCAGTGCAATCAATAAACGAACACACACACACACGCCCATAAAATCAGCGAAAAAAACCCCGAAAACTAACACAATTTTGCAAGTATGTCACGTATGAGCACATGGGCAAAATGAAAATCGTTACTTCTAAACGGTACTTTTCACCTGTTTCCGGGACAGAGGGCCCCACGCCCCGCACACACGTGCTATGTGATCTCGTAGTAATTTAGCACATATGAACAAATAGGGCGTTATTAATGCTTTATGTATGTTAGAACTGTACCTCAAGCAATTCTTTGGTGACTGCAGTTTTCTCAAGGGTTGAAATGATTTCAATGACTGCAGGCATATCGATGACCTGCAAACAAACCATTCTTTAGATCTGTCACCATCATTGATGTAGTATTGTTGATAAAAACTAGCACTGCCACTAATAATAATAACAATAATTTCTTCCATTATAATTAACACAGAGACAGAGATATAGAGATGTTTGGTTACACACGCACAATTGTAATAAATAATTTTATTCTTTCAATAACTCGCTAATATACACATATATATTTACGAGATATATACGTACATATATATACACAATTTTATTATAAAAGAAGGAAAGTTTTGTCAATAAAGGTTAGGTTCAAGCATGCGCACCGGTGGCCACAGTTGGAATTAAATGTTGAAGCGACGAATGCAATTCACATCCCCTATGTGCAACAGAAGTTACGTGCAACATTGCGATACACTGAGAGTGCGGATAAACTCTGTAGATCAAAACAAACACTGTGATCCCGTCGAGGTGGCTCAGTTAATTATCGTGTGTGATTACACCGTGCAAATCGGTAGAAAACGTCCAATGACAGTGTATGTGTGTGGATGAACACGAATCCGCCTGGTTATGTGTGTATGTACATTTTATTTTCAAACGTTAATATCTGTGGTAAAACAGTAAATTCTTACATTGTAATTGTTATCCAACGATCGTTGCAATTTCTGTGATAAATCTGTAACGTTATTCTGCATTTAAAGTCGGTTTGTAGCGATAAAACCGAATATATTTGGCGAGAACTTTACGCAGTTCCACTCTGCAGTAATGGCGGAGTAGCATTGCGTTTGAGGCAGGACTTGACTCGCCACTGGACGGCGACTCGCTAACCTAGCACGAAAACACCTCGGTCACTGTCGGAAATCAACGATATCACTCGAACGCGACGAGAATTGGGATAAACGTGCACTGTTCTAATCGAAAATCATCATAAATATGTCAAACTACCGAAAACAATTGTAAATCGCGTTAATAAATCAAATAAACAAAATAATTAACATGTAGTTCAGTGAGAAAATGTATAAAAGTGTGGAATCATTAATTAAATGTGTCAAATATACATTCATAAGAACTTGAAACACTTCTAACTCTATCGAATCACAGTGAATTGTTTTGAAACTTTTCATATGTATTAATCGTATTCTAAATTAAGTGTGCTTGTAGGTTTATACTTGTATTGCTTTTAGTTTTTCAGATATCCAACATCATATGTTACAGAGTTTGACAGTTGTGTATGGTTATATGCAGTTATATGTATATTTATATTCTGAATAAATATCTACATAAATGAAATATGTGTATTTTATTGGTAAATTAAGATTGACTCTTCGTTGAAAACATACATTTGTCCGTATTAATCTCTTGTTGACAAAGTTATATAAATTCGTTCACGGTCACTATAAATTTGGCAGCAGTCCCTTGCTGTCAAAATACTTTGGTTGTAAGCTAAATATAGTCGTTATAAAGTCACTTGAAGAACTGCAGTAGTGTGTCACAACGCCACATCTCCGTACGAAATTATCGATTTTATTCGCAAGTCGCCATTGCTGTTGCCTGCTGTTTGACATTTACGTGCGAGAACAAAAACTGCTGAATAATGGGTAAAGGAAAAGGCGGTAAAGGTGTTGCCACAGAGGAGGTAAGAATATAAACAATAAAGTTACATAAACAAACACAATCAGTGACAAGGTAAGTGTGTACCTACTAATTATTCATTAAGCATTACATTATTAACATTTATACATATGTATGAAACTATAAACATCAATATACAAATTCTCACAGTTCAATTACGAGATTATCTACGACAATTCATATTATACTATAGTTTACAATTAATATTTCATTTCAATTTACGCATCAAGTTTCAAACAAAATGGTTACCTGTCAAAATTGTGATTATGAAATGAACAATAGTGCTACGTGAGACATACAGTTATCAAGTGTGATTATTATTTGAAACATGATCCAGTGACATACGTAACCGATATTGACATTTACTAATTATACTTATTATTAACAGACATTCCTTACGTGTCCCTGCACATGTTTACAGGATTAGTTACTAAATGTAAGTGATGTTTTGTGTAGAAAAAAGCAGTTCCTGACACGAAACCAGACAAGAAAACAGGTGGCGGCAAGGTCGATGCTCCGCCCAAAGGAGGCAAAAAAGGTACCTTTAAAATAAATATAAAAATGCTCTCAACATATTAATTAATACTTATTCTGTTTGTTTCAGGCGGCAAAAAGTGATATTGATTGTACATTTTCAAGTTTCTCTGTCTATAATATTATGCTATTTATGTGTTGTAAAATTTGTTAATAAAATCTAATTGTATAATTTATTGTGTATTTTTCTAATGTATAATATTGTATATTTACGTTATGCACTATCATACACGTGTATTTAACATTTTTATTAATTCTTTTCGCATTTGACATTTGTAAATTTAGAGCACCAGTGACGTAAAAAGTCATAAAGATATATTAGACACTTGTACGTTTAGGAGTATTACTTACTGGCCGTGCCGATATAGCAGCTAGCATACTTACGGGCAGAGAGTACGTTAGTTTGTCCCGCATGACTGTCACCTGTCAAACAGGGTTCAACAGCCTGGTACATAAAACGTACCTTTTCTGCCAGCTGTCCGTAATAATGAATAAGCTATAAGTAATTTCCGGATCTAGAGTTGGTTTCCTAATTTCGCCAAAAAAATTACGGAAATCCACGTGTGAATCAGTGTTCATTATAGGTATATACATAGAGCAACTTTGGTGGGCAAATTTTTTATTTCCCCCCCGCAAAAAGGTCAGTTTACACATGATTGGTTGAATTGGTGGAACGCGTCAGACATTTAATTGACACAAAGAGAAAATCAATTTTCTAACGGTTGTTTACCTGTATATTAGAAATTGTCTGTTCGATGAGACAATCTGGATTGTGTGTTTATGATTTTGTCATACTAGAACTCTGTGTTTTCTACAGATTATTACGTAATCTATATGCAGTTAACAAAAAAAAATTGAACCTTGAAACTTTGACGTATTCATGAGTCGTGAATGTGTTAGTGGCTGTGGTGTTAACAATTATAAGTCAGTTATCAGTTAGTCCAGTTGTGTTGATTATCGTCATAGTTGAAACACGTCGTCGTCCGACTACTGCACAATACATCCAGCGAACAATAACTGGGACTAGAATCAAAGCAAAGTCAAAGTGCCTTTGATAGGAAAAACAACTCGTGTCAAAAATTATAAATGGTCAAAATTGTAACGTAGTTAGTTGCTTTTCTAATTGGTTCACAGTGAATTAGATTTGTAAGTTGAAAACAGAATCATATGATTATGCGTTAATGTGTGTGTGTGTGTTGAAACAGTCATACATTTCATTTCGAAATTCGTTCAAACATGTCATGTGAAGAACCACATCGCTATGAAGTGTGATATTTTGTGTTAAATCTTCAAAATTATCATCGGAGTGTGTGTTGTGTGTTTTCAGTAAAATGTCACATTACTCGGACGCGGAGGACACGTTAGCCAATGTTGATGACGATATTGGCGTGCGGAAACGAAAAGTCTGGGACCATGATAACAAGAGTATTAGTTCGGAAATTAAGGTACGTAAATTATGCTATTTACAGCTTAATTTACTTATCATCGATATTATCCATACATTTAACTGGAATGTAACATTTATCGTAATTTATGTTGACACAGCTAATTTACTAGCATTTTCAAACCGATAATTTCGTTAATTATTTATTGTGTAATGTGCACTGTTAAAACATTCTGCAGGACTTGCTTGACGAGGATGTCAACTCTCTCGTCGAGGAAGAGGACTGTGTTGGCTGTCCGTTGCCGTCTACGCCAGAGGATGAGAACCTGCTCGATTCGGAGGTAAGTCTTTGTGTTTGCCTTCGCAGTACTTTGGTAACCTATTATCTCTGTATGTGTGTGTGTTTTTCTAGATGTCTGACGTTCTGAAAGCTGCCGTCCTGGGCGATGAACTGGACTTGACAGCGCTTGCACATAATGCTGCCGGCCAGGCTGAACATGTCGTTCGGAAAGTATGTAGATATTTACTTCAGCTTGACGCTGCTTCCATTCGCCCGTGCTCTGTGCCGCTTCCTTTGACGCCGATTATAAATACAATTCACATGACATCCAGCAACGTGCGGTCAAGGTTATTGGACAAAATCGCTTATCAATAAAGCGCAATTTAATTCCGTTCTATTATCACATTATCGCGATGTAAGCTCCGCGGGATCATACATTTATAGCTGGATCATTTGTCACAAGAGATAAACAAACGATGATCAAACAAGTATTTTATTTTTATAAAATGTAAATAAAGTTCAATGTAACTTATGCGTGCGTGTGTGTGTGTGTGTGTGTTTAGCTGTTGCAGGCTGGCTGGCACTGTTGCCACTTCCGAGCACTGCCCGACTGGCTGCAGGACAACGACTTCCTCACCACCGGTCATCGCCCACCCTTGCCTAGTTTCCGTGCCTGCTTCAAGTCCATTTTTCGCATTCACACAGAGACAGGGAACATTTGGACACATTTACTGGGTAACTATACAAACCAGTAACTTGTCTATGCGGTATTTAAACATCTCCCTGTGATTTGACAACGTGCTGTTTCACATTTTCACGAGCACTCACAACTAATCGTGTGTATGTATGATCACAGGTTGTGTTGCATTTATCGGCATCGCCGTCTACTTCCTGCTGCGACCGTCGTTCGAGATCCAGCTGCA